>CM043717.1:4310331-4680229 GCA_023969325.1 Oryzias curvinotus
TCCGTTGTGTAGCGCTGCTCGGACACAAGCTGGGGACTGATCACCCCTGGCTGGGTCACTCAGGTGAGGGTGTATGATGATCTAAGACCCGAAACACCTCAAGACCCTGGGTTCATCACTGAGGATGTGTCCGAGCTGCACCAGCTGGTGTATTTAGTTACTAGAAGCACTGTTCTAGTCCAATGTGTGGAAACACTTTGAATGTAACAAAGTCATGTGTCCAGTGTCTAGAATGTTCTAAGAATGTCCCCTTTGGATTCTTTGGATGTGGAAAAACAACAGTGGTGAACTTTAGGAAATTAACATGTGAATGGATTTGACATTCATTCTAGTAGTAATTAACACCAAAAAGTTAGACAAAAAGTTACGTTTTGGTCTCGTCAGACCAAATGATCTTACCACCTTTCATGTGTCTTCCACTGAAGAAAGGCTACCATAAGGCCCCAGCTGATGCAGAGCTGCAGTGATGGTTGACTGAGGGGAACTTTCTCCCATCTCCCCTACTGCATCTCTGGAGCTCAGCCGCACAAATATATGCACTGACCAAAAATATAAACGCAACACTTTAGTTATTGCTCCCATTTTTTATGGTATGAACTCAAAGATGTGAAACATTTTCCACAGACACAAAATAACCAGTTCTCTGAAATATTGTTCACAAATCTGTCTAAATCTGTGATAGTGAGCACTTCTCCTTTGCCAAGACAATCCATCCCACCTCACAGGTGTGCCATATCAAGATACTGATTAGACAGCATGATTATTGCACAGGTGTGCCTTAGACTGGCCACAAGAAAAGGCCTCTCTGAAATCTTCAGTTTTGTTTTATTGAGGGGGTCAGGGGACTCCGACAACCAGTCAGTCTATTGTGGCCTGTGGAATGTTGGTCCACTCTTCTTCAATGGCTGTGCTTGGCAGGAACTGGAACACGCTGTCGTATACGCCGATCCTGAGCATCCCAAACATGCTCAATGGGTGGCATGTCCGGTGAGTATGCTGGCCATGCAAGAACTGGGATGTTTTCAGCTTCCAAGAATTGTGTACAGATCCTTGCAACATAGGGCCGTGCATTATCATGCTGCAACATGAGGTGATGTTGTTGGATGTACGGCACAACAATGGGCCCCAGGATCTCGTCACGGTATCTCTGTGCATCCAAAATGCCATCAATGAAATGCACCTGTGTTCTTCGCTTATAACATATGCCCATACCATAAGCCCATACCATAACCCCACCACCACCACTCGATCCACAACATTGACATCAGAAAACCGCTCACCCACACGATGCCACACACGCTGTCTGCCATCTGCCCTGAACAGCTCAAACCGGGATTCATCCGTGAAGAGAACACCTCTCCAACGTGCCAGACCCCATCGCATGTGAGCATTTGCCCACTCAAGTCGGTTACGACGACGAACTGGAGTGAGGTCGAGACCTCGATGAGGACGACGAGCATGCAGATGAGCTTCCCTGAGACGGTTTCTGACAGTTTGTGCAGAAATTCTGTGGTTATGCAAACCGATTGTTTCAGCAGCTGTCCGAGTGGCTGGTCTCAGACGATCTTGGAGGTGGACATGCTGGATGTGGAGGTCTTGGGCTAGTGTGGTTACACGTGATCTGTGGTTGTGAGGCCGGTTGGATGTGCTGCCAAATTCTCTGAAACGCCTGTGGAGACGGCTTATGGTGGAGAAATGGACATTCAATTCCCTAGCACCAGCTCTGGTGGACATTCCTGCTATCAGCATGCCAATTGCACGCTCCCTCAAAACTTGCAACATCTGTGGCATTGTGCTGTGTGATCAACTAAAGATTTCAGAGTGGCCTTTTCTTGTGGCCAGTCTAAGGCACACCTGTGTAATAATCATGCTCATGGGTTCTGGGGGCCCTCGCTTCGTCCTTGGTCCTTGTCTCGGCGTCCAGCGCCCAGCGGCCCCCATGGCTGCCGCCTGGTACGGCTAAGCGCTCCTGTCCTGTGGCCTGGGGGCCGGACACTGGGTTCGCTTATGCCTCTCGGCGTTTGGGGGGCCCCTGTAGGGGGGCCTTCTCTGCACCTAGCTGGTTGGGTGGGCGTTCCGCGCCTCCCCCCTCCCGGGCTGCCTGGGTCCGGGTTCTGGGGTGCCCCTGGCCTTGGGGGTCTCTCCTCCCCTTTCCTGGTCTGGCTGCTCTGGCTGGGAGGATCTGGTTCCCCACAACACAAGGTTCACTTCGGCAGCATGCATGTATCTCCACCCCCACGTGCACGTGCACACTGCCACACTGCTCCCTGTCTGCTTTATCCCTCCTCCTAACCCACAGTGTATTGATGGACAGATATTTTTCGCTCATCGTGTCAGATTTTTACCCATGATGGAATATTTGTCTTTCAAGCAGAACTGGTATAATTGTTACAGCTTAAAAGAATAACTTATCCAAATCAGTGCTTGTACCCCCCCCTTTTTCACCTTTCTTCCTTTTACGCTCTTCCACCCCCTCCCCACACACACATTTTTTCCCTCTTCCTCCCCACACACACTAAATGTAACAAATAAAGAAATAAATAATACAATAAAAAGGGGTTAATTCAAATCTACACTCTGGTTTCTAAAGTTCTATAACCTCTTTTTGTGATAGTAAAACCTGTCCAACACAAAAGGCCTGCAGGCCTCTAATCTGTTTGCTAAGTTGTTGGACAGAACATGTGTTAAAAAAAAGAAAAAAAAAACTTGCGACATCTGTGGCATTGTGCTGTGTGATACAACTGAAGATTTCAGAGTGGCCTTTTCTTGTGGCCGGTCTAAGGCACACCTGTGCAATAATCATGCTGTCTAATCAGCATCTTGATATGGCACACCTGTGAGGTGGGATGGATTGTCTTGGCAAAGGAGAAGTGCTCACTATCACAGATTTAGACAGATTTGTGAACAATATTTCAGAGAACTGGTTATTTTGTGTGTGTGGAAAATGTTTCACATCTTTGAGTTAATACCATAAAAAATGGGAGCAATGACAAAAGTGTTGCGTTTATATTTTTGGTCAGTGTCGTTGAGTAAAGAATATCTATTACAGAAGATATATATATATTTATAAAAATATATATATAAAAAAACTAACCCCCCCCTCACCCTTCTGTGGGTGGTTTCTCACACAAACTTGGGCCTGGGATCTTGAGGGTCCTGCGCAGTTTCTTAGCTGTTTCTATCCATCTATCTATATCCTGTATATCTAGTATCTAATCTAGGCTAGATGACTATATATATATATATATATATATAACCATCAGAAAAAAAAACGCCCCTCTCACCCTGCGCGGGTGGTTTCTCCTCCAAGCTCGGGTCCTCATTACTCATTGCTCCTCCATGGGAGCTTGAGGGTCCTGCGCAGTATCTTAGCTGTTCCTAGCACTGCGCTTTTCTGGACTGAGAGGTCTGAGGTCTTTCCAGGTATCTGTTGTAGCCACTCCTCAAGCTTGGGGGGTACTGCCCCGAGTGCTCCAATTACCACAGGCACCACTGTCACCTTCACTTTCCAGGCTTTCTCCAGTTCTTCTCTGAGTCCCTGGTATTTCTCCAGTTTCTCATGTTCCTTCTTCCTGATGTTCCCATCGCTTGGCACTGCCACATCCACCACAACGGCTTTCCTCTGTTCTTTATCCACCACTACGATGTCTGGTTGGTTTGCCATTACCATCCTATCAGTCTGGATCTGGAAGTCCCACAGGATCTTTGCCCTCTCATTCTCTACCACCTTCGGAGGTGTTTCCCATTTTGACCTTGGGGTTTCCAGTCCATATTCTGCACACATGAAATGGACTTGAATATATATATATATATATATATATATATATATATATATATATATATATATATATATATATATATATATATATATATATATATACATATATATATGGGTGTGATTCAAAGTGTGCTTGGCTGGGCAGGCTTTTAAAGAGTTAATCTGAAGATCTGAAGATTAATAGTAAAACTTAAATAGAACAGACAGAAAGAGCAGAATTTTGGCTGGAGGGTGATGTTGAAGAAGAATGTCTTTGTCTGTGCTTGTTGGAGGCTCGGCTCGTAGGGAAATGTGGCCTGCTCTCAGGGGGGGTGCCAGGAAGGGTACACCTTTTTCTCTTTTAGATCATAAAGGTGTGGTACAGGTTCTAGTGAAAAGAAAAACTATCAACATCTGTTACCTCACATCAGTGTGTCTTACTTCCCTTCTGCTACAATACTGGGGGGGCGGGGGGGTAATTTCCCTCAGGCCTGTCTATCAACTAAATTGCCTAAAAATAATCCGTAAAAATTTCTGCACTAAATTCAAGTCCGTTTGTTTAATCAGTGATGACATCCCTGTTGTAGAGTTTTGAGTTTCAGTCAAATAGAAGGGAAACCACCAGAGTTGCTTCATCCCACCAACCTTTCTGTGTCTGAAGAAGCAGAGACTGTGCACCCGGGGGTGTTAGGGGGTTCAGGCAGGGTGAAAAGTGTAAATTAAATATGTGTCCAAACAAACAAGCAAACAAGAATTGGTGTGGCTAAAGACACCAAGCTTTTTAAATAAAAAAAGGAAACATAAACTTGAGGTAGGACAAAGTCAATAGCAAGAATCTTTAGACTCCATGGGACACAAGTTGTACAGGTTGCTGCAGGATGATGTGCATTTTCAAATCTGCTAGGAAGTGAGTCTTGTCATTTTGTTGTAGTTCTAGAGATACAGCTGTTGCCTGGATCACTCTTTAAGGCTTTAAGGTACATAGTTGAAAATAATTCAAAGGGAACATTATTAGAACATTCTAACACACTGTATGGTGGCATGTCTTTGTTAAATTCAGAGTTTTCACATATTGGGCCGGAATGATGGACTGCTCTTTTTTTTTTTTTTTTTTTTTTTTTTTTTTTTTGCTGCATCACGTGTGTGTTGTTCGCTGTGATTCACTTTTACACTACAGTAAAACCAGAGAAAAAAGATCGATTTGGATCATAGGAAAACACCAATCCCAACGCATGCAATAAAATAATTAAATGAGCCCCGCACAATAAAATACACAAAAACAAACATAAGTAAAAGAGAAATGACCAAAAAAAAAAAAAGCTAAAGAAGAGGGAGCCCAGAAGGGTGCCGTCTGCCCTGCCCTCCTATCGTGTCAGTATAGACACAAACACCCCAGCCAAGGGGGAGAAAATGCTCGTAAACAATATGACTTGGCTAAAAGATATGAAACAAATAAATATGTGTTGAAATTTCATACAAAGTAAAAGAGCAAACATTTCGAGATCACAAATATGTATATGATAAAATATATGAGTAAAAATTCTAAATAAAATAATAAAATGATGTGATAAAACATCATAAAACATACAAAGAATGAAGAATAAAAAAGATATGACATGAAATCTAATTAAAAGCTGATTTAAAAAGGTTTGTCTTTAATTTCTTTTTAAAAACCTCGACAGTAGTTGAGGTCCTCACATCCTCAGGCAGACTGTTCCACAGACATGGTCCGTAGTTTCTAAATGAGGCCTCGCCGTGGTTTTTTTTGTCCTGACCCTGGGGGCCTTCAGCAGGCTTGCACCTACGAGGGAAGGTATGAGGAAGTACCCAGGCGCAGAGAGGAGGAGGAGGCAGGAGGTCTCGGGGAAAACAGGAACTTTAATAAACTAAACAGGCTAACGAAGCCAAAAACCATTGCAGAGCAGGCTAGAAGAAGTCGAAACACACTTGAAACACTAGAAACATGGGAACAATAACCTATGGAGCAGCACAGGAGGTATGACAGGACTTCAATACATACAGGACTGACCAGACACAGGTGAACACAATCAGGACTGACGGGGAAAAAGGTAAAACTCGAAACCAACACAAAGGAGGGAATCCTACAAAATAAAACAGGAACTAACTCAAACCAACAACAAAGAACCAAAACACAAAGGCAAAGAAACTGAAACGTGACACTTGGAGGTCCATACGTTAAAAGCAAGTTGGATATAAAAGAAGGACTAAGACCATGGACACTCTAAAAAAAACTATTAAAAGAATCTTAAAATCAATCCTGAAGCTGACAGGGAGCCAGTGCAGGGATTTTAAGTTCAGTGTAATGTGCTCCTTGTTCTCGTTTAAAGGCGTGCAGCAGAGTTCTGGACTAGCTGCATGCGATTGAGTGTGGTTTTCGTTACACCAGAAAGGAGGGCATTACAATAATCTATCCTTGATGTAATAAAAGCATGGATTAAGATTTCAGCACTGGCTCTAGAGCAAAAGGGTCTCACTCTGGCGTCATTCCTTAGATGGTCAAATGCAGATTTAGTTAGTTGATTCACATGTTAGTTATAGCTCAGATCTGCATCTAGAATCACACCGAGGTCCTTTACTGTGTCACAGAATTGGTTGACAGATAAAATTGAATCCTATCCCTCTCAGCTTCAGAACCGATTACCAAAACTTCAGTTTTTTCTTGGTTGAACTGCAAAAAGTTTTAATATCTAAAAATACAATTTAAAAGGTTATCCATGGGTCCAGTGTCTTCAGGAGACACAGTTGAGTGTCATCAGCATAGCTATGAAAGTTAATGCTGTGTCTCCTGATGACATCACTTAGCGGAAGCATGTAAAGATCAAAAAGGACCCAGGATGGAGCCTTGAGGCACCCCACAAGTCAGTTTGTGCTTTCCAGATGAAAAGTAATTTAAATTAACAACAAAATCTTGATCTGTGAGGTAAGATTTAAACCAAATAAAAGCTGTCCCAGTAATTCCAACCATGTCATGAAGTCTGTTTAAAAGGATGGAGTGGTCCACCGTGTCGAAGGCTGCACTCAGGTGCAGTAAGACTAAAACAGATACTTTCTCCATGTCAACATTGGATCTGAGACCATTTAAGTGGTCTGAGGTGAGGTCTGAAACCAGACTGAAACTTTGCTAAAATGATACTTTCCTTATTAAAATCATTCAGTTGAGTAAAAACAAGCTTTTCTAAAATTTTACTCAAAAATGACAGGTTGGTAGCTATTTAAATTGGACACATTCTTCTTCAGAATGGGTCTCACCACAGCAGTCTTTAGGGATGCAGGGAAGATTCTAGTCCGAAGAGAGCAGTTTAAGATGTTTAGTAGCTCTTCCTCACAGGATGTGAAAACTGACGTAAAAAGTGAGGTGGGATGGGATCAAGAGCACAGGTTTCTGTTTTCATTTGGACATCCATTGTCGGAGTGCTGCAGCATCAATCAAGACAAAACTGTTGAGCGTTTTCTCACTGATAGGAGGACGTACAATGGAAAGGTCAACAGGAGGTTGTTGATCCCTCCCCTGAAAGATAGTTGATCTAATGTCATCTATCTTAATGGTAAAGTGGACTGCAAACTCCTCACAGGTTTTATGGTGGCAAAGAGGATTTTTGGCTTTGACTGATTTTCTGCGATGAACTTTGAGAAATTTCCCAGAACGGTGAACCGTTTGGAGAGGGTGAGCTGGGAAGACGTTGATGGCGGACTCTGCCTCGTCTGGGATCTTCTTGCATCCCAAACTACCTCAGCCCAGGATAGATGGTCTCTCGGAGTGGAGCAGGAGGAAGGCCGCACACATTCCAGATCCCACTGAAGTGTGTCCTGGGCGACGGTTAACCTGCTGAAAGTCTGCGACTGCTTTGCTGCGTGTTGAAAGGCGCTGGAGAGGAGGGTCTCTTTCTCGGTGAGTGCATCAGTGAGTTTTACGAGTTCATCCTTAAGCTTAGTGACAGTTTAATTTGGTCACAGCTGCAGTTTTGACGAGCCGTAGAAACCTCCATTAGAGATGTGAAAGTCTGTTGAGGGCCAGACGCTGTGTCACTGCTGATGCTGTGTCACTAGCCGCGGTTACATGGGCAAAATATCTTGATCGGATCAATGGTCGGATTTAAATTCAGCTGTGTACATGGGCCCAGAAAAACTTTTTCACATTAGAACAAACGTTCACATGGATCACACTTTCGGTCGGAATACATCATTTGGGCAGTAGTGCTGAAAATACTGGAAGCAGAAATGAGTCCCAGTGTAAACAAATTGCCACACAGTAGATAAGTGGCAGCTCCGTAATATACGAGACGATCTTCTAAACGTGCTTTTATTATTGTTACGGTTATTATGAAGCGCCTGTTCGCTCATCATTTTATTTTTATTCTGTGTGGTCAGTACTTTTTTTGTGGTGGAACGGAGCCTGAAGAAGCCAGTGTTATGAGTGGGCTAACACGCACTAACAACATTAGCCTTGTTTAAAAAACATAAAATCCATGCGGAAAATTCTGAAATCTGCATCCTGGCTACACGTGAATATGTGGGAATAACATCAGCCTTTATTTTGTCGGGACACGACTTGTTTGAACAGTTTCTAAGGACTGAGCGACATTTCTGCTTTGAAAAGCTCACACAGCGGCTCTGGGGCGGTGTGTGAGCTGGCGGCCAGAGCTCTGCTCGGACACAGGATTCTCCTGAGTCCGGCAGCCGCTAACCCTGAGTGTTGTGATGTTATTAGAGCTCAAATGTGTGAACAGTTACAGTAGCATGTTTTTGACTAGCAGGTGGGTTGACACCTGTTAACTATCAATGGATATTTTAATGTCTCCTTCATGACAGCCCCCTCTGGTCATTTTACTCAGTGATGGGGTTGGCATGAGACGCCACTTGAATGTGACGGAGGGGTTTGAGAGCTTGAATGATCCCAGGAGCTAAGCTGTCTGGGGCCTTTTGCCCCTGGTAGGGACTCCAGACAGGTCCTGGCTAATGAGCCAGACAAAGAGAGGTTCAGAACCCCCCTTATGAGAGTCACATCTAAAGATTCCTCAAGGTCACCAGGATTGGTGTCACTGGGGCCCAATCTAGAGCCAGGCCTGTGGTTGGGGCTCACAGGTGAGCACCTGGTGGCCCCGATCGGGTCCATCCCAGAGAAACGTCTTGGAATCACTGAAAAGATTCAGTGATTTTCAAGATTTTCAAGCCCCTCTTGGACAAACTATGTAACGTGGAGATGCAAATTTTCATTCATTTCAGCCGTGGCTGAAAATGTTGTTAGCACGGCTAAATGTTGCTCTTCCGGGTCCGTTCTGCCAATAATAAAGCCCTGGGTGCACGGATTAAAAAAACTATAAACAAACACGCATTCAATAATAATCATAACAATGATAAAGGCACATTTAGAAGACAACCTTGCTCTATGTCAGAGCTCTGTTTGTTTACAACAGACTTCATAAATAAGGAGCTCAGAGACACGTTTGGGTGTAAAGGACCACTGCAGCCTTTATTCTCCTTTTCATTCACATAACCTGAAGTTCATCTGTCACCTTACGTCACAGGTGTCAAACTCCAGGCCTCGAGGGTCAGTGTCCTGCATGTTTTCTAACCAACCTGCCATTGAAGCTCCTTATTGGCTAAACACATCTGATCCAGGTAATCAAGAGCAAATGAGACATGTGTACATGTCAACATGTACACAATATAGATATTGTTCACACACGCATACTTATGCCTTTAAACCAGCTGGTGTGAAATATTTCATTCATTCAATCATGCAAACTGAGAGAACATCCGCCGCCCAGGCCAGGGCCAGCAGGACCACCACGAGGCCCCCAGAGCCAGAGAGCAGGGAGGCATGGGGGGAAGAGAGCGCCGCCCCAGCCCAACCAGGGGAACAGCCCCCCGCCGCGCCGGGAGGGCCCAACGCAGGGCCCCACCCGGGAAGAGTGCCCACAGCCCCAGACGAGCACCTCATCACCACCCAGGAGATCTGGGCATCCCCCCGCCCCAACCCCAGGTACGAGCCAGGACCCCCCAAGGGAGACCCGCTCTGCGCTCCAGGCAGCCACCCACCCGGCCCACGGTTGGTCCAGGAAGGAGCAAGGCAGGTGACAACCGGCCCCGCCCAGGAGGGGTGCAGCCCAGAGAAAAAGGGGGCCCGCAAGGGGTGTTGTAAACATAGCCCGACACGGCTCGGCCACAGTTGGAATGTGGGCGGGGCCCAGCGCCCAGGGGCAAAAACCCGAACCCACCCCACAGGGAAACGGACACCCCCGGCTCAGGTGTAATGTGAACCCCCTCCCCGCGCGGAAAGAGTGGCCGCCGCTGCAAAGGGCCCAGTACACCCCACCAGGGATGGGGTAGGGGACACATGGACCTAGGACCCACCTTCCTTGCAAAATGTGTGTGCGTGTGTTTGTGAGGGTGTGTGTGTGCATGTGTGTGTGTTTGTGTTTGAATGTATATTATGAGGAGTAAAATGTGTGTGTACTAAGGGGGTGCAGTTAAAATTGGTGGGTAGGGCACAGAGAGGACATTCCCTGATTACTCACAGTAATGTCCCCTCACCCTCCCCACCAAGGGGCCCTAAATGTCTAAGGTGTAGTTAAAATTGGTGGGACTACGCAGCGCCCCAGCCCGCTCCGCCCAGGCACTGGACCCAACCCCACGACAAACGGGGTCCCCACCGGGCAGTGGAGGCCCTGACCCCCACCCCGCACCACGGCAGAAAGGCAGGGAGCAGCGACGACCAGGCCCCCCACCCCCTAAGTCATGGAGTTAGCTATGGGAGACCAGAGAGACTGAATTCTTTCAAAGTTACTTAAACTTTGGGCTGACATTTTTTCCAAGCTGATATGATCAAAAAGCAGATTTCTGTATTGACTTATATTTATATTTTTCTTGTTTTTTTCAATTTATTAAGATGTTTTTTTTAGCAATACAAAGAGTTATGAAAACGATATTTAATAATTCTCCTTCTACCTTGATGGCACTCATGTCACCAAGCACACAAAGTGATGGTGAAGCCGTGATTGAAACCTTAAGCCAGGCTGATAGATCGGCACATACCTGCTGCCAGAGAGCCTGGACAGGCGTGCAGAACCACAGTGCATGCATGTAACTGTCGGGTAGATTACTGTCACAGTGTTCACAAATGTCTGAGTTACTGAGACCCATCTTGAACATCCTCTGTCCAGTGTAGTAAATCCTGTGAAGAGTTTTGAAATGGATTAGCTGCAAATTTGGACTTTTTGTCAGTTTAAAGGTGTTTAGACAAAGTTCTGACCAAAAGTTTTCATCTGTGCTGATGCTCAAATCTGCATCCCATTTTGTTATTGGAAGTGAAATATTATTATCTAAATTACATAAAAGTTTGTATATTTTGGAGAGAGTTTTATTCATTGAAAACTTAATCAGAGCGGTAACTACATCTGGTAGCTTTAAATCGTTGTCTCTGTATTTAAACTTTTTAGTAATAATAGACTTAAGTTGCTGATATTCCAAGAAGTTATTTATTCCATGTTCGTCTTGAAGTTTCTGGGAGTTAGTGACTTTAGTAACGTCACGCCCCCTGCTTGCCAAGCTGGGAAGTATATCATTTTTTTGTTTATGAGGATGTCAGGGTTGTTCCAGATGGTGTCATTCTGCACGGTTGGTTTGACGAGTTAGATATTTTTAGAAATTCCCCCCAGGCTGTTAAAGTGGCGTTTATATTAATACTTTTGAGACAAGCCTGTTTTTTAACTGTTTGGCTAATAAACGGTAGATCTGACAGGTTGATCTTCCCACATAACGCCTGTTCCAAGTCTAACCAAGAGTTGGTTTCTGGATTATTTTTTAACCATTTTACGATGTATTGTAATCTATTTGCAAGAAAGTATTTGAGGTAGTTAGGTAATTCTAAGCCTCTAATTCTAAACACTCCTTTCAGCTTTTGAACAAATAATACCAAAAGCTTTCTGAATACTTTGAACCCACCAGAACTTATACTTTGAAGTGTTAATCAAACAGTTCTTTTACTCGAGTGCTCTGTTTTTTACTTTGATCCTTATCTCTTACTCACCAGGAAAGTCCCATCTGGTCCCACAACTGTTTGTAGAAAAAATGCAAGCTCCTCCTCCCCCCTTCCTCCTTTCTCTTTCCTTCCAATCAAAAGGAGTCATTGTAGAAGTGTTGCATAATCAGCCTGAATAAAAGTGCATGGAAGCAAAGCGCTTTACACGTCCAACCATCACATCCATAACCATGAGCTGCACAGAGCAGAAGGTGGACATCTGTCCAGAGGAGCCTCAGGACGCCCTGCTGAAGCAGCGTCAGGACAGGAAGTGGCAGGGGACGCTGCTCAGGGTGGCGACTCTGCTGCTGCTCCTCTCCTGCACGTCGCTCGCCCTCCTCAGCTGCAGGACTGCATTTGGACACTCCAGCCAGCAGGTGAGTTCGATGTTTGACCTTCTGCTTTGGCCATGACGGGAGCATCTGAGGAACTCACCGAGCAGAGAGGCCCATGATGCAGCTCCCATCTGCTGAGAGCTCCATTCTCTGGATCTTTAGCCAACTTTTCCATAGAACAGATTTTAAGGTTTAAGTTATGGTTTTTAGAGCCACATATGGACACACTGAGTATATTTCTGACCTTTTAACTCCCACACTCCTGCACGTTCTTCGAGATCCACAGATATGAATTTCCGTGCATTCCTAAAACTTGTTTTAAAAGTGGGGAGACCTTGACGTTCTCTCTGTCTCTGCACCAGTTTAACTCAGTGAAATGTTTTTAAAATCATGTTAAGACGTTTCAATTTAGAAGAGCATTTAGCTGACTTTTCTTTTTACCCTCTAGCCTTGCTACTCTTCATGTTAGAGCATGTTTTATGGTGTTTGTGTAAGCGGCCTGTATTAGTTCTTTGGTTTTTATCTTGTTTTAACTCTGTAAAGCACTTTGTGAGTTACTTCTAGTGAAAGGTGCTACACAAATAAAAACATCTTTTATGACCATTATATTGCTGTAAAGCAGTCACTCTGTCAGCATCTGGAATCAGCTGATCCAGGAATCCAGTTGGGAAGGAACAGCTGGAAAACGACTGTACAGAATTAGCGCTTCACTCCTGGGAAGCATTAGCTTCACCTGAGAGCGTGGTCAACTGTTCGATGTTCCTGTCATAAGCCTCTCTCCGCCCTGAATACTCCTTCTGATATTTGAAGTGGCATGCTGTGTGCACTGCTGTATTCTATAGATTTTTTTTGGGGTGTTCTAAAAATGCATGGAAGAAATAGAACAAATTAGCTTTACATTTTTCAAGGTTCACTTCTTGACCTACAAGAATGCATGCAGAGGCTGTTTTGAATGTCAGGTAGTCTGAACGTTTTGTTTTCTCTCCTTCCTACAGAATGAACCTGGGCAGAGTCTGCAGAACATGCACATCCGTCTCAGTAAGTAATGCTTCTTTTTGTTTACGTGAGGGATGTAAATGATCGACAAATCGATCAAGTAAGAGCAGGATCGAGTGTAAACCACAGAAATGAACCAGGTTATGTTGGTAAAAAGGTAGTGAATCAGTCAGGAAGTAAAAAATTCCACAGTGAGGGATGTGTGTCACGTTCACTAAGCATTTAACAACCTTATTTTAATCACAGCGCTGCAATAAGCTAATAGAACACACTTTTATTTAACCACAAAGAGCAAAACAACCTAAAAGACCCCAAATCCCAGAAAGACGATTGTTTTTTGTTGCTTAAAATAGAAAGTGCTGCTGGAAACAAAATCAAGAACACTTAGCATTGGTCATTAGAGATGCTAGTACCTTTTAATGCAGATTTATTGAAGTACTGCAGCAGCAGATGGGAAACACCAAACAGGAGAAGCAGGTTACGAACGTACAGGTTCAGGTTGTACACAGCTTGCTGCAGCAAGGAGGGGCGTCCAGTGCAGCGGTGGGTGAAGACGAAGAGAGCCTGACTATCCAAAACCCCTCCCAAAAAGGTCCAAGCAGAATCCAAATCCAGACATCCAATAGACAGTATCCAGAAGGGAGAGCCAGGGGCAGATCTGGAGGGCAGAAAGGGATCCCAAGGGGAGGGTCCAGAAGTCAGACCAGGTTCTGTGTGAAGAAATGAGGGAGGTCGGGCCTGGAGAACTGATGCTGTGCGATTTATTCTTGCTGAATCTGGTCCAACAACACTTTTTCCCTTTTTGGTTATTATTACCTTTAAGTCATAATCATCAACATCACGTTAATTAAAGCTTATGAGTAATTATTTTAGACTTTCTACACATTCATGCACAAAAGAAGATCGTCTTTTTCAGGATGTTTTTGATCTTTGAGATGTTGTCCGTGTTTGTTTGTGGTCTTCAGAAAGTCTTGATACCAGGTGAACAGGGATCTCTGCCAGAAATCTGAACATTGTTGTCATTTTTATTTAGAATCAATGAAAAGTTTTGCTGTTTGTTTTGACAGTACTTGTTTTTCTTTTTCTAACAACTAATCTTTTGTCACATCTCCTAAAATCAGTCAATTAAATGTAGCCCGTTACTCTTGTCAGAGAAATAAACTAATAGGACCAGAAATGAGACAAATATTCACAGAAATCAGAGTTTTGGCAGATCCCTGACAGATGAATCCATACTGAATACTCATGTGATCCTCTTCTTTTGTCCTGCAGGTGGTAAATCCAAGAACTGTATCCATGATTCCAAGTACCTCGAGTGGAATCTTCTTTTCAATTCCAGCCTCACCTTTGAGAACTCCTCCATCATGGTTCCTGAGACAAGAGTTTACTTCGTCTACGTGAGGTTCACGCTGATCTGCAATGAGGAAAACACCAACTTCCGGATAACATTAGAGAGATGGAATGAGGCTTACCCACTACTTCGCAACCTAACGGAACCAGACTGGAGCCTCACGTGTTCTAGACGTCACACTGTGTTTATTGGTGAGCTGTTTGATCTGATAAAAGGAGACCAACTCAGAGTCAAGATCGAAGAAGGATGTGATCTGATCCATGAATCTACATTTGGAGCTTTTTCCCAGTAAAGAACTTTTCTTCTCTTTTTTTATGACATTCAGTCTGCAGCAGCTCATCTGCCTCAACCTCCAAAGTTCTTCTTCTTCTTCTTCTTGTCTTTGTGTTTTTGGACTCCAAACCCACTCCGTCTGCTTTCCTAAAACTCAACAGAAACATTTGGATGAAAAGACGTTTAACCTGAAACACACTGAAGAGGACATGTTGTCACAGGACGATCCAGAGCCCAATAATAGCTCTAGGCTCTCACTTTCTTTCTGTTTGCTCTGCTGCTCCACATGTAAAAGACGCATACGTCAGTATTTGTATTCATGCACTGAAACGCTATTTTTATTGGTTTTAGGTAAAAACACTTTTGTGTCAAATCATTTCTATTTTTTTGACTGCCACGTTTCCAGTGTTAGGGAAAAATGTCAAAAATCTTTTGTAAAAATGATTAATTTCAGTTGTTTTAATATGTTTTAATTTATTTTAAAATGCATATATTTTTCAAATTTTGTTAAGAATATTTGTCAGTATGTTAAACAGTAAAACTGTTTTTTAAAGTTATTCCACATGGAAATAAAAAGTGTCAGAGTCATTTCAACTGAGAATAAAAAGTAGAAGGGTGACCTTCAAAATGCCATCATCTCTGCTGTTCTCTTCACACACCCACATGCATATGGGGATGACGTTGGGTTATTTCACACATTCACACGTCCTGCATGACGATCCCAGCTCCTTCCCTGCCGTCCCGGAATCTCTTAGGCAAGCTCCTGCATGTGCTTACCTGTAGCTCCTCCAGGAGCTCCTCATTGCTCACATCTGCCATAAAAATTTAAAAACGCTTTCTACATGGACCAAACACCTAACCTAGTGTAAAACCTTTACAGCATGTAAAAAAGATTAACAGGCTTACAATTCTCTCCAGCTCAATTCCTTTGATTAAAACGTCAAAAATGCAGTTGCATCTGAACTTGAGTAACTCAAACACTCCAGGGTTCTCTTTGGTCCACTTGAGATGGTCTGGCGTTTGGTTTGATAGGTCAAAGGTCAGCAATTCCAAACAACACAGAAGCTATTAAGGCCAATTTCCCACTGATCAAAACCCAGGAGGAGCTGCAAAGCCTCTCTACAGCCTTTAGAAACACTACTCTGCTTTTTATTGATGCTGTTATCATGACGTGGATTGTCAGTAATAAAAACTTAAATTTATTTAAAAAAAAATTTCAAGAATAAAAGGCCTATGTTATGCAAAATCTATTTTTGGAGCTTTTACCTTAAGTGTATTATCATGTTCATTCCTCACAAAAACAACAACCCCAAAGCGTTATTTTGATCCATTCATTTGTGAGTTTTCCTCCATAAAGCTGCTCTCTTAGCACCAGCCCCTCCCAATCCACGAAAAAGAGCGGGTTCTCACAGTGTGATGTCACAAAGGGAGGAACAGCCCCTTTCAGGAAGAGTCTGTGCTGCCAGCCCGGCCCCCCAGGCTAACAGACACACCCACTTCTTCCATGGAGCCAGTGGTGATCTCATCTTGAGAGTTGACAGCAACAGATTCCAAATGCAAACGGCTCACTTCAAAAACTCTGGGCTCATTGTGATTGGGATGATGAGGGAATAACACACACCTGGCCGTGGAACAGCTGAGAAACCAATTGGCCCATTACTTTTTGTTCCTTAACGGTTCCTTCACCGCTCACCTGATCTGGATGGAAATACCCTCAAATTGAAGCGGACAGTCTGCAGTTAAAGCACATCTTGTTCTTTCATTTCACATCCATTGTGGTGGTGTATAGAGCTAAAAATGCTGGAATTGTGTTGCTGTTCCATTATTTATGGACCTGACTGTGTGTGCATATGGACAGAACTACTGTGAAAGGTTTAGGCATCTTATAGACCCTAACATACCATAGTTATTTTCTGTTTTAATAAGTTCACATTAGAGTTCCTATTAAAATATTGAAGCAAGATACTCTGCACCACAGAGGATCATCTGCTGCAGCAAAATCACTCTAGTAAAAAAATAACGTACAAAAAATGAAAAATCATCTGAAGTAAAAAAAATAAATAAATAGATTTTCATACCTAAAGTCTTCCTTGATGAGCAAACATCCTTTTCCGTACTACTGTTGTTACCTTAAATAAAAACATAATTTCATAGGGTCTAAAATATGAAGATCTAAAAGAAAAAGTAAATAAAATGTCTTCAAATAAACTTTTTTATTTTTTCTCTTCAGGACAGAAATTAGTTATTGATTTTTAGAAGATCCAACTTTTCACCAACGTCTTGATTCTGGAGGATTTCTAAACGACAATTTGATTCATTTTTCATGTCAGCAGAAAAACTTTAAACTCTTTATCTTTCTGCGCCTCAGCCATTCATTTAAAACGAACCTAAGTCAACCCTAACAAAGAAACACATCACTCTCAAAAATGAATATCATTTCGTTTTTCTTCTGCCAGAGGACCATGGTGGGAGGGGGTGGATTTGCTTTGAGGTGCTGCTCCCTCCTGATAACCAGGGATAAAAGGTGATAACATGTTCAGTATCCTCCATACATCTCAAAATGTTTGGCATGACAAATGTTTTCTTTTCTCTAATATCATTTTTCTGTTTTTTATTTTGAAATTGGACCCAAAAAAAACCTTCTTGATTCTTAGGAGTTTCTGTTATATTGTTCTTCACATTTGGGCTTCAGACATTCAGGCTCATTAGTTTGTGTCGTTTTCTTTTCTTTGTGTTATTAAAGTTTTCTGAATGTCGGCTCATCTGGGTGGACCGCGAGCTTCCTGCTCTTTGCAGGAAGCCCTGCTCTTTGCTCTCATATCAGCGACATCCCATAGTACCTACCTTTTCTAGTTTCTTCTTTTTGTTTTTTTTCTTAAAATTTCATTCAAAATTCTGAAAATTATTTTTGTTTCCTGAAATGTTTTGTTTTATTTTTATGGAACCCAAAAGAGGAAGGGGATGATGGGAGTTTTACATTATTTCAGCTGGACTGAAGTTGGCATGAAGCGACACCGGATGTGCTCCGAACTAATCATGAAACTTTTATTAGTATGACGTGACTGAAGAAAACCTCAACAATCAAATGTCATCATCAGTGAAGCCCCATCTGCCTTTCCTGGTTTCTATTGTGTTTCATTTTTTTTAACATTTCAATTTAGATTTTTGGAAATTACTTTTGATTTCCAGAACGTTTCTTTTGTTTGTTTTTAAATGATGTTTCTGGAATTTTGTTTGGATTTCTATAATATAGTGTTTTTGTTTTTGATGATAATTAGTTTTGCCAGTTGTTGTTGTGATGTTTAATATGTTTTGTTGGTGGGATTTGCACTTCAGGGCCACCGTAGGCTTCCCCTCAATCTCTGTTCCAGTGAAGATTTTACTTTTGGCTCTTGGAGCGTTAAATGCACTGACTGAATACAATCAGGGTTTTCCTCTGGCTGGACTCTGCAGTCCGCTCTTCCAGGGTCAGAACCCCCTCAGAACCCAAAACCCATTTCAAACTGAAAGGGGCCCGCCCTGCCTTTCAGATAGTGTAAACAATTTGTGAGAATTGCAGCATGAGTGAAAGCTATTGCCATCCTGTTGCAGCCAGATTACGATAAACATGCTGTCACACGCCTGCGTCATATTTTTTGGAGTGTGCTGCAATGCTGCCCGCATCTGCAGATGTTCAGGCCTGAACTTGTTGTTTTTCTCCTCAATAAATAATAGTAATAGCTTCATTAATTTAAGACTGGGGGGCGAGACCCGATGACAGAGACAAGCGCACCCTTTCATCTGCGAGTCCTCACTTGCTTACTAGCTGGTGACTCAGTCGTATTGTTACCACATTTAACTAAGACGCCCTCTGGATTTCTTTGAGCTATTTTTACTGGTATAATTGCTCTTGTAAGAGTACATGTATGTGGGTCCCATAAATCACAAGTTACAAGTGAGTATGGAACGTTGAACATCTTGTGGTGACATTCCTAGTTGCAAAAGCCGAGGAAGGACGAGAGTCTTCTGGATGTCATCCTGTGAGGTCCCTGTGGTACATGTTCTGGACATGTACCACAGGGCGGAAAAGCCAGAGGGCAACTCAGAGCCAGCGGGCCCGGGAGCACCTCAGGATCCCACCAGAAGAACTGGAGGAAGTGACCAGGGAAGAAGGTTCAGACATCTTTGCTTCGACTGCTTTGTTGTCCTGAACACACCAGATAGGTCTTGGTAACTTTGAAACTGCGGGCTGGTTAACAACATAAGCTCCGTTTCCAATGACTATGAAACTGCGCAGATTGGATTTGTGATGGTAAATTTGGAAAATATATCAGTTTTGAAACAACTCGCACTCATCGAAAAAGGGTTTTTGTGTTTTGAGGAGGTGGTTTTTGAGGCGTATTGAAATGGACATACTTCACAAATCTGCAATGGAAAGACTTTTCTCGAACTAATGAAGTCACGTGACCAACAGCTGTGTGCCAGTGCGGTTCTTGGTAGGAACCAGAGGTCCCACAGTGTCACACACCTCATCAAAGGTTAATGAGGTGTGTGACACTGTGGCTTCATCCCACGTGTAAGGAACTCGCCGCTCCACGGCCTGAATAAGACGCAGACGTCTCCAGTGGCAGATGATGATGAGCGCTGGTGCCGTCTTATCTGGGACCGTGACCCGGTCCCAGATAAGAGGATGGATGGATGGATGGATGGATGGATGGATGGATGGGAGATGATAAAGTCTTGCTGGAAAGGGGAATGGAAATGCAGCTATAGACATCAAGGTATGTAAAGGTGGTATCGTGACCTCTAGGTGGAGCCACTGACCTTTGCCCAATGACACAACCTGTGATCACATGACTCAGTGGTCACCTCCATCTTGGCTCTAGTGCGTCCCTCATGGATTTGAAAACTCGCCACAGCAGAGTTTGAATGTCATACAAACAGGGAGTCGTGAGCTGGCTCAGTTCATTAGCAAACTGTGCCATCAAAATAAAGTGGGCATTGATCCTGAGTCCTTTATGACAGCAGTTCACTAAAACTCAAGCTTACACCTCAGTCAAAGACGCAGAGAGGCTGAACGCCCTCTGCATTTTAAGGATTTCCTAAAGTGAAATCAGGCACAAGAAACATCACAACAAGTTCTTTAAGATTTCTGTATGCTGTCAATATATGTGAAATGTCCTGAAAACAGGCCGTTCTGTCTCACAACACTATGTCTCAAGATCTAAAAGTTAGCTTGATCAGATATGAAATGGATGTTCCTGCAGGGACCTGCAGTTTTCCACGTGTAACGCCTCGGAAGTGAAATAATACCAAATTATCCGTGTCACTGGCTGCTTTCTAAACTTATTATAATTGAGCTAATTATAGCCTCAGCCTTGGGGGCCTGGGCTGAAACAGAGTGAGGACGTGGGAGTTGAGGGAGTTTCTCGGATTGTTAACTTGTTTTTTCCACTGAGGAGGAATTCTTAGACTGTGAGTCACTATCTGGGAGTCCCAGCTCTAAAAATAGCTCAACAGGTGAGCCAGCCCTTTTCAGCTGAGGGCAAACCTGCTCCTTTGAGAAAACTCCTACGTGATTCTTTTTGGAGGAGTTTCTTCTCATCCTGTCATGGTTTGGCACTTCCCTGTCCCTCCGTCTCCCTCTCCTGGTCAAATTTTATTAGTGCTGGATCCCTGGCGATGACTCCTGACGCGGCTGCAACCTGTCTCTCCACTCACCCCGACTCCATGTAAGACTGTTTCTACCAGCGATAAACCGCTTGTCCATCAGAAAAATCTTGTGGCATGAGCCAACATCTATTAAGAGATTACTCTGGCCTTGTCCTGGTTCCTGATTCTAGTCGTCTCCTCCTTTCAGTCTGATGAACCCCTTGGGAAATCTTCAGCTTTTGGACACCGCTGACCACCACCCACTAGTGATGGTGAGATGATGCTCCATGAGGCTGAACGACGGACAACAGAGCAATCATGATCACTGTGGTTCTGAGAGAAAGATTGAGATTGAACAAATAATGTAAAGGCTTGTGATGTCAACATAAACTATAATAAAATTGAATCTGTTCTCATGAAACAAAGCTCAGTAGGAACGCATTGGTGATAATGTCACTGTGTTTGTGTTACTTTAACGCTTTTGTGACCATTAGGCCAGTGAAACAGGCACATTATATTCATAAAATTATTCCTTTAAAATAATACAAGTTTAAAAATACAAAGTGTATCAGAAAATACACATTTTGTTTAGATAATAATATGAACAACAACAAAATACAAGCATTAAAATGTCATTCTGCACAACTAAATGCAAAATAAATTTATGATACATTTGAAATTTTACTTATTTAAAAGTGAAGTTCAAAAGTTTAAAGCTTTGCTGGTGTTTTTGTTTATTACCTCTGCAGACTGACTGATAGTGTTTTCTTTTGTTTGTTTTTTAACGCTACATGTATGTTTTACCGTTTATGTCCACTAGAGGGAGCTTCAGCCTCACTGTCAGGTATGCACATCTATGTAAAATAACTGAAAAAGAAAAAAAATAAACAGGAAACTAAGGCCTGCAGTAAACAGAATATCGGTGAAAAGAAGCAGCAAAGTCTCTCATGATAATGTTTTCTGGTTTCTATTAAAGATGCTCATGCTGCTCTCCTGGTTGGGCTGGGGCGGCACTCTTTTTCCTCCCATGCCTCCTTCCTCTCTGGCTCTGGGGGCCTTGCGGCAGTCTTGCTGGCCCTGGCCTGGGTGGTGGATGAGGTCGCCCGGGGGGCGTTGTTCTCTGCCTGCTGCCGGGTGGCGTTGGGGGTTCTAGCTGCCGCTGCTGCTGCGGCGGGGGTCTTGTTGTGGGGGTGGCTGGTCACCCTCCCTCTTTCTTTTCACATTCCACCATTCATTTAGAAGAACATAAACACTCACCTGAGCACAGGTGTTAGCTCACCTTTACACTAATAGTTTGTGTGATTGAATGAAATATGTCACACTAGTTGGTTTGAAGGCATAAGTATGCATGTGTGAACAATATCTGTATTGTTTACATGTTGACAGGTGGACATTTCTGCAGCTAACAGGGGTATTTATAGCATTTGAGTGTGTGTGTGGACAGGCCCCGCCCTTTTATTACACTTGAACCTTACCGTAATGATAAACATCCAGTAAACTTGTTGCTTTATGCTGCTTCATGGTTCTACCCCCCCCCCCCCCCCTCCTATTATCACCCTCCTATCCCCCCTCCTCTCTAACATCCCTCTCTCTTCTTCCCTCCTTTCCTTTTGCGTCCGGTCCAACACCAAAGATTTTCAAACATGATGGAATTTAATAAAGTTTGTCCTGGATTCCAAAAGGGGTTTATTCAGACATTCCTCTGGTTTGTCAGAAGATTAATAACCCCTGTTGTTAAAGTAAAATCTGTCCAACACAAGAGGCCTTCAGCTCTCATCTGTTTGCTCAAAGGGCCAAATATCACTTATACATGTAACTAAATGTAACGAAAAAGAAATGTAACTACTCCTTGATGTTAAATAACTCATTTATCTATTCATTATAACTTTTTAATGTGACAATTACAGTTGCATAGGAAGCATGTTTGCTTGTTACTCTAGCAGAAATCCTTTTACATTTTGTCTGCTTATTAAAACCCACATAACTTTATTAATGAAGGATCAAACTGTCCAAGTGAATAAAGAAAAATAGCAAAACTGAGCTAGAAAGAGCATGAACTATAGTGTAACTCTTTGTCTGCGTACACACATAAGACCTGCAAACATTGAATAATTACTGCAATTACACATAAATATTATGTAATCAACTAAAGAAAAGTTTTATTTTAAGAAATCCAAAACTTTTATGCTATCGCGGGCCACATGAAATAACATGGCGGGCCACATTTGGCCCCCGGGCTTTGAGTTTGACACATGTGGTCTAGTGGGTCTAGATGACCCCACTCCCAATGTTAAAATTCTTTAGGATAGCACAAGGGATAAAAGACAGGGGATGAAGGAAAAGGGGAAAGGGGGGGTTAAGGAGGTTGGAGGAGGATTAAACTCAAAATCAAACTTTATTCGTGTAGCGCCTTTCATTTCAGTTAAAAACACAAAGCACTTAACATGAAAGCAGTCATAAAAAATGAAAATGATTTAAAACAGGAAACAAAAACAATCAGACACAGATGGGACCCCTCCCTCACCACATTTCTTCCTCCACCCCCCTAGTTTTCCCAGTAGAACCCTGAACAGAAACAAAGAACTGCAGTTTAAAGAAGGTCTGGCTTGGTTCTGCCGTGAGGGAACCGTATCATGGGACCATTCTTCTGTCTCCTGGCTGGACGTTTTCCTCTTGTCAAAGAAACTTTCCAAAGATGTTTGTTTCTTACTCGTTTTGCTAGCTCCTGGGTTTTATTTTAGCGGTAACCAATCATGTGACAGAGCAGAGCGCCTTGGCCTGCGTCAAGACTCACACAGACGGCTGGAACAGAGAATCGGGCAATTTGTCAAAATAAAACATCTTTCAGATTCAGAAAAAAATAAAACAGAAGTCATGTAAGTTATTTATTCTTTCTGTGAGGCCCGGTACCAAATGACCCACGGACCGGTACCGGTCAGCGGCACGGGGGGGTTGGAGACCGCTGCTGTAGACCCGGAGCCGTATCCAAACTTGTCCGAAAGCGAATAGGCGCCTCTATTTGAAGGTGCAGCTCTTGTTGTCATTGCACACATTCTCTGACCCCTCCGTGCCACTTTTTGATGTTTGGGTGTCTCCAACTCGTCTTTTTTGTGCTTCCTGTTCCCATTAAAAAATCAGGGGCCCCTGCAGCTGCAAATATTTGACAGAATGAAGATTTAATCAAATAAAATTTCCAACCTGCTCAAGATGTTTCTGAACTGAGGGAACTTGTAAATTGTTCCTTCAGAAAGACTGAATTAAGCAGGAATTTTCCAGTTTTGAAATGCAACATCTGTTCAAATGTCCATTCTTCTAGGGATTGACAAGGCAGAACACAGGACTCAGATGCAGAGTTTTAGATTGTTTTAATCCCTTGATTAGGTAATCTTGGGCTTAGCTTTGTCATGGAGATAACCAGACAATCAGGCACAGGACACAGGGAAACTCAGGCTATAAATACATGAGGAGGGGAAGCACAGGTGGAAACGATCAGGGATGATGAGGAAGATACAGCTGTGGGGAAACAGACAAGGGCAGGGAGAGGAAGGACTGAAACGAGAGGTGAGTTAAACCTTCAAAATAAAACAGGAAGTTAAACACTAGACAACACCAGAGACTGACAGGAACTTGACGAGACATGACAGGGATGTGCCACCAATTCTTGTCTACTTAAACTGGATCTCTTCACATTTTAGTTAAGGACCCCCAAAATACACAATTCAGCTACAGTACACACGCACATACAAACACACACATTTAGCATTTCACTCAGTCACACATACTATTTGTGCAAAGGGGAGCTGACACCTGTACTCAGATGAGTGTTTATGTTCTGCTGAGGTGGCGGATGGAATGTAAAAAGAGGGAGAATGCCCGTGCACCCCCACACCAAGACCCACGCCAAAGCAGCGGTGGAAGCAGATGGACGAAATCCACCTGCCGGGCAATCGCATCTGTCACCCAGACCAGGGCCAGCAGGACCGCCACAGGGGCCCCCAACGGCAGAGAGACACAGGATCACAAAGAGGGCAGGCCCCAGCCCAGCCAGAAGATTACAGAATGGTTTAGCGCCACATAAGTCCGGCTTTCTCATGCTTTACGCTGAGCCGCTCATTGTGTCCCAGGGGACAAAAGAGCCAGTCTAATGTGTGGGGGCCCTAATGGCTTCATGCTACTGTCCAACACTGTTTAGTCACAAAGGCCCTGTGCTGGTCCCCAGCCCAGATACAATACAGGGTCGTGTCAGAAAGGGCTTCTGCCGTAAAAAGTTTGGCAAAAACACTTTATTCACGATTTAGTGAAAGCTGATTTGCTGTGATGACCCCTGAAGAGACATGCTGAAAGACTAACAACATATGTTTTAAGTTAAGGAATATTATTTGATATATATATTTTTCATTCATTCATTCAATTTCTTAACCGTTTATTCCCTTTTGGGGTCACGGGGTATATATATGCCGCGTATATACATATACATATATATATATATATATATATATATATATATATATATATATATATATATATATATATATATATATATATATATATATATATATATAAATAAAAATAATGCTTGTAAATACATTTATAAATATAATATTTTTTATAAAAGATTTATGATATTGTGGGATATAAAATATAAAGCATATCAGTCAACACACTGTAGGATATTTCAGTATGTATCACAGTATATTGCATAGTACATAACCACTTAGGAAAACGTTAATAATTGTAGTATTTTAAAATACTAAAAAATATACTACTTCCAAATATGGAATATATTAACATGAAACCCTCTACAGTTCATTTAGAGTCTTACAATAATTGTCGCGGGTTGACTATTGAACACAAATGAACAAATGACACAGTCACACTCCATGAATCGCGCTCCCGATATTGACATATAGGTCCGTGCATGCGATTACAATGACACCCTATTCTATGTGTCCGTCTAGCGTCCTCCACCTGTACGCGCGGAAGCGCTCCAATGTAAGAGTCCCTCCCAGAGTCAAAGTCAAAAGAAAACCTGAAATGATCTCACCCCGTCCATCGGGTTAACGCCAGGGAGTCTCACTTGGTCACTTTCCAGCACGTCCATCCCAAAAGAAATTAATAATAATCCCAGCGGCAGAATTTGGATAGGTCCGCGTCAGATCCTCCTCCATAACTCCCGTTGGTCGGTTTCCGGGGTATTCCGTGGGTGCTTTCTCCTCTGAAGGGCCCTCTTTAGTCTCTCTTTTCGTTTTGTTAGAGTTTCTCACTCTCCTTAGGCCTCCAGCCCACCTTGTCTGTCTCTTTTTAACCCCGAAGCCATGCCGTGAGTTAACGCACCCCTCACAGCTGATCGCATCAGATGTGAGGGGTGACGTCATCTAGGAATACAAATACACAAAATACACACATACACTAAGGACCTCTTCACCTCACAGGGTGTAAAATACAGAAAATATGATACCTTCATGTGCCTGTGTAACAAACGATATATTTTTGTTGAGAACTATCATTTTTTTTATTTATTTTTCATTTAACTTTTATTTCCCCAGGAATTTTCCCATTGAGATTAAGAATCTCTTTTTCAATGGAGTACTGGCTATGGGGGAAACAATAAATTAAAATTTAGAACGCAATGTCAAAATTAAAAACATAAAATAAAAAAATATGAAAGCTTATTTCAAACAGGTAAAGTTAAGTGACTCTGAAAAAGTCACTTAGTTAAAGTGATTATTGTTTCATGAGGGAGGTCTTAGTGGTGGAGGATAGCACAAGGGAAAATCCTAATGTGGGTTCAACAACAAATGATCATCAATGTATTTTGTATAGTTTATCAAACATTTTAATAGTGCTCTTAAAATTGCACACTATGGGCAAGATTGCTGTAAAAAAAAGAGTGTGTGTTTTAATGCACAGCACTAGCTCCATGTAAAATCTCAGAGTTTTGATCATTTTTGTCACTGATTTATTTCCCCAATAGAACACCAGGAGTCTCTGCAAGGTTTGCTGAGGTTAGCGCTTTTGCATCACAGCAGGAAGGTCCTGGTTTAAATCCCATCCAGAACCTTTTTGTGTGGAGTTTACATGTTCTCTCTGTGCCTGCGTGGTTTTCTACAAGTATACGGTTTCAAGGTTAGCTGGAGACTCTAAATTGTCTCTAGGTGGGAGTGTGTGTGTGTGTGTGATTATGTGGCCCTGTGACACACTGGCCACCTGTTCAAGGTGTCTCACGAGTTCCCCCAACAATAGCTGGGATAGGCTCCAGCAACCTTGTGATGCCAATAGAGATTTAGCGGGTTCTGAAGTTGGCTGGATGTTTGCAGAGTGCAAGTCGGATGGTGCATGCACACAAACTGCGTGTTTTAAGTGGGTTAACAGTTGGAGCACGAACCTTCTATGAAAACACAACGAGGACAGTTTGAGTAGAAACAGTTGATGCAAATAGTTCGGTCTTGCACAAAAAATGTGATTTGTGAAACGTAAAGAAGGATGTTTTGCGTCAATGTAAGGCAGAAACTCACATATGTTGCATAAAAATCAGCAAAGTATCTCAAGGAAGAGCATACAATGAGACAAAGAGAGCTTTCCTGCTCATGCAGATAGGTTATGGAATAAGACAAAAAACAAATGTGACATGAAACCTATGCTTATCTGTGTGTGGGGGGGTTATGGATTAATTAAAGATAATATTAATAAAGAATTTTTGTTTTAATCTTTTCTCAATTTTCCTTAAAAAAGGAAAAGTGAACCACGTCAAATTTCAGTGAAAAAAATGCTCAAAAATTCAAATGAAGACACATCTAAATCTTTTAGGACAAACATTAACTAAACGTTATTTAGAAAAGGTAGAAAAGCAGAAAACGCTTCATTAACAAATTAATAATTAAAGTTCTGTAAACAACTTTAACTTCATAAACTAGCATCAGTTATTAAGTTGTTCTTGCACACAACAGATCTAGTCATTCTTGCTTTCAGAACATCTGTGGATCTGAAGCATCACTGTTCTTCGTTCTTTTGAGGATTGCTCCCAGATATGAGGAACTGACGTGTCAGCTGCATATTCAGAAGGAGCCGAACAGGATCCTGCATGATCTCAGGTGCTGAAGACAGAATCTGGATGAGTTTCCTTCAACACTTGGATGCTGAGATGTTTGTGAAACAGTCTGACCTGTTTAAGGAGCTTTCTTTGCCATTGTGTTCAGCTCACTGGAGATTATTTCTCCACACAGTCAGGTCACTCATTTCAGCTCCAGCTCCACTTGGCTCGGCTAATTGAAGCGTCTGAATCCTCTCTGGAGTCAAACTGTGACACGTCCCCATGGAGACGGTGAGTCTGACTTCAGCTTTCATTTACAGCAGGGTGAGATTCTGCAGGAAAACAGCAGAAAACCGATGGAAACACAAAGACGAGGAGAACGACGATGAAGAGGAAAGAAACATCATCCTGGGAAGTCTTTTAATTTGGAAGCTGGAACAAGTGTCTGTATGGGACCCCCCCCCCCATCTCCTCCTCCTCCTCCTGTGGATGAGCCTCCTCCCACTTCTCCTGACTGCAGAAGCTTTTGCTTTCTGCTGCTCAATCCCAGAAGTTCCACTGAAGCTTCGGCATCTTCAGCATCCTCATCCATCCTCCAGCAGCCAGCCTGCCCCTCCCCCACCAACACCTTCATCTGAGGATCAGTGGCAGCCGGACAGGTACGTCTGACCCTGAAACTCCTGGGATCTGCTGTCATGGAAAAGTAGTCAGAATACATGTTAAAGAGTAGTTATTTTAAAGGAATGAGGCAGAAGTAGGATCACTCCCAGTTCAGAGGAAAGTAACTTTTTTCATGTAACTAAAAAAAAACCTCTCAGATTACTTTAACTGTGAGCGTTCCTCAGAAATGCTGATCTGGTTCAAAAACAACAAGAATTCAAAGTGAATCACAGTGAGGATGAGAAGATGCTCTTAAAGGAGGAGGGACGGCTGCGGCTCTTCAAATGAAGACGAAGGTGGATCTTGCTCTTCATCTGTGGCTCATGTTTGAGTCCTGACATGTTTAATGGGGGACAAGAAAACAAAACAACCTGCTTCTGATAAGATCAGGAGAAAATCAGGGAGAAGTTAAACCTTCATGGTTCTGATCCAGACTGAAGTGGAGGACTGTTCTTCTGCTTTGACTTCAGACAAACTTCTTTACACCTTAAAAGAATCTCCAAAGAAAAACTCAGCAGGGGATGATGACGAGACGATGAAGATCAAACAACAGCTGCCAGATGGATTGTTTGTTTTGGCTGGTTGGTTGGTTGGTGACTGCTTTCTGCAGAACACTCTTAGTCTAGGTTCTCCTGTCCTCCATGTTTTGCTTATTTTCTGCTACAACACATGTGAAAACCCAAAAATGGAGTCAGTGTTAACACTCTGGTTCTGAAGAGGTCCAAAAGTGAACAACAGTACTGAATCAACATTGAGGCAGTGAAAAGAGTAAACCATCCAGAACAGATTGACAGAGTCTGTTCTCCAACCAAACTGAAAAACACGAACGCTGTGAGGAAACAGTCCCAGCAGGGAGACACGTTTGGTGGTTTTTGTTCATCCAAACATCATCATCTCCATCGTCACGATGCTGTTCCCCATCAGTTATGGTTTGTTGTGATTTCTATTTACTTCTGCAGCATCTATCTGGAAGCATCGAAAGGAGGGACTGATATCTGACCATCGACTAAACAACAACCGTCCATCAGGATGCAGCGCATCAGGGAAGGAATCCACATCCGGGCGATGAAGGCCAAGAGGAAAGTGGAGGAGATCTCCAAAGAAGATGTCCAGGCGTTCCTCAAGAAGAACGCCTTTGTGCTCTTCACAGTGGCAGCAGTTGTTCTTGGTGAGTGAGACGAAGCATTCTAGTCTTCCTCAGGTAAGAGCCTGGTCCATGCAGCCCATGAAGTCTTCTTTCATCATCAGGGGTCATTCTTGGATTTTCACTGCGCCCCTACAAGATGAGCTACCGGGAGGTCAAGTACTTCTCTTTCCCTGGAGAGGTGCTGATGAGGATGCTGCAGATGCTCGTCCTGCCGTTGCTCGTCTCAAGTCTGATTACAGGTCAGCTCAGCCACCGCCCCCCTTTTAGCTGTCATAGTAACACCAAAGATTTGGTTTAAGAGTAAAGAACAGAAACACGGACCAGACTATTGAGATCTGCAGGGTTAGATTAAGACAGAGACAGACCACAACCAAATTTAGAGAAGAGGCAGAGGCTTATGATTGGTTGAAAGATTTTACAGTGTGATGTCATCACTCAGGAAGAAGGCCATGTTGGCCAAACTTCCTGACTCTACTGTGTTTCATGGACTCATATTTTTATGTCATACACAGTAACAAAAGAGATTGTTGTCACTTTGTCTGCCCTTAACGTCTTCAGTAGTCTGAGCCTTTTGGTGGCCGCAGCTCATTATTTCTCTTTTGCAGTATTGTTGTCTTCTTTCTCCAACAGGAATGGCAGCTTTGGACAGTAAAGCATCTGGGAAGATGGGCATGAGAGCTGTGATTTACTACATGACCACAACCATCATTGCAGTCTTCATCGGCATACTAATCGTGCTCATCATCCACCCAGGAAAGGGCTCCAAAGCAGAGTTTGGAAAGCAGCAGACCATTGAACAAGTCAGCCCTGCGGATGCTTTCCTGGATCTGATCAGGTATTCTGGAAGACATCAGCATTTGAGGGTGAGATGTTGACAGTAATTCCACCCTCTCTTTTCAGAAACATGTTCCCTCCAAACTTGGTCCAAGCCTGCACCCAGCAGGTGAGCATTACACCACAGATCCAACAGAAACACTGAAACCAACTAACAGCGAATGACATCCAGAAAACTGAGCCCAAATCAACATCAAGCCTTAGTCACAGCTGCCCCTATGGGTGGATATGGACTGTCTGCGGGTGAAAAAAAGGGCAAATCTTTGCAGGACACATAATTTTAAGATCATAGACAATATTATATTATCATAAATATGGATATCGTTTACTCTGAAAGGCTTAAGAAAAGCAGGATAGAGGCCCTTTAAATGTACTGAATCTTGTTTTTTCTTAACAGTTCAAAACCAAATATGGGAAGCGAACGGTCCACTTGACGGTGACCATCAATGATACATTCTTCAACTCAACCAACAACACTCAGGAGGTCATGGAGATCACCAGGGAGGAGATGATTCCAATCCCCGGTCAGGTCAATGGACTCAACGCTCTCGGGCTGGTGGTCTTTTCTATGTGCTTTGGTCTAATCATTGGGAACATGAAAGAGCAGGGCCAGCTACTCAGAGAATTCTTCGACAGCCTGAATGAAGCCATCATGCAGCTGGTAGCCATCATCATGTGGTAAAACTGATCTGACCTAAGTTTGAGTTAATCAAGTCAACATCACTGTCACAGCCAGCAGTAAGGCTCCTTTTCTCCTTTCAGGTATGCTCCTATTGGTATCCTGTTCCTGATTGCGGGAAAGATAGTTGAGATGGATGACCTCACCCAAATGGGCGGTCAGCTGGGCATGTACACCATCACGGTCATAATTGGCCTGATGATTCATGCCGTTTTGATTCTGCCCATGCTCTATTTTGTCATCACTCGACAGAATCCCTTTGTGTTTATTGCTGGACTGCTCCAAGCTTTGGTAACCGCCTTGGGAACCTCATCCAGGTAAGTGACAGCAACTATCGGGATTAAAGGTGGTTCACAAAGCTAAGAAGCTTAAGACCTCAATGCCACAGCATGTCATCTGAGCAGAATTAAGGAAAAACTGTGGATGGATGGATGGATGGATGGATAATTTCATTAGAGAAAACTTGTAACATGCATTCATTTGTAAAGCTTAGTTCTACATTCCTTTAGAATTGCTGTGTTGCTAAATGTTTTCACGTAACTTAAAATGGCAATTTCTTAAAAGAACATTTCTTCCTGCACTGCGACATAATCTCATAATCTCATAATCTTATGTGCTGCATTTTGAGCTGTAAAACGGGTTACTCAGCTATCTTGTTTTCAACTTCTAATGTAACCTGGCCAAAGATTGGTTAGAGGGGCTGCTGGCATCCCAATATTTCTAAATTTGGCATCTGATGCGCATTCAAGAAACGCACTGAACGGGCATTCTTGCAGGTGCTTTTAGCATATGGTGTTCATTCTGCACTGTCACTACCCAATATAAGCGCATGTACTCACAGTTGGAAGAGGCTTAGAGCAAGGGGTGCAAATCTCACTAATCATGCTCCAAGCTTTTTCTTTTACAGCTGAGTTCCAATACCTGAAATACTTGGTGTTATGATTCCTTTTGGGCACAAACTGCATTTATTTATTTTTCCTCCATGATTAATTTTTAAATGGTTGATACTTCTATGTTTGGAAAAAATGCTACCCATACATGTCTACCAAATCCATGTCTCTTAATGGTCAAACCTTACCTGGTGTAACTGTCAGCTTGCATTCCACAGCCTTGTGTTTTGCATGTATAGCCCATGTGTGTGTGTGTGTGACTGCAAAAGTTTTAAACTAGGAAGATCAAATCACTTATATTAACGCGTTTACACAGACTTTTCATTGGAAATGGTCAGTTGAGGGCTTGTTTCTAAGCACAGTGTTAACGTAGTATATCATTTCTGGCCAAACAGAGCTCTGATGGCTAACCTGAGTTAGTTTTGAGTCTACTATTTTGGGACAGTTTTTTTATGTTTTGACGTTCAATGTTTTCTATAGTGTGCTTGACAGCAAGAAATGCTGGGATTTTGCAAACCTGTTCCCCTGTTTCTCAGCTCTGCAACACTCCCGGTCACCTTCAAATGTCTAGAGGAAAACAACAAGATTGACAAAAGAATCACACGTTTCGTGCTTCCTGTTGGGGCTACCATAAACATGGACGGAACTGCTTTATACGAGGCATTGGCAGCTATCTTCATCGCTCAGGTCAACAACATGGAGATGAACTTTGGTCAGATCATCACCATAAGGTGAGAATGAGAGAACTTGTTCTGAAGAAGGCTCACAAGTCAGTGTTTGACGTGTCTGCCCTTAATGTAAAGCATTACAGCTACTGCAGCCAGCATTGGGGCTGCTGGCATCCCTCAGGCGGGCCTGGTCACCATGGTGATTGTTCTGACCTCTGTTGGACTGCCCACTGATGACATCACTCTCATCATCGCTGTTGACTGGTTCTTGTAAGTGTCCTGTTTGATGTTAAAGGTGTTGTGTGACTTGTGTCGTCTCAAAGGTCGGCAACAACTCTGTGTCCTGGTGGCACACTTCCCCAGCCTCCCTGGAGTCCTGCGCTACATCTTTCCCTCTATACCCAATGTTTTTACAAAGAGTTTTAACATAGAAACATAATTAGGTTTCCCAAATTAATAATTTCAATTAGAATACCCTTACCAGAAATTACCCAGCTAACTGGGGTAATAAAGGAAACACTTCTCTTTTAACTAGGATGAGCCAAATATGAATGTCTGTTCGAGCTGTGCTTCACTGGGACTTTCCTGGTAGGAAGAGAAAAACAGATTTACTCTCATTTTACTATCACTGTATTCTGGATAGCACAGTCATAACACAAGTTCCACCAGTCAAACCCTCTCTGCAAGCTCAAAGTGCTATACAGTCACATTCACCCATTTATATACAATCATGGCGGCTCCGCTGCCAAACACTGGCGCCAACCTTTCACCAGAGGCAAGGTGGGGTCAGCTGTCTTGCCCAAGGACACTTTGGCACTTTGGCGGGTAGGGCGGGAATCGAACCTGCAGTCTTCCAGTCAGAGGTTGACTACACTTCTACTGCACCATGGTCCCCCTATGTGTGAATTTACCATGTTTGTGAAAAGAAAAAAGTGTTAGTTTACCGTGTTTGTGAGTTTACCATGTGTTTGAGTCTGCAATGTGTGTTTATAAAATTACTCCTTAACAAACTGGAAAAATAAAACTGCTTTCAAATTTGCAAGTCATCCGGTAGGCTGTAGCTGAAAATTCTAACATATCACAACTTTTACTGCAACTTTGTAGACAAAAAATTGCTACTTCTTACCATTTGTGCTGCAACAATCCTAAAATAGTTTTAAACGATCCTGTGCTTTGTTGCCTGTTTGCTTGATTAGGTTTGTTGGTTGTTTTTAATATTCCGATACTGGTGGGTTATCCAGTTGATTGAGTGGCTGGTTATTCAGTTGAACGGTTTTATGGCTTAGTCCAGAGGTTCCCAAACTGGGGGGCGCACCCCTAGGCGGGGCGCGGAGGTATTGCAGGGGGGGCGCGGTGGAGTTTTTTTTTTTCATACTTTATTGACAAACAACATAATACAATAACAATGTGAATGTCTCAGGGGGAATTGAAATGTGTACATATTGCAGAAAAACATAAGAAATACAACAAAAAGTATATAAATATATACACATACATATACAACATAAGACAAAAAGAATTATTACTTCAAAAATCTTTCAAAAATTAAATTAGTTCAAATTGCTTTTTGGTTTTGCAGATGTTTGATAATGGTACATTACTGATTGATTTCACTCAAAAACTTCTGGCATTTAGGTTTGGAATTTGACCATTTGGCTTTATGGATATGGAATTTTGCCAATAATAAAAAAAAATTGTTTAATGAAGATACAATCTTTGTCTACTTTGACATTAAGGTAACCCAGAATAATGTCTTTATCTAAAAATGTAACAATGTAACAACAAATGTAACAGTTTGTTTAGTTATATTTCCAATATAGTTTCCCACTTCAATCCAAACCTTATTTGTACGTTTGCAGTCCCCAAACAGATGATAAATAGTTTCCTCCTGAGTTCCACAGAATGAACAAAACAGGTCCATGTCCACAACAAATCTACTTTTTGGTAGGATATATACAATGCAATATTTTGAAGGACACCTCTTTTATTTTGTCATTTAGACAGTATTTATTACTAATAGTCCAAGCATATGTCCAGTTAATGTCCACAAATTTGGATTCCCAATAAAACCTCCCAGCAGGTAAGGTTGTGGGATGTAAAAGATTTGTTTATTGGAAACTGAATTAACACAAATATCCACATTGTCCAAAAAAATTGTCTGGGTTCTTAATTGACTTGTGTTATAAATCCCTTTAAACAGTTGTAGTAGACTGGTTGGAATGGCATCTAACACTATTGCATACTCTCTGGGTGGAGCAGGAATACCGAATTTTAAAAGAAATTCTTCATACATCAGAAGATGTCCATGAGAATTGAAAAGTTGTCTGATAAAACAATATCATTATCATACCATGTAGAAAAAAAAGTGATTTATTCTTGTATTGCACATTACTGTTATTCCAAATACAACAAGTTGTTGGAGAAAAAGTATGTTTATAAAGGAGTTTCCAGGCCAGCTGGGCTTCTTTGTGAAAGTTTGAAAGTTTTGTGGGTAATTTTTCAATTTAACAATTACATTTTAGCAAGAATTTAATGCCTCCCAGTGTGTCAAATATATATTTGGGAAGAACATTCCAGATATTGTCTTCCCCTTTCAATAAATTACTTAAAAGAGTTGTTTATAGTTTCAAATGTTAATACATCCATGCCCCCATGTTTTCTGGTGTTACACAAAACATTTTTCCTTAAGTAATGACATTTTTTTCCTCCAAATTTGTTTAATAGGTTACAGATGTGTTTTGGCATTTCTAAAGTCAGAGACACATAGACAGATCTAGAGATTCCTTCAGCTTTAGATAACAGAATTCTACCGTTCAGAGAAAGATTTCTCATTAACCACATGTTATAAGGCGCGGTGGAGTTTAGAAACAAAGGATTTTTATGTTTGTGTCAGTGTGGGGGGGCTCGAAAATATTCTAATCTTCAGGAAGGGGGGCCCTGCAGAAAAAGTTTGGGAACCACTGGCTTAGTCAGTTGGTTCTTGAGTCTGTCTGTAGTTTTGCTTGTTGACTTACTGTTGGATTAATGTAAACATCTCAGCATCCTGTTGTTTTTTACTATATTTTATTTTGTTTGCTTGGTTGATACATTGGCCAGTCATCTGGGTATTCGTTTTGATTTTAATGGGTCAGGTTAATCTTTGTTCTCGGCTGCAGGGACCGCCTCCGTACCACCACCAATGTTTTGGGAGACTCGATTGGAGCCGGCATCATTGAGTTCCTGTCCCGACATGAACTTCGCAGCAAAGATGTGGAGATGGGAAACGCTGTATTAGAGGAGAAGGAGAGGAAGAAACCTTACAAGCTCATCTCACAGGACAGTGATTTTGAGAATGACAAGCGCACTCACTGTGAGTCCAACATGTAGATCCATCACGACTTGCTTGAGCAGAAAGGAGTTTGCAGCCTTTTCTGTTGACAGGAGCAGGGACCGAACTGTCAATCACGTTTCAGTGTACTTGCAGCTCACCTGGTCTTCTTAACATTCCTTTTCTGACATGTCACAGAGCTGGTGAGTTTCCATAACCCTCTTCTTGCATGTGAAACAACAGAAGTCGTTTTTAAAAAACCTTGTTGTATTTTAAGTATTGCTGCAGATTTCATTCTTTGTGTTTGCTTTAATTAATATTTCTGTGTAAGTCAAGCTCCAGTAAAGTGTAAAAAGTCTTTTTTAATGGTTCCCAGACTGAAGGGAGAGAAAGATTTTAATAGAAACAACACTACAATGTACTAACAGACATGTGTCTTTTAACTACATGAAGAGAAAACAAGTTATCTTTCAAAACACAGAATCTGAGTGTTGACTTTAACATGAATCTGTCATTTCAATATTCCTGATATTGTCTCATCCTTTTAACTGAATGAGTAACTGTTTCCCCTACAAATTGTATGAAATGTAATATTGTGAAGCAGCTTCTTAAACTTTATGTAACTTGCTTGGATTTTTTTCATGTGTGCTGATAAAGGTAAAAGCGTAAAATTGTTTGTTTGTGAATCTGCTGTGAAATAAACAATGTGAACCCTGAATATAGTTTGTTTTTAGCCTGAAACATCACAGCTGGGTTTTCTTCACCACAACAGTCCAGCTGAGAGGCTGTGCTGCACGACAACCCAGACCTCAGAGCTGAGCATGAGGCAAACCACACACTTTCTGTGAACAAGTCATTAATTCAAATTAAGTAGCATGGATGTTACATTAAGCACAGATGTTTTGTTTTGTGCAGAGCTGTGTGGGAATTTTGATGCATAATCCATTACATCAAATTAGATCCTTTCTTGGATGAAAATTCAAACTGAATGAACCTACAGTGAGGAAAGATTTAAACAGGCAGATCAGTGTAAATGACTGCTATAGTCTATTGATCCAAGACTTTCCTTCCTGGTTAAAGATGTGGAGCGCAATTCAATAAAGAGAAGATAAAGAGGCGATAAAGCATTGGTTCCCCTTGTACGATAAGGGAAAGAGATGCTGACTGAAAGCAGTGTTGTTTCACATGAAAATAGTTCTAGTGAGTGAGAATGGACCCTGTGGACAGAATATGTATCAGACAAGCATTATTGCATTATGGAAGCGTTATTGAAGATCTACTTTAAAGTTGCCGAGTCTTTTCCTTTTTACACAGGATCAAATGTGAATCAAAGACTAAAAAGATTGGTCATAATCTTCAACAGTTTTTAAGTTTTTTTTAATATAAAACACAATAAAAAAAAATATTCATATATATATATATATATGTCGTATATATATATATATAAGGCCATATATCCTCGCTGCCTGCCTCTATGCACCACCCGGGCCCTTGTCAACCACCTTTGACCCGACCTCTCATGCTGGGACTCAACTACGCACATCTAACTCCCCCTTCTCTTTCTGTAAGGCTGTCTGAGCCAAGTTTGGTTAAAAGCGCTGGCATAGCTGTCAGTATCATTGACTGTCTCAGAAAAACACATTGCTTAAAAAGCTAATTATGCTAACTATACTAGCTATGCTAATGCTATGCTTAAAAGTGGTAGCATTACGATTAGCATCATCAACTGACTCCAAAAACCCACATTGCTTAAGATGATCATTTCTGGTAAGACCTACACATGATATGATATGAAATTCCCTTGTTTCAAAATGGCGGCTTTTCTGTTGGTTTTATCTCCATAGCAACCATTATATGTTTATGTCACTTGGGGATAACGAACAGATTGACTTGAGTTTCATAAGAATCAGCAAATGTAAACTTTTGGATTTCCTTAGCAACAGAGATTTTTGCTAACCACGCCCATATTCCTTATATGTTCATATCCAATGTTATATCAATTTCTTCAGTTTTAGCCATGGGTGCATATTTTAAAATTTTACAGTATTTCATTAAAATATGTGCATTTAATAGGAGAAATGCCACTTTTGCCAGCCTGCCACGTGCACTGTCCTTTTTTTTTAATTCAAGATGGCAGCCTCTTCCCAAGGTCAGAGAATGACAAAACTCCAGGAATCGTTATAGACTTAAGCTAGCAGCATGTGTGTGAAATGTTGTAAAAATTGCTTAAACAAAAGGTTCATTTTCCCATATTGTGGAAAGACGTGAAAATTGCTAAGTCTCAGTTTTTGGCACAAAATGGCCACCAAGTCGATGGTCGCATGGCCCTCCCATAATGATTGCTAAACTTCCTTTGGATATCCCCCATAAGTTTTTATTGGTTTTGTTTATGAATGGTAACGTTTTTTCTTTTCTTAAATTTGAATTTTTTAGCCGAGTCTGCAGATATTATGACCGCTGTCGACCATAATAACAATTAAAAATAAAAAGATCATCTTACTTTTTCCACTCCAGTTTTTCTTTTCCTTTTTTCTTGTCTTTTCACATGAACATTGTCTCTTGCGTTCAGCAGCTGTTGGATTTCTCAAAAGTACGTCCAGCTGTGCTGTTCAGAGGAGGAACAGTGATGATGTTGGGTAAAGGATGCTGAGGTTGGAGCTACCAGGAGAGAGACCTAGAAGAAGACCAAAGAGGAGGTTCACAGAGAAGGAGACCATGAGAATGTGGCGGAGAGGGTTAGACAGAGGCAGAGGATTCACTGCGGTGACCCCTATAAAAGGAGCAGCCTAAAGGCAAAGAAGAAGGTCAAGCTAATCAAGCAAAAAAAGTGGGACCAGACAAGACCTGACTGATCTACGTCATGCACGTGCAGCATCTTCTCCAATCTGCTTCCATGTCTTTGCTTATAGAAAAGCAGAAGTTCTGTATCAACTGAGAGAAAAGATTCATCACACAGGAAGGTCGGCCTGTGTCCGGTGGAAGCCATTCACTGTCGTCGCAGCTCTCGTTTTTTGCTGTAATTAAAAACAATGGGGGTGGCCCGCTAAAGGAGGAGAGGAAATGGGGGGTTTGCAGATATGGCGCCACCATGACCTCTGATGAGGGCAGGATAGCCCTGAAATAACCTTGAAATGTTAAAGATGGAAAAATCCCTTCATCCGGAATGATGCTCATGAGCTTCCAGCTGACTGTGCCACTGAAATCAGTTTCCAAAATTAGACTCCTTCAATTCTACTTTTAGAGTAATTTTGAGATGGTTGTGTGATGAATTAATTGATTTTCTGGTGTAAAGGATCAAGCAAGCCACACACGAACTTGAAAAACTCCTTCAAAAGCCTCAAGGAAAGATTTTTTAAAGATTATGGAAGAGCGCTGACCTTCTGAGGATGTCTTTATCAATGGGTTCTTAATGGAGCTGAGACAGACTTTCACGGTCACAGTCATATGACAGCTCTGTGGAAATGATCAGACCACCCTTCTGTATCATGGACTTAGAAACATGGGCCCTGCGCGGGCGGGGCCTTGAGCTGGGCACCCCGGAGGGAGGGCTGTTCTGTTGCCCCCTGCTCTCTGGAGCTGGTGGCCCCTCTGGTAGTTCTGCCGGCCCTGTTCTAGGCAGAACATTTTCTGGTCCAACAGAAACTGTATACAAGCATAGTTAATAAAAATACATTTTAGCCTCAAATACAAAAGGGGTTTATTCAAATATACACCTCGTGCATCAGAAGATTTATAACCCCATGTTGTAAAAGTAACATCTGTACACGTAAGAGGCCTGCAGCGCTCATCTGTTGCTCAGCTGTTGAACAGGACAAGTTAAAAAAAAAAGAGATCAGACCATCTAAAAGACTCCTTCCTTTAAAATCATAATTATTTTCCAAACGTTAGTAATAAACAGAAAACAGTTGCATTAAAAACTAAAAGTTTGTCATGTTTTCTGTGAAAGCAGAGGAGAGATGTCAGAAGGGTGCTTCACCTGAACCCACATTTTTTTTTTTATTAGATTGACACATGCTCACATTTACTGACAGACCCCTCAGCTTTGTGTCTGAGCGAAACTGGACATAAAAAACAGTCAAATCTGACTTTTCAGCATTAAAGCAGCCGCTTGGACATCTGTAGCTGCAGTCGTTTCTGCACGAGAGTCCAACAGAAATCCTGAAAAATGCTTCTTTCATGCAGATGAAGAACAGACTAGTCTGCAGCAGAGAGCTTCTATGTGCTCATCGTGGGAAAGTGACCTCTAAATCAAGACACCATTAAAATACAAGCAGGGCTGTCTTAACTCCTAACTCAGCCAGTGTGAATGTGTGTCCAGAATCTTTTGTCGAGCAGTTTTTTGAACCACTGACTCTTGTTTAATGTTTGCTGCATTGATTGGTTGAAATGAGCAGGCTGTCCAACAGTGAAAGACATTTCTGGGACACATTGTTACAACCAAGAAATGATGCACTAAACACTCACTTTTCTCAGCTGCTGCTCAGCAAATGATTTCTGGCAGCTTGTTGCGAGGAGGTTTTTTGTACTCATTTTAGATTCCTGTTACTGATTACGGTTACTGCTACGGATTACTGCAGTCTTTATTTCTTCAAGTGTCCACAGGCTTCTTGATCCCCATCAAGAAATTTCTATCCGACATTTCTGATCAGTATTCTGCACACTTGAGATAGTTTGTGTTTATTTGTCCATTATTTAGAGCAAAAACGCTCATGTCATAGTCAGCTACTGATAACTGTGTATGAAGAACTCATCCCTTTCTGCTGTAATAAGCACTCAGTTAGTCGAAACAGGAAAGAACTGTGGGATTGGATCATATTCTCTCCATTCACCGAGGATCTATTCCCAAGAGAAATAAGACAGATAGTAGCAGACCTCCTTTCTTTTTGATTTTTCAGTACTGTAACCACTTTATCAAAGGACAGTGTGTCCAGGTCATCCTACCTTTTATGCTCTAAAAGCAGATCACAGTTCAAAGAAAAAGAAACACAGTGATCATGCACTGTTTACACATATTTGGATGGGATTTTTTATTGTATTTGTCATATGCTCTCATCAGCACATGAAATAGCATGTAGTAATAGCAGTAGAACCTCTTCCTGAAACCCATTGAGATGACTATTGTTGTAATATTTGGCTATATAACTCAAACTGAATTGAACCTGAACAAGACCAGACGGACAGCAGACTTAAGCACACAAGGTTCAAGGTTGACTGCAGAGCAGCCAATAAAAGGCACTTTTTGCTTATTGTGGGTGGAAATGGGGTACAAGAGGAGGGTGGGGCTATTGGTGGCAAAAAAAAAGCATCTTCACACTGAACACAATGTATAGACAAGAAGAAAATACACAATTTTAACTGAGACACACATAAGAACACATCTCCCATTAGCCAGCCGGGTCAGACAGTGATGGAGGAACACAAAGACAAGGTGGGATGGGGTTCTCTTTGGCAACCAGTTTTTTTGTCAGGGACTGGTGGTGTAGAACCCAAAAATGCAGGACACAAGGCTTAGTGATGGAAATGTAGACATTTAATGAATAAACTTGAAACCGCCAAAACCCATGGAGCAACAAAAAGGTGACACAACCGCACAGAACAGATGAGCTGACAAGGATGACCTAAAACCAGACACTTAAATAGACTGAGGGTAATTAACTGAAATGACGAGAGCTGTGAATCATGACAAACCTGACACTAGTGTGACTGAAGGACAATTCAAAACAGAAAATAGCCAAAAACCATAACATAACTGACAAAAACCAAAGTTCAAAATCCTCACTTTTTCCTTCTCACTCTGAAAGGTTTCTCAGAAAGGTTTCTCACCAGTGTCATTGTGCATAGAAATGAATGTCAGGACAAAGAAAGCATTGGGTTTAGACATCTGCCTCATTGCAAAGCCTGCAGACATCTATAAAAAGAATCAAATTAAACATTTCAAAGCATGGGTTATAGCTGACGGATTTAGCACAGTGACTGAAATGAGGTCCTTTCTTGTTCATTGAAACAGAATTCTGCAGATTCATCCAGCCGTATGCAGATGATACAGTTATGTATTTAACAGCAAGATAATGATCGGTGAGGCTGCAGATCTTTAAGACTGCTCAGTGTCCCTCAACCTTTATTTGATGACTCTGCATGCTGTCAAAAAAAGGCTTATTAAAATCAAAATATTTCATATTAAATTTGGGCAATAGGGTTTTGAACCAGATCAGATGAGTGTGTAGAGAGCCACACAAGTCACACAACAGCTGAGTCAAGCATTTTACCAAAGCATGAATAATAATGGTGATAGAGCTCAAATCTGTGAGAATCAGAGCCTTTTTGGTTCATTGTTTTGATTTCTGTTCTCCCTCAGTCACAGACACACTGGTTTAATGGGACAAATATCTGCAGCTGTTGTGGTTTGTCAGGAAACACTCAGTTCATTTTGAAATCTAGTTTTTAGGTTTTTGTCAGATTCTTCTTTTCTCCTTTTTCCCACTAAAATGAAAAGATTTTTTCCGATCTTTTAGAAAGAAGTCAAAAATCAGAGACCACAGAAATGTATTTAAGAGAAACCAGTCATTGTATGAGAGTCCTATTTAAATAAAGTTGATCTGACCCCTTTGTCTATGAAATGTTCAGTAACAGATTATTCACTCACCACCACCACCCCAAAGATAGCTGTACCTCTTCCCAATTTGCTGACTTTTCCTCCCCTGATATTACAACGGCAGAAAAAGGGCCTAATTTCCTCTTGGCAATTAATAAAATGTTAGATTTGGATTAAAATAATTCACTTCCCAAGATCATAAATGAAGGGGGTGGGTTGCTGTGTTTTCTGTAACTTTCCTTCATGGTTCGAACACATTTAACAGGATGGTTGTAAATTCCTTATGGCTCCTCAGACTGAGTGGCCCTGTGATGGACTGCTGACCTGTCCAGGCAGACGCTTCCAGCGCCTGAGGCGTGTTGGAGAAGTTCCAGCAACCGCGTGACCCTAATGAGGACAAATGGTTTTATATGTTAGATGGTTGAATGGTGTTTTTAACAGATGGGCCTACTGTAGTCCACAAACATTGACACACCCCCAGGGCACAGCAGTTAGAAGTCAGGAGGCTGTAATAGATTTATTTTAGAAACAAACATCATCATTGTTTGTAAATTCATGTTTTCCCAAAAACTTTATCATAGGACAATATTTCAGTCAGAGATGCCCTAGAATATGAAGGATGGTGACCTTTCTGGGTGGTCTTTTTGAAAATTAGCCTAAATTGTTAAAAATCATCTGCAGGTGTTATTCTGGATGTTTAGACCTTGCAGAGCCCAACTGTCAGTAACTGTATGAGGTGACAGTGGGAACACCAAATGTTATTCTAATACTAAAAAACTTTACCACATCATCAGGTGATTTCCAGTAAAGACCCCTTTAAACATATCTGCCTTTGTTAATTTTATGGAGAAAAAATTGGGAATAATGAGGTTTTAGGGTTCTTTTATTTGTAAATGTGTCCCTAAATTGAAAGAGTAACATCTTAGGGGGGGGGGGGGGGGGGGGGGGGGGGGTTTGCATGGGGCCGCAGTGGTTAGTGCCTTTGCCTCACTGCAAAAAAGCCCGGGTTCAAATCCCTTTCTGTGTAGAGTATGCATGTTCTCCCAGTGCATGCATGAGTTTTCTCCAGGCACTCTGGCTTCCTCCCACAGTCCAAAACATGTTTTCTAGGTTAATTGATGACTCTAAATGGGCCCTAAGTGGTTGTGTGGCTCTGCAACAGACTGGTGACCTGTTCAGGGTACCCTACCTTCCCCCAACAGTGGATGGTTGGCTCCAGTAACCCCATGACCCCAAAAGGAATTCAGAATGTTATGTGGATGGATGGATGGATGGATGGATGGATGGATGGATGGATGGATGGGATGAGTTTTAAAATGATAGTTTTGTGAAAACAAAGGAAGTTTGACAGTTAATGGAATTAACAAAAAAAAACGAACTTCAAACAAAGATGTCCTGTCTGAATGTGTTTGTGTGTATGAGTTCACAAATGAGTTGGTCCTTACATACAATAAGGACCAACCCCAATCTTAGCATCATGGGGACATTGGAACTCTAAAGACTTTTTTACCTGGACGATAATGTGAAAGTCTGTTGATGAGGATTGAAATTAAAGGGGTGAATCATTAATTTCCTTCTTCTATGAAACTGGTTTAAAAACAAACAAACCTTTTTGAGTCATGCATTAAAGTAGTTGACAAAAAAATCAGCGGATTTAACTTCGTTTGATTTTGGGAGGCGTTTCCCTTCTTTTCCTTTTCAAACCTGAACAACAGTTGTATTGCAGAGCAGGTGTCAGAGCTGGTTTAAATACTTCTAAGAAGAAGGCGTTGAAGACATGACCTCTCATTCCACAGGTGAGGAGAATAACAGAATAACAAAGAGTCGAAGTGGTTTTAAGTCTGTTTATGTGTTTTTGTTCTTAGCTAAGGTGCCAGCAGGCAGTTATTAGCACTCAACAGCGTTGTCTGCCCCTCCATGAAACTAGTTTATGCTGTTCAAGAGATGGTTATGGATGGATGTTCCATTGTACCTGAGTCCATCATTTCTATTGAAAGAAGGTTTGTCTTTTCTGATAACAATTTCTTCTGCTCCACCTGACTCAAACCATTCTTTCTCTCTAATACAAACTTCACTGTCCTCAAACAAGTAGTTTGTTTCCTTCAGAATCTAATCCACCAAAGTTGGCCTTTGCAATGTTGGAAAAGTCTCTTATGTAGTTTAGTTTTCTCAGCATACTGTTGGTTGAAGTCTTCACTGAATGGATGAAATACACCACATTACTCTGTTGCTCAGAATTTTGTCCTTGGGGGGAACTAGTTTGCCTCTTAGTATTGTTGTTCACCTTTTGGCAAAAACATTTGGCAGAGTTTTACACCGGATGCCCTTTCTGACACCACCCTGTATTATGTCTGGGCTGGGGACCTGCACAGGGGGTCTTGCCCCTGAGCCACACTGGATGAAGCTCATTGTGCCCCTGGGAAACAAACCCTTGTTTCCCATGTGCCAGTCCTACACGCAGCCAACTGAGCCATCCAGCCACTATTTGTCAATAAGTATTTAAAGGTTTGTAATTAGTTGGGATCAGGTGCTGGTCAAAAATCCTTTTTGAGTTTCTCCAGAAATGCGTTACATTTTGTTCTTCTTTGGCTCTTCATAATTCTTGCTGTGTTTACTTGTTTGCTGGGATCTAGAGAAAGCCGAGTTACAATGTCTGCAAGTTCTGAGAGCTTGACAGACATGCTCCTCTTTCCTCCTACCTTCAGGGCTTGTGGGTACTTCTTAGGCTCTTTGTTGGAAGGTTCTGATCACAGCGAGATTGTACCATAGTGGCGGGTTGGATCCAAGTTTCTCCCTGAAAGCACGGAGCTATTATTATTTTATTTGTTTATTTGGAACCCCATTAGCTTCCACAAGGTGGTCACTAGACTTCCTGGGGTCCATAAGCATAAGTTAGAAACAAATTAATTTTTGTACCATCATATCAACAACAAATACATTTCAAAACAGCAAATCATACAAATCATTAGTTATTGTAAGTGGTCCATGTATCTTAGTTTTAAAATCTTTTTGAAATGATGTCAGTTTACACTTACAGACGCTTACAGACACTTTGAGCTTCACTGAAATATTTTTGAAATGGTGTTTGTTACTAATAAGCCTTGTCCTCTCAGAAAGCTGATTCTATGCAACAGAAGATCTAAATAGCACTGTTCTTCTCATACAATTGGATCTTAAAAAAGGAACAATCAAATCACCAAAGCTGACCTGACGAGTTTGATATTTATGACAATACCCACTGTATAAAACTTTATTTACCAAAAATTGTGGACATTTTTTAAAAATGGAGTTATGCATTAAGAATAAAAGTCTGAGTTGTAATGTCTTTTACCCTCAACCAACCTAAAGTGGTGTGCATCTCATTCGCGTTGGTCCAATAAGAACAACCAAGAGCCACCCTTGGAGCTCCATTTTGGGCAAGCTGTAATGTTTTCTAGATGCCCCTGTGCAGCACTAGATCAAATTACTGGGCAATACTCCAGATGTGACAAGACCAGAGACTGTACAACTGTCCTCATGACTGAGGGTGGACAATATTGTGCACACCTCCAAGCCAAGGCAATACCTCTGCCCAACTTGGATACTACATGATTAATCTGATCTGTCCAAGACAGCTGAGCATCCAGAAGCTTGGTTTTAGTCACTTGTTTGACCAAACTATTATCAATACTCAAATTCCGGTAACATGGTGCATTCAACAAATATTTAGTACCAAAAACAATGCATTTTGTTTTAGATGTCTTAAGAACTAATTTATTCAACTTAACCCAATTGGTAATTGAATTAAGTTGTTTCTGTAGGGTTGTACTGAGCTCTGGGACAGTAGCAAATGCACAGAATAAAGTTGTGTCATCTGCATATAGTTGTGTCATCTGCATGCCTCTTCTGCATTTCTCACCATATTCTCTCCTGAGACCGATCATTTACACACACTGAAAATAAAAGTGGACCCAAGCAACTACCTTGTGTAAAACTTAATGATATAAACTTTGTTTCAGACAAGCTACCATTGAAGAGGACTTTCTGTGTTCTTCCATTAAGATAATTTCTTGTCCGTGAAAGAGAAAACTGTGATCATCCATAACATTTGAGCTTTGCCAACAGAATATCATGGTCGATTACATCAAAAGCAGCTGTGAAATCTAAAAGTACAGCGCCCACATGTTTTTTATCATCAATATGTGTTAACCACTGGTCTGCCGAATGTACTAATGCCTTATTGGTTAAATGGCCTGGTCTGTAGGCATGCTGTACACTAGTAAAAATATAATTTGAGAAAAAATAATGTAGCATTTGATTACATATTGAATCCTGTTATTCAGATTGATTCTACAGTAAAAACAAAAATAATAAATCCCCATTAATTCTGCCCTCTGTTAAACAACAAAGGTGGATGTCTGGAAAAGGTGAAAACCTTTCTGAACGGCTTGAAAAGCTACACATCATGATGCACATGACCTTAACTGAACTCCGGGAAAGGATGCACAGCCCTCCACAGGCAGGAGGAGGTTTAGGCACTAAAGAGCACAAGCTGAGATTGGTTGCTATCGGTTTAAAAAAAATGTACACCATCTCACTTTCCCAGTTTGAGTTTTTAAACAAACTCACATGATAAATTCTGAGTATTCAGTTTGGATACGGTGTTTCACTTTCTCCACGATTCGATTTAGTGCTGTAACATGGTTCGGTTTTTTATCTAGAATTGTTGCATCCCTAGAATGAACATTCATTGCATTTCAGATGTTGTTAACAAAGGGATTCTATGATTTCAGAGAAAAACAAACACTGTATCCTTTTCTGTCATTGCGCTGAGCATGGATCATCTTGGTTGGTTAGCTCTGAAAGCTGTGGTCTGGAGATGGAGCAAGCTGACAAGCATACAGGTGTTCTGGCTCAGAATCACAGATGGAATGATCCCAACAGGTGTTCATAGAGGGAATTCAATCCCTGACATTTACAACAACATGAGCAACTATAGACTTGGAGTAGATCTTTGGATTCAAAAATGTATATGAGACCCTCTCCAACATTAACCATGTTATAAACAAGCATTTTCCATGTCTCACGGAGAACAGCATTTTTGGTTGGTCATTTAGATTCTGCGTTTTATCATTAGTACCAGACTCAAATAGACACTACGAATGTTTTTTTCAGGTGTGAGCAAGTTGACAGTCCACCCCCCTTTCACTGAAAGCAGGCTCAGTAGAATCTGTCAATCAAACGTTCGAGGTGGGGACCAGCAGGCACCACATTGAGGCATCTGATTGGTTAGTTTATACACATGAATAACTTTCAAAAAATATATTATTAAAAAAAGACGAGTATCAAGAAGATGTTAAAAAAAAGGTATCAGTGCAAGAATGGCTATCCTGACAAATGCTCACCGCTTTTGTTTTTTAAACAGAGAATATGACGTCAGCGATTTCAGGAAGTGAAAGTCTCATTGCTATGAGCGTTTTGCGATGATTATCTATGAATCCACTGTGTTCTGATGATGAAAACGTTGATATTTCAGTCAGACAACTCACGCAGTAATGAATATTTATTTCCATAATTCTTTCAATTTTAATTTATTTAAATTTATTTGTTCGAAGAATAAGCCCCTTGAGATGTGTCATCTCATTTTCAAGGGGGACCTCAACTTACAACAAACAAGCAAATACCAACAGATACAGTTGAGCGAACTTTACATATGTCAAAACAATGAAGAACTTAAAATGTTCAAGGCAATGAACAGGCACGCACACACACAGACAAACACAGACATTTATTGCACCTATTAACAGTTAGTTTAAGGTAAGGGAATAAAAAGCAGGAAAGAAATCAAATTAAATCAAAAACAGTTACATGAGTGTTGAAGATGTACTAAACAGGCATTTTTAAATGCAAAGAATGAGGTTAAAGAGCAAATGAATGGAGAAGATTGTTCCAGTCAGAGGGTGCCTTGTAATAAAATGAATATTTTCCGATTTCTTTTTTAACTTTTGGAACAACAAAGAAAATTTGATCTGCATGACGTAAATTATAAGAAGACTGAAAAGGAGTTAGATATTGTTTGAGATATTATGGGTAACTGAGGTTAATACATTTAGAGATGTTCAATAGCTTGTAAAGTTGACGTCGGGAGGATAGGGGAGCCAGGACAGTTGCTGATACAATAGACAGTGGTGAGTTCTAAACGAACAATGGAGAATAAACCTACACAAGCTGTTATAAATAACATTCAGTGGTCAGAGGTTAGTGAGAGTGGTGTTTTGATATATTATGTCACCATAATCTAAAGTCGGGATAATCAGTTGTGAGATAATTTTCTTCCTGACTGAGAAACTAAAACAATTGATTGATAGATAAAGTAATTTTAAAGAGACGAGGGATTGGACCGCACACCTGGACTTAGGTAGGACACTGAACAGGTGAGTTGATTAGACTGAACTGCCCACAGGGAGGAGTAACCAGGTAAACGCACTGCTCCAGTTGTCTGCCTGATTTTATATAAAAAACACATTTAAATACATTTTCTTTGCAAAAATTGTTCAAACGCAATAGACTGTGGTCTGTATTCGCCAATCTAGTGAGCCTAAGGCTGTGTCAGAGATCCTTCACTACTCTTTACGTAGTGCACTATATAGTGCGTTCACCATTTTGTAGTTCTGTCCAAATCTACAATTCCAAAATCGAGTGCCCTAAAAATTTCCCAGAAGTCTCTGCAAAAAACCAGTGTGCATATATGCTCACTAGATTGGCGAATATAGACCACAATGCATTGCAGACATTACATTTTACAAATGCATCATACAAGCTTTTGGGATTAGTTTAAACATACGATTCAATTTATTTCATCAAAACAGGGGAAATGGTTTACTGTGCATGAATGTAGACCAATGAATAAATGTGACATATTATAAGGAGAATCCAGTTCTCATTTACAGTCAATGTCATAAACCCGCGTGCCCCGGTCCGCCTCCGCTGTCCGCCCCCTCCTCCTATTGGTCTGTCCCGCCCCAGCTGCCAGCTTTGCTTTAAAGCCGGGAGATGGCGGTAGGGCACGAGGCGGAGCGGCGCGTGCTGCCAAACCCCAGCAGAGGAAGCCTCGCGCGGATCTCCACGCGCCACCCACAGCCTGCAGGTCTCGCTCCGCGCCATGCCGCCTTCCTTGGACCTCGGCCGGGCGCTCTGCATCATCACCGGCGCCTCCAGGGGCTTCGGCCAGGCTGTAGCCAGGGACCTGTCCCGCCTGGTGCAGCCCGGCTCCGTGCTCGTGCTCGCGGCCCGCTCCGGTGACGAGCTGCGGGCTCTGCAGGCGGAGCTGACCGCCTCCGAGGCGGGCAGAGCCGGCCTGAAGGTGCAGGTGGCGGTGGCGGACGTGGGCCGGACGGAGGGCCTGGAGGCCATCATCCGGTCCTCCGCGGAGGCTTTTTCTGAAAATATAGACCGAGTGATCCTGATCAACAACGCCGGTGAGTGTGTGCAGCAACGGTGGCGTTACTTTAAGATTATAAGATCTCAGAAATGTCATTTATAGTCAATCTTTATCAGGTATGGTGTCTGGAATGGAACTGATGCACCGCGCATGCTCTGTAATCAGCAGTTCATCCTTTAGTGACGCTTTCTGTCAAAGTTATTGAGCGTGAAACTCATTTTACTGTTTATTTTCTCTTCAAACAAACCACTGGTTCTGGTCAAGCTGCAGAAAATGTCTGCAGCTTTATCTACAGAAGTCTGACAAAGATCAAGTGTGAAGAAGGCCGTGAGCGTTCTGATGGAGGCTCACCTGCTCTCAGGTGTGAAGGTGCTGACTGCCCTCTCCCCCCACAGCCTCTCTGGGGGACGTGTCCCGCTTCACCCGGAGCTTCACCGACATGGCCGAGGTGGACTCCTACCTGTCCCTGAACGTCAGCTCCTCCCTGTGCCTCACTGCCCGGGTGCTGCAGGCCTTTCCAGGGCGCGGGGGCCTCAGACACACCGTGGTCAACGTCACGTCCCTGTGCGCCCTGCAGCCGTTCCGCTCCTGGGTGCTGTACTGCACCGGCAAAGCTGCCCGCGAGATGATGTTCAGGGTGCTGGCTGAGGAGGAGCCAGAGCTGCGGGTGCTCAACTACTCCCCAGGTGAGGAAGACTACAGTGAACAATCATCACGACGGTCGATCAGATCAGGATCAGATCAGGTCTGGACAGCCTGTCTCTGAAGGTGTATTCAGACTGGAACGGACCTTTGCCATGCAAAATCAACTATTAGAGCTTTTAAGTGTTTTATAATGTTCATTCCTCACAAAAACAACTCCATAGCGTCATTTTGATCCATTTCTGAGCCTTCCTCTAAAAATCTGCTGTCTGAGCACCAGACATCCAAAAACCGTGGTGGTCCTCATAATTGTGACATCACAAAGGGAGGAACCGCCCCTTCCAGGAAGAGTCTGCGCTGCCAGCACCGCCCCCAGGCTAACAGACACACCCACTTTCTCAGTGAAGCTAGCGGTGATCGGCTAAACGCTTTCCCTTAACCTGCACAATACGTTCATCCATCTTTGAAAAAGTTTGGATGTTTGTTTCTGTGGGCGAAACGCCGACACGCTGCCGAGGCCAACTCTATGATTCTACGATTCTGATTGGCTGCTTGGTGTGCGTTGAAAAGTGATATACTACAGTGATACCTTAAAAGAAGTTCCGGTCACCTAGCTTAAATGTTTTGTATCACTGCGCCGGTTTCTTTAAAACAACGTTGTGCTTCATCATTTGGACAAAAACGAGCAGTAAGAGGCAAACTCTCTCTCTCTGAACTGATGCTTTATTCAAGTCATCGGGACAATCAGCATAAATATATATATATATATATATATATATATGGCGTTATATCACTGAATCTTGACTGCAGCGGTGGTGCGGCGCGACGTAACAAATAGTCCACTTTTCTCGAGAAAAGCAAATCAGAAAAAAACAAGAATGAAGTACTAAAAGCTAATACTTATATAGCTAATATTATATATATTAATATAAATTATATATATATTATATATATTAATACTTATTTAATACTCACTTATTTCATTTGTAAGTGACCATGGTATAAACGGTTAAATTCGTGCGTTAAAAAGTGATAATGCACACTTTGTTGGCCATTAACCCTTACATAGTTTAGTCTGAAAACTATATCTAAAAAAGCATAAAATAGATCCTATAAAGTGAATTAGTTTGTTTTACCCCGATAATCCAGGACAAATCTTCAGTCTGAATTAACCCCACCACATCCTGGTCCAGGAACCGCTCTGTGACTCATTTGGAGGTGGTCTCGGCTCGTTTCCTATCGGACTAAGCTTCGGTTTGCTCTGAGTTTCCTCAGTCTGAAAACAATGCGTGCTCGGAGCGGAACAACTGAACCAAAACGGCCACCGTAGCCGAGAATTAAGATGTAAACGGAGAGCGGCGCAGAAGCATGAAGCGACGATTGCAATGTGGTCGGATGAATGCCGGCTCATGTTCACGGCCCCACGTTGCCTCTCGCTGCTGTCCCAAACACTCCTCAGCGTACCTTCTTAGCCGTTGTCTCCACGGTAACCGCCGTGCAGCACGCTTCCAAAAGAGTTGTACGTGTACGTGGCGTTGACAGATCCCGACAAGCATTGCAAAGGGCAGGACTTCCTTAATTTCTGCCTCCTGTTGCTTTGCCCCGCCCTCATGATTGCTGACCAATGACTGCAGAGATCTGTAGTCATGTGGTTTTGTTTATAAGTGTTGGTCTGGATCAGAAGTCTCAGACCAAACGGAAGCTTCAGGACTCGATCCAGACCAACGGACTTTTCCAGTCTGAACACACCCTGAATTGAACCGGATCGGCTCTTTGTGTTTGTGGTTCGATCAGGACCTCTGGACACTGAAATGCAGCAGGAGGCCCGGTCCAGGACAGCCGACCCCGACGTGAAGACGTCCTTCTCAGACATGAAGAGCCGCGGCCAGCTGCTCACCTGTGAGGAGTCCTGCGCCAAGCTGATGAAGGTGCTGCTGGAGGACAGCTTCAGCTCGGGTGCTCACATCGACGTGTACGACGTGTGACGGCACGTCACGCACACCGGGGGGAACGGTTCCGGACCCCTCAGAACTAACGCTTTAGGCTGGGAGTTCTGTTTGTTCCAACAGAAGTGTCTGTCAGGCTCTAGCTGTCGTGTTTGGTGCCGTTCTTGAAGTTAAACCTACATTTATCTTCTGAACTGAAATCTTTTCTCAGCTGGATCTTCTTTGTAAACGTTTTTTATTGAGTTAATTATTAAATGTATAATCGTTTCTGTAAAATCTATGGTTTTCAGAGCTTTCAGGGGCCTTATCTGTAATCCATGTTAAAGTAATCTGATTACTGTGGTCAGTAATGTGATTATTGCTGCTTTGATGTCACATGATCTTACATTCCTAAGCCTTAGATTTAGTTTTTTTTTTTATCTGAAATTACTATTTACAGTCGTATATTTTTTCAACTCTGTTCTTTGTTGCAACAATAAAAACTATAGAATCAGTTTGTGTTGATGGTGTTTGTCCTTTAGCTTCATGCTCACAAACACTGCAGCAGCGTCTGCTGTTCAAACACATTTTAGAGCAGAGTCCAGCACTGCACACCCATGAGTACACAAGGAAAAGCACACAATCTCACACACTCATCAGTACACACTGGATGTAATGATGCCCTTCTGCAGCATCGCAGAAGATCAGGACTGCAGAGGCTAAAGGAACTGGAAGGTCTGGCTGTGGGTTCTAGGGTCTCTGCATTTATGGTTTAGCAGCCTAAAATGGAAATGTTTTTAACTGTTGTTCTATCCTAGGCACTTTAACAATGGGAGTGGGGTCATCTAGACCCACTAGACAGAGCTCTGAACCTTTTTTCTTCAATGATTTGTGATCTTCACTGGTGTCCATGGATTACATGAAATCCTCTCCACCTTTATCCACCTTTGTCATGGTAGGAAGAACACGTCAATGTGAGGGGGGGGGGGGGGGTCATCTAAGATAGCACAATGGTTATAATGCAAAAGTTAGGAAGTGTTTACGTGTAAAAACTGCTTTAGGGACTGGTTTATGGTGCATATGCAATTCAATATCATTCATTCATTCTGTTGGAGCCTATCCCGGCCAGTGTGCCATGGCCATAGTGGCCCACCCATGCACTATCACCTTCACACCTAGGGACAATTTAGAGAAACCAATCAACCTATGACAATCTCAGTGGGCTTCATACCGGTAATTGTATAATAAACATCAATCAGAAAGAACGAAGTCATAGAATTCAATAGGTAGTGGCTAAACTAAACAGATGAAACTAAACGGGTTATCCCTGCCCATAGACCCTCCTTCACCGTAAGGAAAAACTAACCCTTTTGCAAAAAAAGGAGAAACCTCTGGGGTGTCCACATGAAGGAGGGGTCCTCCCCCAGGATGGACAGGCGATGTACCAGAACTCTTAGAGAAGAATTAACTTATCTAACTCTACACTACATGTTTATTTAGTCCAACAGGTGGGATTCATCCAGATGGAGTTGGGGGACAGCTGGGGGAACGAGACGAACCAAAGGTAAGGATCCAAGCCAAGTGTAGCAGCAGAAGCAGAGAACCCACCAAATCCCTTTCAGGATCACAGGGCTGCTGGAGCCTATCCCAGCTACTGTTGGGCAAAGATGGGGTTCACCCTGAACAGGGCGCCAGTCTGTTGCAGGGCAGGTGTAGGTTTATTTAGTTAAACTCCGTATCTTACTTTGCCATTGAAGTAAACTGTGTTCTGAGATCTACATGTGCTTTGCACTTCCTTACCCCCACAGACGCGGGCAGGTGACCTCTGTTGGACGATAACAGGTACAGTCCTAACACCTCCACTGCAGCTCTTCAACATTTCACTCTGAAAACTGCAGCAAACGGACAAACCTCCGAAACAAAAGCAAGCAATTATAAATAAATATCCACAGCAGTTGCTTTTTAGCAGGAGGTTATCAAACATCCATCCATTCATTTTTTTTAATTCAGCAGGAAGTTGACTGCACCATTATCTGTTACTTAAAGGGGGGGGGGGGGGGTGGACTTCTCCTTTCTATTTTGTTCAGTTACTGAATGTGTATTTACCCCCGTGGTTTTTAGAATGGGCTGAACATATTAATAAATGTTCTCATAAATGTTATATTTCAATAGATTTAAGCTAAGTTGACCTCTTTTTGGGGTTCGGTCTTCTGAATCTGCTTGAAATACTTTTGGACATTTTCTGAACGTGACAATTTATTAGTAACCTGTCCTCTTGGGGTCATAACTGCCGGGGTCTTTCAAAGCCCCCCGCATTTGCAGCTTTGACTGACAGCCACAGCAGAGCAGACTAAAATACTGGAGCAGGAACTAACCCCAAACAAGGGGACGGCAGCGCCGTGACTCTGGGGAGCTGCTTCACATTCTGTCCCTCCCTGAGAGGGGGTTCATACAGGAGGGGGGCAGGTTATTTTTGGGTCAGAGCTGCCGGTTGAGAGTCTGAGCAGCAACGTCCTCGGCCTCCTGTGCCGTCTGCAGGAGTTTCTGTTGGAAGGATGACCGCCGGAAATAAGGACAACGTGCGGCTCTTTGATGCGGGGGCCAAAGGTCGAGGCCTGAAGGCCAGCAAAGAGTTCAGCACCGGGGAAGTGGTCTTTGCTGAGCCGAGCTACTCTGCCGTGGTGTTTGACAGGTAGGTGATTGTCTCTGAGGTCTTCGTTTAAAAGCAGATCACTCCGTGTTCAAACCTCACAAACCTGGAAAATCAACACACTTTGCAAAAATACAAACCTTTAACATCCAAACCTGTAACACACAAATCTATGACACAGAGACATACGACACCCAGACCTGAAATACACAAAACTGCAACACACAAGCCTGTAACACACACAGACCTGTAACACACACAAACCTGTAACACTACACACCTGTAACACACACACACCTGTAACACACGCACACCTGTCACACTACACACCTGTAACGCACACACACCTGTAACATATACAAGCCTGTAACACACACAAACCTGTAACAATACACACCTGTAACATACACAAGCCTGTAATGCACACAGACCTGTAACACTACACACATGTAACACACACCTGTAACACACACAAACCTGTAACATACACAAGCCTGTAACACACACAAACCTGTTACACACACAAACCTGTAACACTACACACCTGTAACACTATACGACAGTGGCTCAGGTGGTTGAGCGGGTCGTCCAATGATCGAAGGATCGGCGGTTCGATTCCCCGCTCCCACCAGCCAAAATGTCGTTGTGTCCTTGGGCAAGACACTTCACCCTCCTTGCCTCCAGTGTGGCCTCCACTGGTGTGTGAATGTGCATGGATGATCCTGGTGATGGTCAGAGGGGCCGTAGGCGCGAACTGGCAGCCACGCCTCTGTCAGTCTGCCCCAGGGCAGCTGTGGCTACATCAGTAGCTACCATCACCAAGTATGAATGAGGAGTGAATGAATAATGGACACACTGAAAGCGCTTTGGGTGTCTTGAAAAGCGCAGATAAATCCAATCCATTATTATTATTATTATTATTATTATTATTACACACCTGTAACACACACAAACCTGTAACACACGCAAACCTGTAACACACAAACCTGTTACACACACAAACCTGTAACACTACACAAACCTTTGGCAAACAACCTCCACACAGAAGCCTAGGAGGAACCCAGCAGGACATGTGCTGGTCGTCTGGGTTCCACATTTGAAGTGATCTCTGCTCCTCCTGTTCATCTTAACTCTGCAAATAGCTGATAATCCGATAGGCTGGCAGTTCTGGCACAGCTCAGTCTGGTTCTGGACAGACCCGGTTTACAAAGGGGCTGTAAGGCAAGTGCACCTTTCCAGCAGGAGCTGCATCGTGGTCACATCTGTCATGTCAGCTGTGAGTCAGTGGGAACCTCACAGTGGACTTCCAGTCGGACCTACACTCAGAAAACCATGAGCAGATTAGAAATATGTCCCAGCTTCTGTGAGTCTGACCGTAAAACTCAAGATTTCATGACTTTGATTAAATTTAACTAATTGAATAAGAACAGCAGCAACAAAGAAGACATGTGGATAAACCAGAACAACACACAAGAATGAGAGAGCTGACCAAGACAAGCACCAAGGATCCTTGTGACATTTGTAAACCTGAAACCAGGAGTCTGGTTTATGTGGTGTCGTTGAAAACTGTATGCAAAGTTTTTTAACCCTTGTGCTACCCTAGGCACTTTAACATTGGGAGTTGGGTCATCTTAACCCACTAGACAGAGCTCTGAACCTTTTTTCTTCAATGATTTGTGATCTTCACTGGTTCAATGGATTACATTGAAACCCTTTCCACCTTTATCCACCTTTGTCATGGTAGGGAGAACATGTCAATGTAAGGATGGGGTCGTAGGATAGCACAAGGTTTATGTGACAAAATACAATATGGTTGCACAGTGACGCAGTGGTTGGTGGTCACGCTTTTGTCTCTTAGTGAGAACGCTGTGGTTCGAGTCATGTGGAGTGTGGAGTTTGCATGTTCTCCCAGTGCATGCATGGATTCTCTCCTGGAACTCCGGTTTCCTCCGCCATCTAAAAACAATTGGTAACTCTAAATGGTCCCTAGGTGTGACTGAGAATGGATATGGGTGGGTTTACAGCAGGCTGGCGAACTGTCCATGGCGTACCCTGCCTTCGCTCAACAGGTTTAGGCACCGGCGACCCTGTGACCCCATAAGGGATAAAATAGGTTCAGGAAATGATTGGACATGGGTGGGTGGGTGGATGGATGGACGGACGGACGGACGGACGGACGGACGGACGGGCGGGCGGATGGATGGACGGACGGATGGATGGATGGATGGATGGATGGATGGATGGATGGATGGGTGGATGGATGCATGGATCGATGGATCGATGGATGGATGGATGGATGGATGGATGGGCGGATGGATGGATGGACGGATGGATGGATGGATGGATGGACGGATGGATGGACGGATGGATGGATGGATGGATGGACTGATGGATGGATGGACTGATGGATGGATGGATGGATGGATGGATGGATGGATGGATGGATGGATGGGCGTTCTTATCTTAAATGTTCTGAACAAATTGACGTTTGCCATCTTGGACATTTCACATATTTCTGTACATTTATATGGTACATATATACGGTGCCTTGTGAAAGTATTCACCCCCCCTTGATTTTTTTCAACCTTTTACACATCTCTGGCTGGCATAAAGATCTAAAACTGTATTTTTTTATGAGGAATCACAAACAAGTGTGACACCATCATGAAGTGGAATGAAATTTATTGGATATTTTAAACTTTTTTAACAAATAAAAAACTTTCAAAATTGGGCGTGCAAAATGATTCAGCCCCCTTAAATTAATTCTCTGTAGCGCCACCTCTTGCTGTGATTACAGCTGTAAGTCTCTTGGGGTTTGTCTCTATCAGTTTTTTCACATCAAGAGACTGACATTTTTGCCCATTCCTCTTTAAAAACAGCTGGAGCTCAGAGAGGTTGGATGGAGAGCGTTTGTGAACAGCAGTTTTCAGTTCTTACCACAGATTCTCCATTGGATTCAGGTCTGGACTTTGACTTGGCCATTCTAACACCTGGATATGTTTATTTGTGAAGCATCCATTGTAGATTTTGCTTTCTGTTTTGGATCATTGTCTTGTTAGAAGACAAATCTCCGTCCCAGTCTCTGGTCTTTCGCAGACTCCATCAGGTTTTCCTCCAGAATGCTCCTGTATTTGGCTCCATCCATCTTCCCATCAATTCTGACCATCCTCCCTGTCCCTGCTGAAGAAAAGTAGGCCCAAACCATGATGCTGCCACCACCATGTTTGACAGTAGGGACAGCGCGTTCAGGGTGATGAGCTGTGTTGTTTTTACGCCAAACAGAACATTTTGCATTGTTGCCAAAAAGTTGGATTTTGGTTTCATCTGACCAGAGCTCCTTGTTCCACATGTTTGGTGTCTCCCAGGTGGCTTGTGGCAAACTTTAAACAACACTTTTTATGGATATCTTTAAGAAATGGCTATCTTTTTGCCACTCTTCCATAAAGGCCAGATTTGTGCAGTGTACGACTGATTGTTGTACTACAGACAGACTTCTCCACCTCAGCTGTAGATCTCTGCAGTTCATCCAGAGTGATCATGGGCCTCTTGGCTGCATCTCTGATTAGTTCTGTCCCAGTTTGAGCTGAAAGTTTAGACGGACGGCCAGGTGTTTGTTGATTCGCTGTGTTGCAGAGCCACAAAATCATACGCACACTGACAGTCACACCCCGTTACCCATCACCGCTCTGCTCATATCAAAAAATCAACTACATATTTATTCCTGTGCAGAGAACTGAGTTTACTAATTCAGACGTGAACATTTTTCATAAGTGTGTAAACATAGAAGTAGAGTTGGTGTTTTCCCGCCAAGGGCGCTCTTGACCCCTGTCTCTTCCTCAGTCTGGCCTTCCAGGTGTGCCACTGCTGTTTCCGGCGCCAGGCTCAGCTGCACCGCTGCGGTCAGTGCCGCTTCGCCCACTACTGCAACCGCACCTGCCAGACTGCATGCTGGGAGGAGCACAAGCAGGAGTGTGCAGCCATCCGGAAGAGCGGCAAGGCTCCCAGCGAGTCCATCCGGTAAGAACGAAGGTCACCACCCTCATCCTCTTCCAGTACAATCTGCACAGCTCAGTGATGAAGAGTAAAACAGTTCAAATAGACTGGAGAAGCAGAAACAGAGAAAATGTTACTCAGCCAGTGTGGATTCAGTGTCATTGACACAAAAACACTGGATCAGGAAATTATGTAAAGATTTGTTTACCAAGAAGCAACAATTCTTTAGAAACATTCAGACATCTCCAACCCTGAAACCTTCTTTCTCTTCCACTTCTACTGAAAATGTTCTGACTGTGCACTGAAGAATAAGTAGAGACCTAACCGAAGAGGGTTTCTAATGAGTAAAGATTTCTGAAGATGGGATGTTTTTCCGTCCTTTCTCCTCTTCTGTGTTTGTGGGCGGCAGCCTGGCAGCTCGTGTGCTGTGGCGCCTTCATAAGGACAACGGCCTGGCGTCGGACAGTCAGCTGGTTTCGGTGGACCAGCTGCAGGAGCACGTGGACCAGCTGTCTCAGGACCAGCTCCAGCAGCTCCAGACGGACGTGCGCGTCCTCCAGGACTACTGGTCCTACGGGAGCAAGCAGCACTCTGCTGAATACATCTCCCACATATTTGGCATTGTCAGTGTTGGTTTGTCGTTTTGCAGCTGGACAGACTGAAAGTGAGCAAATAAGAGGTCTGAACATCGGCTCTCTGCAGATCAAGTGTAACGGATTCAGGCTCAGTGACCAGAGAGGTCTGCAGGCTGTCGGAGTAGGGCTCTTTCCCAACCTGGCCCTGGTCAACCACGACTGCTGGCCCAACTGCACCGCCATTCTCAACCATGGCAAGTATGTGTCTGGACCTCTGGTTCTGCTGAGTGGAGCTGCACTGCGGCCCCCTCTGCTGCAGGTCCGTGAACTCATCACTCTCTTGTCTGCAGCCACTCAGCTGTGAGTTCTGCTCTTCATTCTCCGAGGAGGTAAGTGCTCAAGCACCGTCACCTCACTATGAGCATGAATTCAAAGGTGGCTGGATATTTTCGCCATGACAACAGCAGGGAACCTGAAATCCAGAATTTAAAGCAGGATAAGTCTGATCACATTAAAGGAAACACCTTCAGCTTCATGAAAAAAGCTGCAGGAAGAGATGGATGGATGGATGGATGGATGGATGGATGGATGCTTAGATGGATGGATGGATGGATGGATGCTTAGATGGATGGATGGATGGATGGATGGATGGATGGATGGATGGATGGAAGGATGGATGGATGGATGGATGGATGGATGCTTAGATGGATGGATGGATGGATGCTTAGATGGATGGATGCTTAGATGGATGGATGGATGCTAAGATGGATGGATGAATGCTTAGATGGATGGATGCTTAGATGGATGGATGGATGCTTAGATGGATGGATGCTTAGATGGATGGATGGATGCTTAGATGGATGGATGCTTAGATGGATGGATGGATGCTTAAATGGATGGATGGATGGATGGATGCTTAGATGGATGGATGCTTAGATGGATAGATGGATGGATGCTTAGATGGATGGATGAATGCTTAGATGGATGGATGGATGCTTAGATGGATGGATGGATGCTTAGATGGATGGATGGATGCTAAGATGGATGGATGGATGCTTAGATGGATGGATGAATGCTTAGATGGATGGATGGATGCTTAGATGGATGGATGGATGCTTAGATGGATGGATGGATGCTTAGATGGATGGATGGATGCTAAGATGGATGGATGAATGCTTAGATGGATGGATGCTTAGATGGATGGATGGATGCTTAGATGGATGGATGCTTAGATGGATGGATGGATGCTTAAATGGATGGATGGATGGATGGATGCTTAGATGGATGGATGCTTAGATGGATAGATGGATGGATGCTTAGATGGATGGATGAATGCTTAGATGGATGGATGGATGCTTAGATGGATGGATGGATGCTTAGATGGATGGATGGATGCTAAGATGGATGGATGGATGCTTAGACGGATGGATGCTTAGATGGATGGATGGATTCCTCAGATGGATGGATGCTTAGATGGATGGATGGATGTTTAAATGGATGGATGGATGGATGGATGCTTAGATGGATGGATGGATGCTTAGATGGATGGATGCCTAGATGGATGGATGCAGATTTATTGCTCCTCTGTTGCTGATTGGCTCCGCCAGGTTGGTCCAGACTCTCAGGTCCTCTTCCTCCTCTTCCTCCCAGGATCGAGGTTCGGGCTCTGGGGAAGATCTCTGAGGGCGAGGAGCTGACCGTCAGCTATGTGGACTTCCTGCAGCTGTCTGCAGACCGGCAGAAGCAGCTGAAAGAGCAGTTCCACTTTGAGTGTTCCTGCAAGCACTGCAGCCAGCACATTTCCGATGACCTGATGATGGCGGCAGCAGAAGGACCGGACTCTCCGGTGAGTGCACACAGCAGTCAGTGTCTCTGGGACCAAGCTGTTTGTCTTTTCCTCTGAGTGGTTCATTCTTTGTGCGTCGGCCGTCTGCTGAGCAGATTCAGGAAGTCTCAGCCTTCAGTAAGGAGAGCCTGGAGAAGATTGAGAAGTCCCGCCTAGATGGGGACTACAGCGAGGTAGGGCATTGTGCTCCTCTGCTCCAGTGTGAGTTCTTCATTGCACTGAGGTCCCCCCCTCCCCCCTCAGGTGCTGAGACTCTGCAGAGAGTGTCTGCAGAAGCAGCGGGGAGTCCTGGCTGACACTCACCTGCACAGATTGCGTATGCTCAGCATTGCTGCTGAGGTGCTCTCATCCCTGCGGCAGTTCTCCGAGGCTGCAGACTGCGCTCGCAAGATGGTGGAGGGATACATGTGAGTGATGCGGCCAAGGAACAATGATGATGACTAGATCCGCTTACGGGTTGGTGATGAGATCGTCAGCTGATGCAAATGAAAGCATTTTTAACTTTGCAGGCATCAAACAGTACAGGAAATAAAACAGACAGATTCACAAAATAAAAGCACACAGCAAACAACAGGAAAGAGAACTCTTAAAATACAAGTTGATTCTGCAGTAAGAGGTCTAAAAGGGAAGTAAAACCAGATGTGAAAAAGATGGAAAATATCATTTGAGGTTTGATTCAAAACAGAAAGTTCCTGTTTGATGTCCAGTAAAGATCATTCCAGTGCTTTGGAGCGGCCACAAAGAAAGCTTACATTTAGGTTAAAGAACTCTGAGGATCAGACTGTCCCAGCACAGAGGTGGGAGTATTATAGTTCAGGGAGGCAAATGAATTTATTAACCCCATTGAATTAATCCAACTGCTGTCACATAAATGTCTCAAATTTGAGATTACAGATATTACTTCTGTAATCTGCCTCAAAAGGACAAAGGTTGACTCGGCTAAAGGGTTTATTTAAGAATTAAGCTCGATAGTGGAATCTATGTTAAACTCAGAGTTGAAATACGTAGCTGAATATTGGCTGAAGGATTCCAGGTTAACGCTAGTCATGGCTGCTGAAAACAATGAATTCTGTTCTTTCATTAATTAGATACAGGGAGTTTAAGGGATGGAGACCTTGTCTTCTTTCTTTAAAGATGCAAACGAAATCCAAAAGCTGCACCCTGAGGAACCCCATATGAAATTGGAGCTGAGGAGGCACACAGTCACCAGGGTTGACACAAAAGGCTCTAACGTCCAGATACCACTGGAGTGGTCTTCAACTACCACCCACTGTGCAAAAAAAAGTTCAAGCCGAGCTCAGGCTACAGCGAGCAGCAACTGAATCATTTAACATAGTTAATGTCAGCTTAATAACAATAAATGCTCAAATGTTTGCTAAAATATTAAACTTTGTTTCAATCCCCTGGCTTTTAGACGTATTAAGGTGAGCAGAAACAACACATCTCCTGATTGGAATAACATATGTGTGAAATTGTGTTACTTTGCACAATTTGCTTTTTCCCCACAGGAAGCTGTATCACCCCAACAACGCCCTGCTTGGCATGGCCATCATGCGCGCGGGCGTCACCCTCTGGCACGCAGGGCAGATCGAGGAGGGTCACAGCCTGATCTGCAAAGCCTACAGCATCCTGATGGTGACCCACGGACCCAACCACTCCGTCACCCGCGACCTGGAGGTGCTGCAGCCCCGCCTCCACGCCGGCTCATGCTGTCGGGTACGGGTGACCTGACAGAGAATTTTCTAAGCTTGATCTTTGTCCTGTTTCAGAAAATGCGCACACAGACGGAGCAGGAGCTGAAGATGCTGCAGCAGAACATGGAGGCTTATCCCCCCAAGAAGCAGAACATCAGCAGCTGCAGCACAGACGGCAGTGCCAAGGCCTTCCTCCGTGAGCAGTGAAGAACAGGAGGGAGGAGCTCTTCCTCCTCATCCTCGTCCTGTCTGTGAACCACAGTAGAAGTGCAACTGTCTGTTTGTTCCTGATCAGTTGAAAGCGAACAAAGTGCTGCAGAAATAACCTGAAACAAAGGAATGAAGATAAACTCAAAAACTGATTTGCTTTTTTGAAACGTCTTGGCAGGAAATCGTAGAAATGCTGAAAAAAAACTGCTGACTGTTAAACAAAAGTTACACATTTGATGAAAATGTTACCTAAGGAAAACACTTTGTAATTCTTTTTTCTTTTGGGTTAAAAAAAAGGTTTAAAATGAATAAAAAATGTGCTTTGAAACAAAGCTCATGTTTGAAAATGTTTGTTCAGAAGAAAACGTTCTGAATCTCTTGAGTTTAACATTTCTAGTGTCATGAAAAAGCTGAGAACAAGAAACTAACTGTAATCAGAAATATCCAAACGTTACCTTACCCTCGTGCTATCTTGTGGGGTCAAAATGACCCCACCTTCCATTGAGGTGTTCTCCTACCATGACAAAGGTGGATAAAGGTGGAGAGGATTTCATGTAATCCACGGACACCAGTGAAGATCACAAATCATTGAAGAAAAAAGGTTCAGAGCACTGTCTAGGGGGTCTAGATGACCCAACTCCCAATGTTAACGTGCCTTAGAGACAGCACGAGGGTTAGAAATGAAATGAAGAAATCATTTGCAGAAACGCTTTTCAAATTCCCAGACTGAGGCTGGTTCTGCAGTCGCTGTCAATGTCAGGAAAAAACTGAAACAAAAGATTGGTGTCTCTTTTGAGATCTGGGGGTCGATTCCCGGTCTCCATGTTGTCAAAGGAACTAAACAAAGATCAGCGTAAACGCAGCTTTGAAGCTCAGAAGATCTGCAAAGCTGCTCTTCATCTGTGAGAACAAACCAAACCTCAACCCGGTAACATTTAATATTTCACTTGTAAAACTCATATAATTGGCCGATGATACAAACATATTTTACTCCACAGACAATATAAAGGAAATGAGTAAATCGGTGAACACAGAACAAAATAAAACAAAAGCGTGGATAGATTACAATAAACTTCCTTTGGTCTAAGACAAAACAAAAGTAATGATTTTAGTAATTATGATGCCAAGGCAGAGGTGTCACTTAAAATCACATCAGACACATTCAAACCAAAGTGTTAAAAGTATTTCAGTTATCAATAAATCTGCATAAGCCCTGTGACCCTGAAAGGGATACAGTCAGTCAGTTAAAAAACTGGATGGAGGGAGAGGGAGGGGGGGGGGGGGGATAAATCTAAGTAGACCTATATACAAGAATATAACTTTAGATATTTATTGTACTAGACAAACAAACCTTGAGTAATTACTTTAAGCTAACTAACTTTAACCTACTAACCTTCACTCATTCACTTACTTACTCACTGATCAACTACTTACTAAACACCCTAAACTAGCTGACTAATTACCTTACCTAAACCAACTACCTACCTACCTACCTACCTACCTATCCAATTAACTGAAAAACTAAATTAACTTAGTAACCCTACTAACTGACTGAATAACCTTATCCAACTAACCAATACACTAACCAACTAAACCAAATATCTAACTAAAATACAAACCTTAACCACCGATCTAAATAAATAACTCATTAACAAAACTAAACAACTGCTTGTCCAAACCTGACTTACTAACTGAATTGCCTTAACTAAAAAACTCATCCTAATCAAGAAATCAACCAAACAAAACTAACTAACTTATTATTTACCTCAAATCAACTAAATAACAAAAGTTTAACTAAATGTATAACTTTCACCAAACCAACTAACAAAACTGACTTAAAAAACCTAAACCAACTAACTAACTTACCTTAAACAACTAACCAAAGTTTTTATCTAAACCAAATTTATAATTTAACCTTAACTAACTCACTGTAATCAACTAACTATATTGAAACAACTGAGTTATTACTCAACCAACCCAAACCAACTAACTGATTAACTTACCTAAACTAACTAACTGAAGAACCTTAACATACCAATAAAGCAGGGAGCTACTGTCTTTCTGTAGTAGCTTCAACATTGCACATGCAAGCAATGAACAACATACCAACCAAATGTAGCACACCGACTGACAAACTAGCATCACTAAACTAAATAACTAAAAACTAAAAAATTGACGGACCCACTCATTAACAAACTCACTAACTAGCCTAATTAAGCAACTTACTAACTAACCAACAAACCTACCTAAATGATCTGAAGTAATTTACTAACATACACAAACTGATAAATCAACTACCCTAAACCAACTGACTAACCTTAACGAACCAACCTCAACCAGTTAACACACTAACCTGGATAACTGACCGTATCTAAAAAAAACCTAAGCAACCTAACTGATTATCTGTAATTCACTGACTAAACCCAACTAGCCGGCTAACTTACTTACCTTAACTTGAAACTTAAAACTTGATATATTTGGGTAGCGCGGCGCCTTTCATTCAGGTAGAAAATCCAAGGCGCTTTACAAAAAAGCAAAGAAAATAGTCGTAAAAGATGAAGATAATTTAAAACAGAAAACACAGGACAATCACACACAGATGGCTCCCCTCCCTCACCAGATTCCTAAATAAATCAATAAATAGATAAAGAATTACAAAAGTCATGTAAAAGCCAGATTAAAAAGGTGGATCTTCATCTTCATCTCTGTGGCCCTGAGGTTCTCCAGCAGGCTGTTCCACAGACGAGAACCTTTACCTACCTAGACTACTAACTAATCAATGATGTGACGTAAACCAACTGACAAACCTTTACATACTAACAATTTACACCAAGAACGTAACTAACCACTAAATCCACTTACATCAACTATCTAACATATCTGGCCAACCTTAACTAGCTGAACAATAAACTTACAGATTGACTGACTGAACTAAGCCAGCCAAAACAGCTAACTATCCTAAACCACCAAACCAACTAAACGTTTCGTGTGGTCATGTGGGCGTGTCTCCAGGTGCCTCCTCTTGCTCTCCTCCTGCAGGTGCAGACCTGTGAGGATCTCCTGGTTCTGCTCTTTCTGTCGAGTCCAGCTCTCAGTTTGGCCTCTCTAGTTTGCTGTATACTAGAACTAACTAACTAACTAACTAGCTTGTGTTAAAAAAAAGGAGATGTGAAACGTGAAAAAGTTTTATTTAAAGTCATTTTAGGGGGGGGGGTGAGTACGATAGAGATTTCAAAGTGGGACACATCAGGCGGGCTTTTGACAGAAGCAATGCTCTTCATCGTCTCTGAACCCATCATTCAGCAGAACTGAGGAGTTTTATTCTGAAAATCTAGAAGATTATTTTTGCTGTCTTTCCTCTGAAGACACTTCCTGTTTAAGGAAACCAGTTTGTCTTTTTTTTGTCTCAAGTCCGTCAGTTTTTCTTCAGTCCGCCGAATGCCGACCTGCTGGTTGACGTCACAACGGGAAGAGTCTTCTTTTGTTTGACAAAAGCAGAATGAATATTTAACCACTGAAAGTTCGTCTTTAGAGCAGCAGCTCGCCGCTTCTGAGTCCCAAATATAATCCATTTTCAAATATTATTCAGCAAATAAAGTTTTTTGCATTTTACAATAAAAATTCAATTTGTATTCAGTTAGATTCTCCAAAAAGAGCTTTCTGTCTTGGAAAAGTCTGACATATTTTCTGATTGCAATAAGGATAAAACAAGAGTCCAGAACAAGGTCTGCTGGTGGTGCGTGCACACTCGTGCACGTAATCCTGGGCCTCGGCAGGAGAAACATGGAAGCTCACAGGTTAAAGGTCATCCGCAGTTTGTTGAAACCTTCATCTCTGACAAAAGCAAACACGCCACAGAAAGAAGAGACGAATGTAAACATTAAATAGAAAAGTTTAAAATCTTCCAGCATTTCTGTCACAGCGTCCTCGGGATCAAACAATAAAGTGACGAGTGTGAGTCCTGAGAAGCCCCGCCTCTTCCTGCGTCTCATTGGATGACGCAGAGCTCGGTGTTGGTTTGACTGCGGGCGTCTTCGGCACCATCCGCTTCCCCGAGGCTCGGATTCTGCTCCCCCCGGAGCGCCGCCTCGCCTGAAAGAGGCTCCGCCTTTTGCCTCAGCTCCATCAGCAGCTCCCTGCCGTCGCTGGGGGGCAGGTTGCCCAGGAAGTACTGGGGGGCCAGCTCCATCAGCCTGCAAAGAAGACAGGAAAAGACCCCGATGAGAAGGTGGGGGAGCTAGTCAGGAAACCAAAGCCGAAGCTCCAAATCCATCTGTGAGGAGCTGTTTCTGTCCTGGGGGGGGACATTTGAAACCGTTTCCTGATCAGGAAATCTGGAAACTTTCTGCTGCAGGGATCCCTTTGATCCTCTAAGACTCGCTCACTTTGAAAGAAAAAGTTGTGAAACTTTTCTGAATTAAATGTTGTTAAATGTTCTTTCTAACCCCCCCACCCTTCTTATTTTACACATTCACATACTCTGTCCTGTTATAACACCCCCCCACCAGATCACAAACTGTGGGTTTCTTTAGTGAAGGACGACAAAAGTAAGTAAAATAACTAGAAGGAGCTGAATTTCCAGAAGAAAATGCTGTTTTGAAGGCTATGTTTCCGAATGAAAATGAAACTTAAAGGGTAATAATTGGCAAAAATAAATAAAGAAATAAAGAAATGATCAAAGTTGATCATAAATAAAGTGAAAACAGCACAACAACAAAAAGATATGTTTGTGAAAAATGCCAGCACCGGGACTCGAACCGGCGAGCTTCTGCACCAAGGAGTCACCATGTATTTCAATAGAGGCCAAAACGCTGGAAATCCTAGAAAATCTTGAAAAACTCAAGCATTTAAAGGACCAAAAGTCATAGCTGAAAAAAGCTGAACATTTTAATAGTTGAACGGTTAAAATAGCTGAAAATTTTTTAGAAGGAGTTAAGGGCCAAAAACTGGCAAAACGATGGGTTGAATGCTTTACAGCATTGAACGTTTCTGGAGGACGGTTAAATCCGTCAAGGTTGAAACTCAACGTAAACAAAACGTTTACCCAAAGGTCTTTCTCTAAATCCAAAATCACAAGTCCAGAACCGGATGTTTTTGTAGCTGGAGACAAAATTGTGTCAAAGTTCAAATATCTTGGAATCCCAGTCGATTCTATTGTGACGTTTGAATCACAAATCAATCGAGTCTGGAATCCGGTCAAGGTTAGTTTCCTGTTCAAAGAACCACAGTTGCGAAAATGTTTATGAATGTTTTGAGTTTTTCCATGATATTTTTCATCACAACACTCAAACCGTCGCTTCATAAACAGTTTAGATATCATCGTCGTCCTTTTTTTTATGGAAACTGTTGACCTGAAAGAATTTCATCAAGTATTCAGGCCTTCGTCTGATCTCTAAAAAAATTCATGGTTGGTCATCTCCTCCATCTAGTCGGTATGTCAGGGATAATGGCCTCCAAAGTGTGCATTATCAGAAATGAACGCACGCCACGGCGGTTTAGATCGCTTTTAGATCATTTTTTTCACATGCGTGATCATATATGCAGATGACCACAATGTGTTAAATAAAACATCAGTTCAGAGAGAAAGTTCACCTCTTACCGCCTGCTTTTGTCCAGATGATGAAGGTAAGGTTTATTTTAAAGAAGCCTGCTCAGCGATATAGAAGATTGAAGCTATGCGACCGGAACTTCTTTTCTTTTTTTAGACGTGCGGTTATCACTTTTTAATCCACACCCAGCAGCCAATCAGAATCCAGTATTCACCTGGTCCATGGTATAAAAAACCTATTTAAACATTCCAAATGTAATCATGCCGCTATAAATGTCTGCATGTTCGATCCTTTAATGATGTTTACATTTCTACAAAGTTATTGTCGCCATTATCGCTCATTTGTGATGACATTTTGTTGTCATGATGCATTCTCATTTATCTTATTTTAATGTTTTACTGTTTTTTATGCATTTTACTTCTAACTTTAGGCATTTTAGGGAGACAGTTTTACCATCAGTCCAGGGACAGCAGGTAAACCTAGCTAACTCTGGTGCATTGGCAGCAATGCTTTTATTGTGAAAGGCTCCTGTCAAATAAATCAATACATTTATGAAAGGGTCATTTAGGGTCGTGGTCTCACATCTGCGGGTGGACCTCCGAGGCGATGCGGATGCAGTTATCGCTTGAGATGGTGAACTCGTGGTATAGGACCCAGCTGGGGGGGCCCGGGCACGGCTGGAGAGACAGGTAGGAGGAGAACGGGTGGAGGTGGGCCACGTGGCGGTGAGTGAGGAGGAGGTAGTTTCCGGAGCCGTCCACATCGTGAGCCACCTGGGGGCAGAAGACACAGCGGCGTCTTTATCACGCAGAGGGACGGGGATTCTGCCCCCCCCACCCCCACCCCCGATGCTGACTTTCAGAAAGAAGCCTGAGATCAGCGCGCGCTTGATGTTGGTGCAGTTGTCCTGGCATCCGAAGGCGGGGGGGGACACGGGGAGCTCTATTCGCTGCATGACCTCCAACAGCTCGGCCCGGATGGCGACGGCTAGCCGCAGGGCGCCGTGACTCAGGGCGTTGGCCGAGCACCAGGCTTCGTCCTGGTTATCTGAAACGGGGAGACAAGTTGCCATGACAAGGGGGGACGCTCTGCACAGAACACGGGCCGCTCCAAACCCCGGGGACACCCCTGACCCAACAGCAGTGACGTGCGGTGAGGTTGATGGCTGGTGAGGCACCGACTCCTCTGGAGTCAGATTTACAATTAAAGAAGTGAATATTTCAGCATTCATCCAGCAGCAGCTAACAGCTTATAAAATACACACAAGAACATATTTGTCCTACATAGAATATTTCTTTTATAGACGAATAGAACACTCTTCTTGTGTATAATTATTTATATCTACTGTAAACAAATGAAAGTATACAGATGTGTTCAGCAAACATTTGACCCTCAATAACTATTTCTGGTATTTTTCCAACTACAAATTCTGGTTCTTTAATCAGTTATCAAATGTTGTCTGTGAAAATGATCATAAAGTAATTATTTTAGGCCTAAAATTTAGTTTTCAAATGCTTACATTTTTATCTTCCATGTTATTTTTAAAAAACAAAAATTAAAAACCATGTCTGGCTTTACTCTTTGAGTCCATGTGTCGATCCTTCTCCACAAAAAGCTCAATGATCTGTTGGAAAAGTCTTCCTTATTTTCCTTTAGTTTAGTGAGTCTCTCACTGGAGAAAGACGTCCTCGGTCTGTTCTGTTTCGACCTTTTTACTGTCAGCTCACGCCTGCCCCCTGTTGGTGAGGCTCGCCTCACCGGCAGCCTTTTCTCCGCCCTTCCATCAGCGTTCTGACGGCACGTCTCTGCTAAAACTGAGTCCTGCCGTCAGACATGAGGTAAGGCGCCCCGGAGCCTCACCCGGAGTTTCTGCTCCCTATGTGATCACGCAACACTCAAATTCAGTGATTTTAACCTCAGAAACTGTGGAAAACGTGTCGAATCAACTTCAAATGTATCTTTAACATGGATCAGTGGAAAATAATGTTATCTTAATGTACGTTTTTCTATTTATCACAATGACTGGTGAGGCCGAGCCTCAATCGTCTCATCTGACCGCATGGCCCAACAGACTCGTGTCTCCTCGTGAGAGTTCTGGCTTTTGTTGCACGTACGCTCCATGAAGGCGTTGTAAATGTTGATGAGGGTCATGTGATCTCCCTCTGTGTGCAGGAGGGGGCGCCAAAGTGCGACAGCGGCCTCCTCCCCGCCGGGTTCGGGCGCCACAAAGCAGGACGGAGCTGCGGAGAGACAGCAGAGTTTAAAGGCGGCTCTAGGGCAGGACGGGAGGGGGCGGGGAAGGCCGCACTGACCCGTCAGCATGGCGCCGATCGTCAGCAGCTCGTCCACACAGTCGTACTCGCAGGCGGCGATCAGGGCTTTGGCCAGCGGGGGCTCCAGCGGCAGCTCGGACATGATGATGCCCACCTCTGACAGGTTCCCATCGTCGTCCAGAGCTGCAAGATAATCCAGATCCTCCAGGGCCTGCATCAGAGCCTCGGGGGCTGGGGGGGGGCAGAGGGTCAGACATCAGCCTTCCGGTATTTCAGTAAAATGAAGACAATGTGGGACAAAGCTGCCTGTCGTTAATCTGTGCAGATTATAATCCCTTAGAGAAAGATGCAGGGCTGATCCGTATGCCCGCTGCATGGTGAGAGTTTGGACAGAAAACCTCCTTTGATCAGTGAGAACGTGGAGGATGAAGGATGGCTGGATCTTCCACCATTACAATGATCCCAGACATCACCATGGCAACGAAAGAGCAGCCACGTATAAAGCATCTAAAGGTTGTGGAATGATCCCTCATCAGATTCTGATTCTGACCTGTCCATGGCGTTCTAGGTTAGACTTTCAGAAGGGCATCACTGGACGTGTGTTTGTGCGCATGTGTGTCATTTTGGTGTGTCTCTGTTTGTTTGTTTGTCTGTTTGTTTGTTTGTTTGTCTGTTTGTCTGTTTGTTTGTTTGTTTGTCTGTTTGTTTATTTCTCTGTTTATTTCTCTGTTTGTTTGTTTCTCTGTTTGTCTGTTTGTTTGTTTCTCTGTTTGATTGTTTCTGTCTACTTGTTTGTTTGTTTGTCTGTTTGTTTGTCTGTTTGATTGTTTCTCTGTTTGATTGTTTCTCTGTTTGTTTGTTTGTCTGTTTGATTGTTTCTCTGTTTGATTGTTTCTGTCTACTTGTTTGTCTGTTTGATTGTTTCTCTGATTGTTTCTCTGTCTGTTTGTCTGTTTCTCTGTTTGTTTCGCTGTTTGTTTCTCTTTTTGTTTGTTCGTTTCTCTGTTTATTTGTCTGTTTCTTTGTTTGTCTGTTTGTTTGTTTGTTTGTTTGTTGAAATGCTGAATGCTCCTCTGCTTCCTTCATCTGTTTTGGGCAGAACCGAGTCCAGCTTTAAAGTGACACAGAACCTCCTGGCGGTAGAGACGGTACCTGGGCGGTCAAGAAACTTGCACTGCCCCATGTCTGCGATGTCGAGCCTCTTGAGCAGCAGCACCAGGTGACTCAGGTCCTCCTCCAGAACCCGGGGGCGGTGAGCCTCCTGCATGCCCCCCTCGTACAGGGCGCGGGGGTACAGGCGGACACACAGGCCTGAGGAGGAGAAGGCGAGAGGATTCATCGATGCAGTGCGGTCAGAGGACACCTGCGTGCTTTCATGCGTTCAGGTGCACCGTCTGACGGGGGGGGGGGGGGTTCAGGGAAATCGCCATGGCGGCAGAGCTGCCGTACCTGGGAGCCGGCTGCTGACCCTCTGAGCTCTCATATCGGCCTGGTGTTTGCTGATGGTCGTCAGGACCTGGGAGTTTGCACGGATCTGAGGGTTGTAGACCTGCAGAGGAACACAGCAGGAGGGGGTGGAGCTTCATAATGGGAGCACGCCAGCTTCAGCTCACATCAGTGACCCACAACGGCAGATTTTGGCTTCATTTCAGTTCTGTCTGCGGGGTGGATCTCATCTTCCTCCTGTTCTGCAGGTTCTCCGTTTGCATTCAGTCTGAAGCTGGCCTCACTGAAGCTGCCCGAAATCTGGACGTTGTCCAGATTTCGGGCAGCTTCAGTGAGGCCAGCTTCATGGACAATGTGACACACCCCCTGAACGAGACCTTCAGTAAGAGGAAGAGCAGTTTCAGCTGCACACTTACATCCCATCACTGCGCCTGTCCCACGAGCCATCAGACTGCACAACCCACCGTCTCAGAGCTTGCACTATATTTTTACCTGATCAGATGGAAATGTTTGGGATTTTAGGTAATTGTTCTGATTTGTGTTTTGTATTTGTATCGATTTATTGTGTTTTTTTTTGTTTTAGAAATGATTGTATTATTCAGGTGTGGGCAGGTTGAAATTTCCTTCGGGATTAATAAAGTCTGTCTGTCAGGAATTTCACATCAACAGACAAACAGGGTGGTGGCAGTTTCATAGTATGGGATGGCTTTGAACCTGGAGGACTTGCTGCCGGGCGTCCTGGTTCTGCAGCAGAACAAAGACCTAAAGTCACCATCTCTGAACAATAGAGTCTGGACCTGGGTGCGACGGACTGGACCAAAGCTGACAAAGCTATGCTCACACTGAACGCGAGTCGCGTGTCAGGGCCGTTCAGCTGAGTCAATGTGCCGACGCTATCAGACATTTTGTGGAGCGTTCTGAGCAACAAGCGTTCGAAAATCTGAACTTTGGCCAAGAAGACCTTAACCAATCAGGGTCTCAGCTTTGGCCTGTGACACGTTGACGTGGTCAGTGGGTGGAGTCCAAATCCAACACGGGGGAGAATCGGATCGCTCTTCTGAACTTTGACATTTTTCTAATTTGCATGGAGACAATAATAAATCTAATCTTATTCTTATTTTTATTTTTTGCGGGACGGCAGGTCATCGAACCGCGTCACAGAGACAGAAGTACCGCTGACAGCGACCGTCATTCAGACGCAGCTCCTGATGGTGAAGCTCACCGTACCGGAAGAGCCTCTCAATGACCTCATCTTAGCGACGCTTCTGTAGAACTCAAAATAAATAAACCTGACCTCTCGACGTCATCTGCATTGGGAATGAGACATACAGTCAATGCCTCCATGCAGTTCCCAGGCTGCAAACTTTAAGCGATCGTTCTTGTCTCGGCGTGTCGATTTTAAGAACCATCGTGCGAACGCAGGATTCGATCCTGTTCCAGACTGAGAGATTCTCCATGATCTGTTCCTGGATCTGTTTGGATGGATGTGTGATGTGGAGCTCTGGAAGGTGTCTGAGGGACTTCTTCATTTGGAAAAGGTGAGACAGAAAACGACATCAGTGTGGACGGAAAACTGAACTCTGTAAGTAATATTTAAATGTCTGAGGATCAAGACTTAGAATGAAATACTGGTCTCTGCCTGCAGAAGATGGTTCCAGATCAACATGTGCTGAGATGCACCGAAACCTGGTGGTTCTTGGTCCATGACTCATAAATGACCCACGTTTGTGTTTTCTTTGTTTTGCTTTGATTTCTCTTCTTTTTTCTCGTCTGCTCTTTTTCTAACTTGAATTTCTTGCAGGATGCACCCTGCACTGCAAACACTGCAGCTTCTCTAAGGACAGGAGCCACACTCACGGTTTTGAGCTGCAGGCCCGTGTCCACCACATGACGGATGTCCTGCAGGGAGAAGGAGGCCTCCGCCAGGGTGTCCGTGAGGATCACCCTCCTCCTGATTCCCGGGCGTCCGGCCTCCTCGCCTACGGAGCCGTCGCTCGCCTTTGTATCGGGGTCCGGTTCGTAGACCCGCTGGGTCAGCCCGCCCAGTCCAGAATGCAGGGGGAGGATCCGGAGCGGTCCGAGCTGCGGACTCAGAGCCATGCTCTCCTTCTCCAGCAGAGAAACACACTCCTCAATTTCCTGTTCGACAAACACAACACGGTTGAGAACGCGCCGAGGTAACCGAGACTCAGAATCCAGGTCTTTGAAACCAGGATCAGAAACCAGGATCAGAGACAACCGGTTTTCTGCAGAGAAATCTGATCTCTTCAAAACTATTTGATAAAGATGCCCTTAAAAAGAGGAGCAGCTGGATGAAAGGAGAGATGGCTGACAGGAGGCTGCAGAAACACCTCTGACCGCCATACGAGTGACAAACAAACGTCACACGTGACTTTTCACATACGTCACACGGTTTTGACCTAGTGAATGTTAAAAGCCTTCACGGATTGGATGAAACTGTAAACTGTGAATTGTTTTTTTTGACGTTTTTCCACATCTGCTCCTTCCCTGGATCTCCTCCTGCAGGTGAGGCATCAGCATCGCGCTGCAGAGGCTGATGCGGGATTTCATACGGACGTTTGGATCCTAAAGCACTCAATGAGGAATTCCATCCAACTCCTCTATTCGGACACTCAGCAAAGACTGAAGATAAAGCAACATCCCCCTCCCCTGCCCCCCAGAGGAAGTGCTGTGTAATAGCCGTGAAGGTGTACCTGTGCGCCGGACACAAACACCATCACGTCTCCGTCTTCCCCTCTGCGGTGGAGGTCCAGCACCATGTGACAGGCAGCAGCCACGGGCTCCTTCCCCGCAGACAGCTCCCGATACAGGACCTCCACGGTCTCCTCGCTCCCCTGCGCTTCATCCTCTGCGGGAGGGGGCTCACTGTCCAGGGTCAGGTGAGGGACGGAGGGCCCGAGGAAGGCCGCCAGGCGAGGGGCCAGAGCGGGGTGGGTCAGCAGAACCACGTGGAAGTTGTGTGGGCGCTGGCGGCAGACGTCGCAGAGCAGGCCCAGCAGCACGTCTGTGGGCACCGTGCGCTCCTGGAGCTCGTCCAGGACCACCACGCCGTACTGATGCAGCAGCGGGTCTGACATCATTTCCTCCAGCAGCAGAGCGTCGCTCACAAACCTGAGGGGGGGCAGAGTCAGACCACATCTAGGAGGAAACCGGAGCGCCAAGCTTGAGTTCCACTCTGACCTGAGCAGGGTGTCGGGGGTGCAGCCGTCATCATGGGACACCCTGTATCCCACCTCCAGGCCCAGGCTGAGGTCCATCTCATCGGCCACACGCAGAGCCAGGCTGACGGCGGCGGCTGAGTGGGGCTGCGAGCTGCAGACCAGACCGTGGGAGAACTCGAAGGACAACGCGAACTCCACGCACCACTGAGGCACCTGGGAAACGGGGAGCAGAACACGGCTGAGCCGCAGGCCACGGAGAGGAAACAGAGGAGCAAGCGTAACCTTTGACCTCTTCAGACCCAAGCTCTTGTTAGTCCTGTCTGTTAACTACTGTGGTCATATGATCCAAAATATGATGTGCACCCATGTGCATGTCAGGTCCAAAGAGTTTAAAGACTCCATCCTATGAAAATGTTTTTTTTGTGTGTTTTTAACATGTTCTTGTGGCATTTGTGTCATGATGGAGGACATAGAAGAAAAGCCTAAAATTGATTTTTTAGATATGTATTCAAATCGTAAATCAGGAGCAGACAAAAAATATGACATTTGAAAAAGAACTTATTTGTGACATAGAAATTACTCTGGGCGGAGCCAGAAGCTCCCTGCTCTGCTCCATTCTGATCGTCCGCTGTCACACCAACAGATCCACGGACGTCTTTGTTTTCCTGGTCTGAGCTGGAATCTGGATCAGAACTGGAATCTGGATCAGAACTGGAATCTGGATCAGAACTGGAATCTGGATCAGAACTAGAATCTGGATCAGAACTGGACGGCTGAACAGCTGATGGGAACGCTTTGAAAATAGATCAAAAGATGATCCGACTTTAATGTAACTTTCACGTTTTCACGGTTTCCCTTCTGTGACAACAGGTGAACTCTCACCTGGACGCTGAGGTTCAGTCAAACATGACAGCATGAAGCCTCCCGGTAACGGCTGCCATGACGACGATGCAAGAAACTGCTGCAGAACAGCTGGATGATCAGGCGGGTCACTGAGAGCAGACGCTCCCGTCTCAACAAAACATGTTCACCTTCACCGGAGAGCGCGCCTCGTTTGAAACTATGAACAAGTGGAGCTAAAATACTCCCCTGTTTAACCACTGGGGGGGGTACAAAGTCCCATCGTGTCTTTGTTATTTTAATTTATACAAAATGGTTCCTGATTCTACTGATCTAAACTGAGCAAAAGCAGAGCTCTTGATACAACTATAAAAAGGGCTTTTGTTGCTGCACACATTTAAAAAAAGATCCAAAAGAAATTTGATCAATGGATCCAATGAATTCCTATTTGGTGATTGCCAACTATAAAACCCATTTTTGTCTTCACATAACCTCAAACTGATTGTTACTGAAGGAAATAGAACTCTGAATGCTCCACTGCATTGTTCACACAACAGAAAAACAATCACAACTACACAACCGCAGCTTCACAACATGCTCAAACCATCTTAGGACAATGTGGAGTTCAATGTGGCATAAAGAAAAATGACCGTTCACATGGTCCAGTAGAACCAGTCTGACCAGGAGGAGATCCAAGAACAGATTCCAAGATAAAACTCTTCCACCGTCTACACAAAGGCCGAGATGTACATCTCCGCTTCTACGAGCTTCAATGAGTTTGTTTCATTCAAGTCGGAAACTTTGTGAAACTTTAGAAAGAAGAAAGTATTGCTTCACCTCAAGAATTCTGAACAAGCTAGAGACGTCTGGACACAGCAGACCAAAACAAAGATGCCTGAGGAGGACGGCAACTTCACAAAACCAAACATTTGAACACAAGCTGTGAGATACGAAGCTCTGGAATGTCCATAACTCCAGAAAATGATTTCATTCCAACCATCAGTCCATATCCAACCCAGTAAAGGTCAAATAAATATTAAGAAACAACTCCACTGACATTTGAAACTCTTCTGAAAGCCGAGTAACACAGCCACATACATTTACTGCACGGATGGAAGAAGGTCATACGTGACTATGCGTGGACAAAGCGAGAAACGTTGTGGTTTTTACGTGAAATTTTCACCGATGTATCACGAATGAACCACGTTAAAACAACGGAAGACATACAAATAAACCACGCAAAGAACCCGCAAGTCAACATAGAACATGAACCATTCGCGATTAGCACTGTTTGTATGCAATTTATTAGCGATTCCTGCGTCAATTACGAAACATGAACATGATACGTGCGTCGTATACATGATTTAAAAGTTAGACATCGGTGGTTCAAGCGTGAAAAGTTTGTTAGACATACGTGAAATGGTCGTGGAAAGACACAAATTTGCTTAGGCATCTCGCAATTAAACGCAATTGTTTATGTAATAACTGCGTATAAACCACATAAAATAAGCTTAAACTAAAATTTAGAACAGTTCCAAACCGAATTCACGTAAAGACCCGTCGGCCGAAACCATCGACGGATGACGACCACACTCATGATTTACATACATCACGCATGTATCACAAAAGACCGGAATTTCATACGTGGAAAATGTGCAAAATGTACGTAGTGTCTGTTGTGACATAAATGCTTTTTTCAAAATGTAAATAATTCAGAAATGTTTATTTCGTCTTGTTCATTTTAAAATTGTTAAATTTTCTTTCTTTTTTTTACGCCAACAATTTTTTTTTTTTTTATTTTATGAAAATTTTCTTCAGCAGAAAGCCTACCTGTCAGTCAGTGAAAGTGGGTGGGGCCTAAACACTAACCGGAAACACTGGACCTCGTGAGTTTTAGCACCAAAAACCTCCAGAACATTTCAGAAAATGTCACTGAAATGATTCCAGACGGCGTCCACTGGAGGATTGTCTGTCCAACTGGATGCAATTACACAAAATTCACCAGAACTAGTGACTTTTATCACCATGCTATCCTCACAGACCGCACAATTAGCCATGAGTGGTCAGCTAGGCTCCACCCACTTTTAATTGAGTGAAAAACTATGGAGAAAAAAAAAACATCTGTCCCAAAAAGTTCTTTTGGAAAAACTTCATAGTAAAATCAAAACTTCTGGGTCACTATTAGGGTCACTATTTTCATGAATTGCTTGATTCTGTTTGTTTGTTGAGTTATGGAGCTCCATGGTGGGGCTCGGGGGCGGAAGGTTGATCATGTGGGTTTATTCTGATTTACCTGAGAACGAGGTAAATCTTCTGGCTGGTATGAAACTGAATGAGGGCAAAGCCATCATGCGGTGGTAAGTGTCCACTCTGCAAACAGGTTTCCAATCGGTTCAGTGTGAGAAACAACGAGCACAAATGACACCGGGTTCTTTAGAAACCAGCTCTGACAGAATTCTGGTGTTGTTCTTCCAGCCACAGCTGCATGTGATCCATAACCTCCAAGGTTCTGGTCAGCAGAACCTTTAGGCCTCTGAACCCCTTTAAACCCCACGAAAGGTCACAGTGTTCCGACACCTCAGTGACAATCCAAACCTCTTCTTTAAAGGCCTTAGTGTCACACGGAGCCGTGTGTGTGTGCAGACTCACACACCTTTGCACCTGAAGGCCCCACACAGGTGCGGCTAATGTCTCCCTGACTCCGCCCAGACTTCAAACAAACACATGACCCAGTTTATGGGAATCACACGATGAAGCTGGAGAGTCTCTGGTCAGTCGGCAGCATTTGCAACTTCTACATGTGTTTGCCTTGGCTCAGTTGTAATGACAGTGGTTACCTTAGCAACAGACAGCTGACTGATGCAGCGTAAAAACATTGGGCTTTTTAAAAAGAGGATTGTGTTATTTTCCTTGATCTCTGTGCACGAGATAAGGCACTGATGCTTGAAATCAGACGATCAGTTTCCTTTCAAGGCAAATTCTTAAAACTGTGATGTAGAAAAACAGGATTTGATCATTTCATGGATGCACATTCCCTCATGGTTCTGCTTAAATCACCATCAACTCTCTATCAGCTCAGCAGAACTGGGTCTTGAATAAAGAGATAAAGTTAGGTCGAATCCAAATTCTCACCAATAGGGTGATCTGTGGCGCGCTTGTGATGCGGAGGAGAAACGCTGAAGCACAGACGTTTACATTGAAATATAAGTAATGACTTTTTACTTTTGCATGACTTTTTAAATTTATAAAATCGATGTTATATATTTCCTGAGCTCTCAGCGCTACTGATGATGTCATCAAGTGGTCTGAATTTGGAGACGATCTTTTTTTCCATACCTCTCCGCTGAGAGGGATAAATGTAGAGGTTAGGGGTTACCCCGGAGGCGTAGGGAAAGAATTTAGTCTTATCCCTTGTGCTATCCTATGACCCCCCCCCCCCCTCCATTGACGTGTTCTCCCTACCATGACAAAGGTGGATAAAGGTGGAGAGGATTTCATGTAATCCATGGACACCAGTGAAGATCACAAATCATTGAAGAAAAAAGGTTCAGAGCACTGTCTAGTGGGTCTAGATGACCCCACTCCCAATGTTAATGTGCCTTAGAGACAGCACGAGGCTCTGTCTAGTGGGTCTAGATGACCCCACTCCCAACGTTAAAGTGCCTAGGATAGAACAAGGGTTAATAGGACAAAGAAAGGAGCAAAAGGCTCTTCCGACTCTACCTGGACTCACAAAGGTGAGACAAAAGAAAGTAGAATAGATCCCAGGACGGATATCAGCAGACAGAGTCATCTGGTCAAAAAAGACTCCTCCTTTCAGGGACTGTCTCACCTGCTCCAAACCCGAATTAAATAAGACCCACACCTGCATCAGACCATGACTGAACCTGAACCAAATCTGGATTAGGACCGGAGCAGAAATCCCATAGACTTCTATAGAGAAGTGAAAGTTAAAGTGAAAGTATTGATGCCTCAATAAAAGTAGGTGGCCTCGCATCAAACGTTTAATGATTTTGATTGACAGATTCTCCCAAGCCCACTTTCAATGGAGGGGGTGTGGCCTTCTAACATGCTCACTCTTGATTGGAGAGAGTGGTTGCCATAGAAATGTAGACTCAGGCCGAAGCGGACCAGACCAACCAAGGCTTACTGAGAACATGTGGTTCCAACATGGAAAAACTGTGACAGTATTGACTTCATGTGGTTGGAACCGGTAGCAAGATGTTTTCCCATGAGTGATGTCACACGCGATCGGTCCAGTGCTGTCATACAGTCTATGGAGCTGAGTGTTCTCCTGAGCTGTGATGTCAGACCCACTGAGCTGAGACCTCATGTTAAACCTTGATGTCTGCGACTAATACTGCAGGTAAACAGGCTCCAGAACACACCTGTCTGCCCTCATCCACACAAGTGAATGTCGTTTTTGTAATGACAGATGTTCCATCTGTAATCAGACTCCTTCATCACAGCAGTCTGCTTCTGCTGAGGGTTCTTCCTGGAATAAAGTTGGAGATCATATTTCTGAGATCAATTGTTCACAGCATCGACGCATGAAAGAAAAGCTCACTGATGCTCCGCCCCCTACGGCTGAAGAACGCTAAACACAGAAACTCAGATCCCGTTGTGCTTGGATTATGATCCAAAACAGAGAGGATGGATATCAAGCCTGTTTCAGAGGTAACTGTGTCAGCCTTTGTTTATGCAGCCAGCCAAGCAAACGACAGTCACTCACACACACGCACACACACACACACACACACTCACGCACACACACACACACAAACACACACAACAGTTTTTCAGCTCCAATTCCGACTCACTTCTTTCCTTGAGCCGTCTTTCCAGCAGAGCTTCCGTTGTTCATTGCTGCTACTTTTTCATTTATTTTGAAACCTTTTTCCCACCATGACTTAATTCTCTCTTTCCTGATTGGCTGACCAAGCCTGTTTATGTTTACTTCTCATTAAAGATCCACTCAGATAAAAATCTTGTTCTTGGTATTTTTAACATGTTCTCGTGGAATTTTTCTGATGATGAGGGACATTTATGAAGAAAATTATTCTTAAAATGGTATTTCTGAGTGTTTCTTTGCTCAAACTGTTATGAATGAGGAGCTGAATAAAACAAATACTGTTTGAAAAAGAGCGTATTTATTCGTGGGCGGGCGACCAGCTAACACCATTGCTTCGGGGGACGGAGGTATGGGCGGGGTTTCTCTGCTCCAATGGCCCCGCCCACAACTCAGAGGGGAATTTCTAATGAACTGCTGCCGCTCTGCAGAAACTACGTCCCACGACACAGGTTTTGCCTAAAAACTAAAAGACCACTGGGACAAAAGAGGGCAAAGGTTTGGGAGGGGCATTTACAAACAGCTGACTGCAGGTAAAGAAACACCTGCAGTTTCAGAGAAGAGACCTGTGGAATGACTCGGATCGGAACCGGTGTCAGGAGCTTCTTTGATAAATGGAACTGAGTGTGGCGAATCAGACCTGCGTGCTCTTCCCCGCCCCGCCGGCGGCGCTCAGCAGCACCATGCTGTGGCCCTCCATGCTCTCCAGCAGACTCTGCCGGAGCCGCCACACAGGAAGCCGCTGCCTCTCCTCCAAAAGGGCGTAGTACCGCGAGGAGAAGGGCAGACCGTCGTAGGGGTTCACTTCCAGGTCTCCAAGTCCCTCGGCATCCTCCCCGCCGCCATCCTCGCCGTCCTCTAGGTTCCCGGACAGCAGGGAGGTCACGGACAGGGAGTCCAGGGCTGAGGGGGGGCGCACCGGCGAGGAGGGATTTGCTGATGGGGTAGACATCCTCAGGTCAGAGATGGGACTGGGTCTTCCTGCAGAGACAGAGAGACAGACTTGTGCTGCATTCTTCCATCAAGCGCTACAAATATTCCTCCAGGGGGGGGCTCAGACATGCGTGGTATTCAGCAGACGGGTCCCCGCCCCAATGCCGCCTGAATGCATCACAGAGTGCATTCTAACCTGCAGCCATTGAACGTCCATCCGCTCATGGAGGACAGTTTTCAGGACACTTAGCCTGTTTTTATGCGTTTCCTGTTTGTTTTCCTGCTTCTTCTTCTTCTTCTTCTATGGTTTCTCTCATTTCCATGAGTTTTTCAAAGACACCAAGCTATTTCATGTTCACTGACATAAGCAACCTTGTGCTCTTTGACAGATTAGATTCAGCGGAGAGAAGAGTTTCAGTTTGTTCTTTAAGTTTCTACTCATTCACATTTCATCAAAATCAGGAATATTTATTGACATAGCAATGTCAGTTATGTGTATCGCAGAAGACGACCTAAACTGTAATAAATGGCTAAATGTTAACACACAAGCACAGACGGAGAAACCGTTGTGTTTTCCAAAAGAAGCCACTTCCTGCCTTGTTCTGAATGTTGTCCGTGTTTTTGGTCGGTACCAGAGGGAAATCACTGCTCATTACAGCTTCTCACCTTTCTGGAAATAACCTATTTGTTGTCTTTTCTTTTGCAACTTGTTCATGTGTTGCACGTTGTATCGTTATGGCGATATTCATCACTCAAATGTTTTCCTCATATTGCTCCGCCTGAATGAAACCGTCAACCGTTTATTTACAGTTTGGCCTTTAAACCATTTTTATTTGTCATAAAAATGTTCCATTTTGTCAGTTGTAGTAGCGCTTTCAGCTCTGTTAACCATCCGCGGTGCAGCATAGGGTCAGGTGGTGGAGCGGGTCAGCCATTGATCAAAGGGTCGGTGGTTCAGTTGTTATTCACCCCCCCCTGCCTCCAGTGTGGCTCCACTGGTGAGTATGAATGTCCCGGTGATGGGGAGAGGGGCCGTAGGCGCCAACCGGCTGCCACGCCTCTCTCTGTCAGTGGTCAGCGATGGTTCCCATCAGCAGGAATGAATGAAGCCCCATAACAGATAGTAGACAGTGTTAGCGCTCTGAGCGTCTGGAAAAGCACAGAATCATCTGAATCCATCAGTGTTATTCTTTCTTTAGTTAATGTATCCACTAATATTTAATAAAGGAACATATGATGGGGACTGTTTCCTCTTTTTTGTGTGGCTGCATTGAACTCATGGTTATCATTTACCCAGACAGTTTGATCAATATCCTAAAAGGTTGTTTCGTTTTTTTTTTCGACTATTGCAAAGGGGGGGGGGCAGCTACACCCTCCACCACTTGCCCCCCAATTTTTGAGTCAATATTAGTAGCAATATTAATAAGTATAACGACATCTTTCAGCGTTGCAAAACTGACTACATAAATGTTTTTACATGACTTCTTAAACCCCTTTAATGACCCCCCCCCTCCCCTCCTCTCCCCTCCCCAGACTCATTTGTAATTCCCCCTCCAATAAATGGTTGTGGCTCCACCTCTGGGGCCCAAACGTCTGTCTCATGTGATCTGCTACTCATCTTCATGGACATTTGTGAAAACACATTTGGGACGGTCTGGTCTGAACTAGTTGGATGCTTCTGTTCTTCCTTTCAGGTCTCTGGATTCTGGTCTAACCCGATGAACTAGGGACCGGGCTGAACCGGGAGGTCAGCTCCTGGAGGAGACCTGCAGGTGTTTGCACAGGTGCAGCTCCTCCTGCAGTAGTTCAGGCCTCCTGACAGTCAGGATCCAGACTGGAACCATAAAGGAGGAAAGAGGAGGTGCAGCTTCAGAACTGATGGTCTTCAGCCTCCAATGCCCTGCTGGATCTGAATCAGCTGATCAGCCGCGGGTATGGGCGGGTGGTGGTGGGGGGGGGTGACTTGGCGCTGCTGGAAGGGGTCAGGTCGATGGGTGGGGTCAGCGCACCTGTGGGGCTCCGTAGATGGGTGTGGTCGGTGGGTTCGGGCCGATCGCGCCACGGGCGGACCCTCTGAGTGTCATAAAACGGCCCCGCGTGCCTTCACGGGACACCAAGGGCGCGTCAGCCGCCCGTGACCCGGCCGCCTTACCTGGGACACATACCGGCTCAGGTGAGGAAGCCCCGCAGACACGGCGCGTCGCTCCGGCTCTCTCCTCGGCTTCCGTTGAACATCCCGGGAAAGAGCGGCGGCTCCTGCGGACTGTCTCCGCCGGAGAACGGTCACTTCTCCCCGCTGACGACTATCGGAGGCGGCGGTAGCGTCTACGTAGCAGCCGCCATGTTTGCTTCTTCAGATGTCAATCCCGTGCTGCGTTCAGGTCCGCTCGGAACATTCGGTGTGGTCGAAGGTAAACGGACGGTGTGGGTCTGAACCCCAGTAGGAGATGCAGCCTGTCTTCCTTCTGTCTTCATCCATTACCGAAAGCAGCCAATCACAGAAAACAAGAAGACGATTTCCGACTTCAAACCGAGAGTCCCATATTTACCACGGCACGTGAACTCTGCACCAGAGGACCAAACACAGAAGAGAGCGCACCGATGACGTCATTCTGTCCGACCTGAACTACGACCCCAAAGATCCACTCCAACAAGGCTTCTTCGACGGTTGCCCTGGTAACGCTGCTGCATCTCCATGAGGAGACATCTGCATGCTGCTTCCTTTTCTTTGCCTTTTAGCTGCTCCCTTCAAGCGACAACAACACGGAATCTTCTATCTTCATCCTGTCCTCTTCTCTGGCTCCTGCCACCCTCAGGTCCTCCTTCTCTGCAACTGGGAACCTCCTCCTCATCCCTGTTCCTCCTCTCGGCGTGTCCAAACCATCTCCATTTGCTCCATTTATCTCCAGAACATCTTCCAGGATCTTTTCCTCTGATGGATTCATGCCTGATCCATTCTGGTCACTCCCAAAGAGAACCTCGGCATCTTTTTTTTTTTCTGAATCTTTTTTTTAGGAGTTAATCCTTACTAAGAAGAAGGGTCTAAGGGCAGGGATGCGCAGTTTAGCTTAGTCTGTTTAGTTTAGTTTAGCCATTACATATTGAATTCTATGACTCCATGTTCTTTATGATTTCATGTTTACCTTACAATTACCGATATGAAGCCCATTGAGACGACTTTTGTTGTAGTTTTGGGTTATATATCAATAAAATTGAATCTTGATCTCTCCTGTCTCTGCATCAGAGTCTCTAAACCAAGAAAATGGCTGCTCTTGACAGAGTCTGCTACAATTGAATTCAATTTTATTTATAAAGCCCAAAATCACAAAAATAGTCGTCTCAATGGGCTTCATACCGGTAATTGTAAGGTAAACATAAAATCATAAGGATCATGACGTCATAGAATTCAATATGTAAATTCTTAACTGAACTAACTAAACAGACTAAACTAAACTGGGCATCTCTCTAGATCTTCCTCCACCTGCTCCATGTTCTCACTACAGATCACAGTGTCATCTGCAAACATCATGATCCACACAGATTCCCGTCTAACCTCATCTGTCAGTCTGTCCATCACCATGGAAGCAAGAGGGAGCTGAAAGTTGACTCTTGGTGTAGTCCCACCTCCACCTTGAATTCCTCTGTTACACCCACTGAACATCTCTCTGCTGACAAACACGCCATCCTCCTCTCCTTCTTCCACCAGCAGGGGTCCATCCCTGATGGTCAGCAGATTGTTGTTAATCTGGACCAGGACTGATCCGGTATGAAAGTTTTGATCATGATTCTCATGATTGGTCTGGTTTTATGTCAGATACCCTTCCTCACACAGACCTCCCCTTTTACCCAGACGTAGAACTTAGAACCAGAACCTAAAGGCTCCAGAGATTGTGCTCCCTTGTGGTTACATTATTAATAATTTTCACACGTTGCTATTTATTAACTATCATACTTTTTATTTTTTAAAGAACTTTATTAAAGGACAGAATAGTAGAAGTATTTACTAAAAGTGATGAGCCACAATGATATTTTCTATTAATAAACACCATCACCAATATTTTTCTACAATAAAAAAAATGTAACATGCTAAAAGCTCAAATAAATCAAATTTGAGCTGATATTCCTAACAGAACCAGATCCCATTTTACAGGTAATAGCAACAAGATTCACCTGCCTTCAAGCAGTCATTGCACAGTAAAGACCTGATATGAGTGGTGTTTGTTCTGTCATAGTTTCCTCCCCGTCCTTTCATGCTGATTCTCACCGCCTCGGGGGCTAAAAGTCCCACCTATGTGTGCCAATTTATAATTTATACACCACTGCAACCAGTGAGACTTAAAACAGGTGAGTCAGAACAACACAGGAGGGTAAAAACAGCTGCGACTGTCACATTCCTACGTAATTCTGCTGCATCGTCTCTGTGATTGTTGATGGGTGGCAATGACAGCGAGCAGAAGTCTGGATCACTGCGAGACGTGCAGACCTGAGCTTGGAGACCTGAGGAAGACGAGGAACTAACGGACACGGGATCAGACGGACTTCACGTCTGTGAGCTGAACTGAAGGTTTTTCTCCTGGGTTAGCAGGAAAACTAATCAGAAAACCAGGACTATGACGGTCAGCAATAATTAACCGTTTTCTAACAGACTCTATTATCAGCCTGTTGCTCACTTTAGATATTTTTATTGACTGTTTTATTCCCATTGGGATTTCAATCCCTGTCATAAACAAAGGCTTTTGTTTTATCTGTGCAGTGTCATTGAGTGATTTGAAAACCCTTCAAATTAAAAGCATTGTAAGTCTAGAATCTAGATTTTCCTGCTGCTAAATAATGTCAAAGTATCTTCTTTCTTCTGTTGTTTGTCTCCTCGCTCAACTTGTCAGAAATCGGGAATTGAGCTCATTGAGTGGATTTAAAGTGTAACATCTCTGGGCTTCATTTCCTGTGATCTCAAAGTCTTTTAGGTTTCATCTACTGGTAGTTGTAAACGTTTCCAGAGTTTGGGTGGAACCCTCATTTCCACCCGGAGGATCATCAGAAGGAGAAGCACAAAAGTACAGACAAAACTTTATTTGAGCATAAATCAATATATTTCAGCTCCAGAGCTCCCTCACGTTTCTTTGCGTTTAATTGTTTCTGCAATTCTTCCTCCAGTTTTTCCCCATTTCATCATGTTTCTGTAAAGTCTGCAGAAGGTCAGAGCAGCTTCAGTCAGATCCAGAGTGAACCGACCACCTTCATCACTGACAGACGATCGCTGAGCGTTTTCTGATCTAACATCCACTTTTATAGTCAAATCCCAAATCAAATGTTCAGCCGGTCATTTCTTTGATTTTCTCTGCTAAGGTCTAAGTCCATTCCGTGTTTGTTATTCTGACACCTCGGCTTGCTGATGTCGTGCATGTGGCCGCGCACGGCATTCTGGGGGTTCAGGGGGGCGGAGCAGACCTGCTCTTCCTGGCAGCGTCTAGATCCTGGATGTGGCTTCGGAGTCTGTCCTCCCAGTCTTTGCTCCAGTCGGCGCTGCGCCGCAGCTCCTGGCAGCGGGTGGGCAGCCCGTCCAAAGCCTGCAGCGCCGCGGGGGGGCTGAAGGGCAGGCCGGCCCTCTGCACCGCGGCCTGGAACTTGGCTGGGGATGCCGTTGCAACATAACACCTGAAAGAGATGAAACATGAACCTGAAATCCCGGTTCAGGTGTTTGAACGTGATGCTCTGAGCAGAAAAGTTTAATCTCTGAGTTTCAGCTGGAAAACGCAGAAACTGAAGACGGAGCAGAAACCTGAGGAACATTCAGACTCTGAGGTTGGGCCTCTGCACGTCTCCTGACCTCTCTGGGAGGTCAGAACTTCAGCAAGAACCACACAGGCTTTGAACATTTCTGCAGACGTTTGGTTCTTTTCCTCAAACTCTCAGGTGTTCCCAGTTCAAAGGGGTTAAACGTTTGAGCACATTTCTGAGATAATTACAGGTTTCATGAATGTTCTGGAGCTGATTATACTACAAAGAAGGATTTTTGATCAGATCAAAATTCAGTCTCTGCTTGGCCTTTAAATCCATCCACCCATCGTCCATCCATCCATCTTCTGAACCTGCTTCATGCCCTTTCAGGGTCACAGGGTTGCTGGAGCCTATCCCAGCTACTGTTAACCAAAGGCGAGGTTCATCCATTGCTTGAATAAGAGAACTGGAGTGAGTGAGTGTGGCGTCGCCCACACAAAATGGTTGACTTCTGGCACAAACCAAATGAAGTCAATTCAGTGGCCATTTTTTTTCCCGTACAGACGTTGCCACGTTGGAACTAGAGAACATTGGTAAGCAGTGATTGGTTCAAGTCTACGCTTCTATGGCAACCACACTTTCCAATCAGGAGTGAGCTTGTTGCAAGGCCACAGCCCTATCACTTGAAAGCGGGCTCGGGAGAATCTGTCTGAATCATGTGAGACCACAAGCTTTTATTGAGGCGCCTGATTGGTCAGTTTAGATTAGAACTTGAATAACTTGCATCATAGAAAAAAAAAGGTATCAGATCCAGAATGGTTATTCTGACCAATAGAATGATGGAGTCACAGCTGTTTCTTCCTCTATAGAAGTCTATGGGATTTGGCTTCTTGGAGTCACTTCCTGTTTGGAACGCCATGGGGGAGGGGTCACTCAGTCCAGTTCTCAGTCACCAGTCTGTTACACAGCATCTGGATCATTTTTGTATCAGATTTTTGCACACAGATTATCAACAGCTGTATTACATGCACTGTGGAAACATGTTCCTTCTTTAAGTTCTACGAACAACAGTTTGGATTTTTTAAGCTTTTTTTAAGCACAAAATCCACTAGTATTTCATCTATTGACTGCCAGTTAAACCAAATCAGATCCCACCTTTAGAAAATGTGCTGAACAGGTCTATTACTCACCTGTGGCATTAGGCAATAGAGATGTTTTTCAATACTATTTTTAATTAGTTGTTAAAGGGTATAAAGTGTAATAAAATGTATTTTATCTCTGTTCTCATTCACTTTTTTTTAGCTCATTTAAAGTTTGTTTTTCAATATGGTTGCCAAGATTACTCCCCCGTTCGTTTTTGTCTGCGGTCAGAGGACTGAAGGTCTGACCTGTTGACCCCCCCGCTGTGAGGACAGTGGTAGTGATGCCACACTGCCACAGCGGTGTGAGGACACAGGAGGTACAGGTTCTCCTCCCAGCACCTCCTCATGGTCTCCAGGATGCCCTCATCGCTCACCGCCCCCGTGGACAGGACGCCCGACAGCTGCAGGAACACAGTAAGAGCTGGGGTTTGGGTCCGAGGGGGGTCACATGGGTGTAGGTGGTGTTGGGGGGGCTGGTACCAGTCTGCGCTGCTCCTCTGACAGCGAGTGGCGGTGTGAACGCTGAAACTCCTCCATCATGGCTTTGACAGAGGCGCCATCTCTGTCCAGCAGGAGCCAGAACACTCGCTCCATGTTGTATGGGTCCTGGGGGGCCACAGCCAACATCAGTCAACAGAACCACTGGATGAACCCGCAACTCATTAACACGACAGAGGAGGGAGGAGCCTTTAATGAACCTGGATTCAGAACTCACCTTCATGAGCCAGAACCATGACCAGAACCAGCAAAGAGGAGGTCAACAGACAAGATCACCCATGCACACACACACACCCCTTTACACATACAGATGCACACACACACAACACATACATGTGGACACACAGGCACGCACACACACAGACGTAATTACACATACAGATGCACACACACAGGCACACGCGTACATGTGCACAAACATGCACACTCACCCAAACACATGTATGTGCACACACAGAAAAACAAACATGCAGACACACACATGCACGCACACACACATACACACCTACGTGCACATGTATTTTTTTTGTGCTCATTTTCAGGTCTGGACATCTGGACATGAAATCTGTGAGGACCCTAATGATGAGCATCCAGGTGTTCTAAAGATGCAGCACACCTGTGAGATTCAATGTTTCAAAGACACCCCCCCCCCCTCATCTCAATTCAAAGAGGGTTTTTTCACTTCCATCATCCATTCTAATACCTGCTTGATATCGCTGGAGCCCCCTCCTCCAACCATCTCTGTAAGACGTCACTGCAGTTCTATACCTTCATTTCCACCTGCCATCAGCCCCCCCTCCCCTGTAGTTACTTTGGTACCTGGATGTCTATGGCTGTTGCCAAAGTCTGCGTGACCTCATCAGCCATGGAGAAATCGCCACGGGTTACCGTCCTGTGCACAATGTCGTTGGCGTTCACCATGGCAACCAGCCTCAGAGGTACCCCCATCTGCTTCACTATGAACGCAGCTGAGACACAGGATGGAGAGAAAGATGGGTTTCATTTAGTTTTATGCAGGACTCTGGATCCTAAGAATCAATTTTCTAGTGAAACAAACGTATTACATCAATAGAAGATGCCGTAATGAAAATCTAACATCTCCTTAACAAAGAAAGAGTTCCTATTAGAGAACAACTTCAGGGTGAGTGGACGGACGGACGGGTGGATGGATGGATGGATGGGTGGGTGGGTGGATGGATGGATGGGTGGATGGTTGGATGGTTGGGTGGGTGGGTGGATGGTTGGATGGATGGGTGGGTGAGTGCGTGGGTGGACGGACGGGCGGACGGGCGGGCGGACGGGTGGATGGATGGATGGATGGGTGGGTGGATGGATGGGTGGTTGGATGGATGGATGGATGGATGGATGGATGGATGGATGGATGGGTGGATGGATGGATGGATGGGTGGATGGGTGGATGGATGGATGGGTGGGTGGATGGGTGGATGGATGGATGGGTGGGTGGATGGGTGGATGGATGGATGGGTGGGTGGGTGGGTGGATGGATGGGTGGGTGGATGGATGGATGGATGGGTGGGTGGATGGATGGATGGATGGGTGGGTGGATGGATGGATGGATGGGTGGTTAGATGGATGGATGGATGGATGGATGGATGGATGGATGGATGGAGGGGTGGGTGGGTGGATGGATGGATGGATGGATGGATGGATGGATGGGTGGATGGATGGATGGGTGGGTGGATGGATGGATGGGTGGGTGGGTGGATGGTGTGTACTGGACAGGAGAAACCTCATTGGAAGCTGAATTAAACTGAATGTTAAGGTCTGTAAAACTGTTAACCAGAGGTGTGTTCCTGTTGTGATCTTGGTTAAAACTCATCGTAATGGGCCAAAGGATGAAGTTCATTCAATCAAAGTAAATCTTTAACTTGTTGTCTTGTTCTACATTTAACTTTATGTCCTGTGGTGCTGTAAAAACAAAAGGAAAAGAACATTTCAGAGTTTTACCTGCGATGTTTCCTGCTCCTCCTGTGGGAACAACAACCTCCAGCTCTGGCAGAGCTGCCCCCGGCTCAGCCCGCTCCACCTCACTGAGCTCCAGGTAAGCGTAGATGAAGTGTGCGAGCTGGATCAGGATTCTGGACCAGTTCACTGAGTTGAGGCTCATTAACCCATGAGACAGCACCAGCTGCTGGTCAGCAAACAAGCGCCTCAAAGGCTGGTCGATGTCGTCAGAGCTGCCATCGGCTGCAGGCGCGACCACATGACGTCATCCTAAGTTAAAATGACCCACATCTGACTCCTACTACTTATGTACCTGCAAATACGTGCACGTTATCCTCCAGGCATGTGGTCATGTGCTTCTCCTGCACTGGGGTGACACGTCCACGAGGGTAAACCACCACCACATCCATACCAGGCAAGCCTTTGGCACTCTGGATGGCCGAGCCCCCAGTATCACCGGAGGTACCTGAGCCGAAAGAGCATCCACACCTGAGTGAACATGGATTAAAATGCTGTTTTATTTATGTAAACTGGAATCAAATTAGTCTTCAGATGAACAAACTTTAATGAGTCAAATATTTCTACTCCTGGCATTTTTTTGCAGTCCTGACTTCTCCAGACAGTAGATGGGTGTCCAACTGATTTCTGCCAGATCTGAGCTGATGGGACAGCTGGACGTCTTATTTTGAAGGGTGAAGAGCTTGATGCGTCTCTCATCTGCTGCATTAAAGTTTCCCTGTCACTACGATCCTTGCGTCTTTGCACTTCTTCAAAAGAGTTTGAACCTTTTGAATCTGCTTTAAAATCCTTGTCTGGGAGAGACCTTGCAGCTGTTTCGGTTTCATTTCATGGGTTTCAAACGTTTGTGTGACATTTATCATCATAAACCTTATTACAGTCCTAGAAACACCAAATATTCATTTGATTTAGGTTTTTTCTTTTTGTCTACTCACTTTCATTTCATAATTCGACAAAAAACCAACCCATAATCCAACCCCTTATATTTCTGTTTTGCTGAGTGTTTTTTCACACTTTTAACTTTTGCACAGAACTGTTTGGTCTTATCAAATACAAAAACTTGCACCTGTTTTTTCATCTTTACATGAAACTAAAGATCTTTTGGTCCTCAGATTTTAATGACTGGAAGATGGAAGTGATGGTGTTTGATCCAAGTTGCTCCTGTCACCCATCCTCTTGACTCCACATGTTGGGCAAACTGGTTGGGTAACAGCACAGACAATAGAACTAGGACAGAGGGGTGGAGGGATTTGGATGCATGGTACAGTCCTTGTTATGAATACACACTAGTTTTTCTAAAAGAGAGACCAGTTTTTCTGTCAGTTCTCTAAAGCCGTTGCCCATATTCAAAGACGCCATTGAGATGTTTCAGGAATGTTCATAGCAGCAATAAGGTTGTCCATTTATTGTTGTGTGGGTCAAAGTACATGGTGGATCAGCCTTGGATTGAGTAACAGGGAGAGATTTAAAGGTAACCATTAGCAGAATGTGCTGTTCCAAACAGAAAGTACCTGCCGGCTCCAAGAAGCCAAGATCCCATAGACTTCTATAGAGAAATAAACAGCTGTTACTCATTCTACTGGTCTGAAGAACCATTTTTTTTAATTATATATTTTTCTTTACTGCCAGTTATTCAAGTTATAAACAGAACAATCAGATACCTCAATAAAAGTAGGTGGTCACATGTTGATTGTTTGAAATGTTTGATTGACAAGTGATAGGGGTGTGGCCATCCAACGAGCTCACTCCTGATTGGCCAGAGTGGTTACCACAGATACGTGGACTCAAATGATTCTGACCAATCACTGCTTACTGGAGTTGTCTGGCTCCGACATGCTGGCATGCTGAATTGACTTCATTTGGTTGGAGCCAGTAGTAAGCCATTTTCTTATGGTGACGTTACAATCACTCGGTCCAGTTCTCAGATAAAGTCATTGGTTAAGTGGTTGCCATAGAAATTATGACTCAGACTGACTTGGCCCAATCGCTGCTTACTGGCGTTGTCTGACTCCAACATGGCGACTGAACTGAGTTTATTTCTGTCACAAAACAGGCAGACGGCTGGATCCAAATGCAGCAGGTTTACTAGCTCAGCTAAAAGTCAACAAAGCGAAATCAGGGTCAAGCAGGCAGGAGTCAATGACAGGCATGAGAGCATCAGAGGAGAGACGGGAGTAGTCAGGATCCAGGTGAGATTCAGGGCAGGCGGCAGAGTCAGCCCCCTCTGATCATCCATCCACATTCATCCACATTCACACACCAGCCACACTGCAGGCAGGGAGGGAGGGACACAACAACAGATGACTGTGGGGAAGCGAGGATCGAACGGCCGACCCGTCGATGATTGGACGACCTGCTCATCCGCCTGAGCCACTGCCGATCCAGGTGTAACGCTCAGTAATGCAGGTAGCGAGGCACAAACAACACTGAGTGAGGCTCAGTGCAGAGCAAAAGTATACTTTGAGTGATTGTACATGAGAGTCAGGTGTGTGGCATCCAGAAAATGTGTGCTGGGGTTGCTGGGAGATGTAGTGTGTTTAGAACTCTTCAGACCAGAGGGGGAGACAAATCTCTGACTTCTGACAATCCCATCGGAGTTGGAAGTAAACTATTTTCTGTGGGTGACGTCACACTAACTCATTCCCAATCTTAGATACAGTCAATATGTGAGAATGGAGAGTTGATCGAGTTTTTAGGAGCAGAAACCACAGAGTGCCACTTAAATCTCATGAAGCTGACTGATTTTGAGACTCAAAGACAGACAGATGTGTGCTGACTCAGCGTTCTGTGCTTCTGCTGTACACAAATGGAAACAGTGACACATCTCTTATCCAGCGGGAGGGCCTTCTCACCTACAACAACTACAGCTCTGCGGCTCTCTTTCTTCAGGAAGTAGGAGAGAAAGTGGACGGTGCAGCTCATGGCCAGATCCTTAAAAGCCAGAGTTTCTCCGTGGAAAAGCTCCAACACGGTCAGGCCATCCTTCAGCCGAGCTACCCGGACCACCTCAGGCACAGAGAAACCAGAGAGGGCCTCCCCCACCAGGACTGCAGGGAGAACACAGCAGAGGAGGTGATGAGAGGATCGTTCCTCATCGTTGGGCCCTGTACCAGCATGAGGGTCTCACTCACCCCCCAGGTCGTCTCTGGGGATGAGCTGAGGGGGGATGAACAGAGACGCCACCTCCACCACCACTCTGGGGTAGGACAGTCCCCTCCAGCTCCTCAGCGTGTCGGGGTCCAGCACCGGCAGCGTTTCCGGCATGAACATTCCTCCATCCGGAGCGTAGCCGGAGAACAGCACATCCCTAAAGCTGCACCCCCCCACCCCGCCCCGGGTGCTGCAGTACTGCATGGTTCAGCTCTGTGAACAACACATGATCATAAGCATCAGAGGAGGATCGTGGACTCATAGTGTTCTAGTACAATGCTGAGGCTCAAACACCTCATCGGGTTCGTCTTTCTTTTGTTCAGACACTGAATGCAAAACCCCCCAAAATACTCTAAAACCAAATTAGCATGAGTTCTCTCTGCAGTAACTTCCTAAAGAGCAATGACCCTGTACCGTTGTGGTGAACCAGACGCTGGTGTTCCATGTTTCTACCACGATAGTTGGGATTTGGTTCAGTTTATAGTACGGTTTACTTTGAGGGGAGGAGCGAGGAATGTTTTCATACCAATCATAGAAACATCTGGCAACTCAGTACGGGTACCTACCAATGAGAGAAGCCACAAAAATCCCAGCAACCTTAAAGACCCAGTCCAGTAAAAATGGTGTTTTTAATCATGTTCTTCGGGCCTTTTTCATACGGTGGATGAAATATATAGAAGGAAACTAAAATGAAACTACATTTCTGGGATTTCTAGAATTAGATTTATGTTTCTGATAAAGGCTGTGACACAGCTGCTACAGTCAGCGGGTCACAAGCTCCCCGCTCTGCTCCATTCTGATGCATCCACCTGCAGAAAAATAGATCCAGAACTTCTTTGTTCTGAGCTGGAATCTGGATTAGAACAGGGCGGCTGGATAGCTCTGACATTACTCCATTTTTGTTGCACTCCTAATGTTAGCTTAGGGGTTTTGAGAGGCTCTGAGCCAGCAGGAGAGGGTATAAAAGACGGAATCATGGGAAACGAGCAGAGGCTGACTTTGCACCAACAGTCCCGCCCACAACTCGGAGGTGGATTACGAGTTACTCCTGCCACCTCAGATACTATGTCCTAGAGAACGACACAGGTTTTTTTTAATAAATAAAAAGGCTTTCAAAATTAATAAAAAAAATGATGCATGAGGCGCGTCCTGCAGTGTGCCAGGCATTCCTTACGATACAGACAACTGGACTTGGGTCAGTGCAGTAAAGTAAAATGAGATCTTACCAGTCAGGTCAGCAGGTTTGCTCCAGCTTCAGGCTAACACCAGTCTGCTCGCAAAAACTGCAAACGCACTTCTTTGTAAATCACACAAACTCATGTCCTACAGAATGCATGCACGTCAACCAGCTGCAGGTTCTGTTGTCTCTAAGTTTTGTGCAGGAAGATCCAGATATCTGCTGCTGAGCTGCAGATCAGAAACATCTGAACTTTGGAACGACCCGCTGAGACAATGTTCACACTTACAGCTGAGAATGTGCTCATTTAATACTCCACCCAATCATGTGACCCCCCCCCCATCCCGTAAACACTTTGTATTCAGGCGTTAAGCTCTATTCATGCTGAATGACTATTCAGACTATTCTGCCTGTGAGTTATTCCATTTCATTTGAAAATGAAGTTAAGGCCTCCAAGAATCCCCTGATCAAAGGTACATTATGAAAATAAGAAATGTGATTGAAGATCTCCTCCCTTTGGGTGGTGAGCCAACAGGAAGTCAAATCCTGTGTAGTCTTCTTGGGTCCAGTCGGTCCTGTGGCAAAAGGCCACGGTCTTTAGGCACTTCCTGTGGGCCCCAATCCCACCTGGTTCCCCCCAATGAACAGGATTCTGCTATAGTATAAAGTCTAACTAGAGGTTTGTTTTTTTTTACAGTTATCATTAATAGTGTTAAAAGTGAAGTGAATACTGGAGTTTCACGTCTATGTCATGCTTTAAAGTTCTTTCAATGTTAACAAAAATAGAAAGAAAAAAATGCTGATAAAAGCAAAACAATGCAGAGCAGCAGAATAACCTCAGCAAAAGTATATTTAAGTGTACTACAAGTACACTAAGTCTATACTACAAGTAAGGCAGTGTACTTGAAGTTTAGTTTTTAGATCTATATTGTAAATTTAGAGACCCACTATGGTAAAAAAAAAAAAGATGTTTTTAACATGTTTTTATGGCATCTTTCTGATAGTGGAGTACGTGAATACAGTCTGAGCATAAGTTTATTCAAATCGTTGTGAATCAGAATGTTTCTTTGGGCGATAGGAAACCCGCCACTGACGTGAACTTAACACACATTCCGGATGAGCTCAGTAACGCCCGAACCTCTCCCGAACTTCTGTTTCGTAACTGAAGCTCGAACTGCTTTAGTTCCCAAAGCCTCAGAGGTTCCGTGAATCTAACCCTCACCGTTCATGTCACGAACCTAAGCCTGCACGTGCACCGAGCTCGCGGACAGCTCGCGCGCGTTTTACACTAAACAACGTCAAAGTCTTCCGCAGAAGGTAGCTTACCTCTGCTTGCGTCACAGGTCCAACGCGCCGACGCGGCCGCTCATTGGCTTGTTGCTTGGAAAGGGGGCGGGGCTTAGCGCATGTTTAGAAGGAAAAAAGCATCAAACGTAGAAACGGGGATTATTTACAGAAAAATAAGCACCAACATTACAAAGCAAACTTCAGTTTAATTCTTTACTGTTGAAATAATTTTAAACCACATTTTTTAGTTTATTTTGTGGATTTGAGTATTATTTATTCAACGTAACAGGTGGGGGATTCAGTTCACTTCCTGCCCCTCCCCTTCTGTCACTGAAAACTCCTTTTGACAGACTGAACAGTTTATGGTTTCAGTGTGTCTGGTTCTGTAGGTCCATTTATGATTAAGAACACACGCATATGCATGCATATGTATGTTTCCAATCATTTCATGGCTAATTAATCCAAGTTTGAAATCTCTATGTAGATTTATGTGTCTGTTATTTTTTCTTTTTTTGGTCGTATTTTGTTGATTGTTTGAAACCGTTTGTAAATCCAAATGTCCTGATTGATTCAGCAAGAAGATTAAAAGCTTTGCTGGGAGTTTGAAGCATATGGATTTCATAAAATGCAGTTATAGAGAACATGAAGACACTTTGCGTATTTATGTTCTCTGCTGCTGCATCACAGCCTGAACTCAGTGACGGAGCAGCAGGACATGCAGTCTGCTGTGTCAGATGATCTCACATGGATGTAAAAACACCTTCTTCCTCCTACATTTCTTTAAAATTATAAGCATCACTTCAGTTTGTTAAAAGATTCCCATAATGCTCGATGGAATGGGAGGGGTCCGCGTGCACCTCTGCTCACCTGAACTACAGGTTACTAAGCAGATTTCTTGAAGGAATGACTTTTTTTTCCACCGTTGATTTTAATGCACATCATTAGCAAACATATAAAAACATTCATGGAAGCTTCACCATTTTTTTTCTTTTTACAAAATCTGCTTACAAAATTGAAATCATGCAAATAACCCACAAAGAACGGAGACACTGAACATCTCATGCGCGCGCACGAAGCAGTCAGAAATACAAACACCATACAGAGTGGAGCAGAGTTTGGAAAAAAAAAATAAAAATACAAGAGCTTTGGGCGCATAAATACTTTCAGAAGTCTGTCTGCTTCGCTGTGGAGCTGCTTTCCTCAGAACCTGAAACCGGTTCAGGTGTTTGGACTTTCACATGCTTTCATGTGGAATCTGGAAATCCACAGGTCCCTTTCCCTTTGGAGCTTTTTTTTTTTTTTCTTGCACTTTAGACTAAAAACAAATCTCTTACTTTTTTAATCGTAAGACTTTATAATTTGTTAAAAAAAGATTGTATTTTTGTTTGGCTTTAACCTCCAATCTTGGCAAAGTTAGGTTCTTCATAAAAAGGAGAAATCAATCTTATATAGTGAGCGGGAACCAAACTGACTCCAGAATATGGCAGTGACCTGCGGTTTGGATGGCCTCACGGGCGCTCCGCTGCACGTGCGCAAGTTAGACCCACGTTTCCTAGTTTAGGTCACTAGCAAAGTGGACATCTAAACTTTTCTGGGGTCTCTTCCTCCCCGGGTCAGTGGTGGAGACTCGACTGGAATGATAATGCCCCTCCCTCTTCTGGTCTGGTTTACTCTCACGAAAGGAGCAAACACTGAAGAGGACCAAACCACCTGGAATTATCACGCAGTTCCAACAGCTGCTGATCTGAGGCGCCGTTGGCCAAAACAAAGTCTGACCAGGACAGGAAGAGGCCCGCAGCTCCATCACTACCCGCTCACCCAGGGGAAACCGGATCTGGCTCGGACCAGAACCTGCCAGAGCTAAGGCATCCAACAGATGGATTTTAAAAGCTTCATTTGATCTTAAACTACCCAGGTACTGGTGAGGAACCTCGGGTCACAAACATGGGACTGCCATCTGGGGGCGCCCTCTGACCTTCACGTGTTCGAGTCTTCATGTGGTGTTTCACATCATAAGCAGGTAAGGCGGACACGTTTCACTAACAAATAAAACCCTTAAGGAACAGAAATGTCTTCCTGATGGCGTTTGCTCAGGGGAGTCTCCATCCGATGGTTTGGTCCAATCTCAGACTGGATCTGCAGACGTTCGTCTCCCCGCTGAAGCTCACAACGTTCCGAGCAACCACAACAGCGGGAGGCTCCGCCCAGAACACGCCCACACCACCCAGAGGCTTCTGCACGTCCAGAAACCACAGCTGTGGGAGTCTCCATCCAACGTCTTCAGGTCCATCCACAACATTAAACCTTCACCAACAGCACAACCCCAGCAGGTTAGGAGGTGTCCTGCAGCTCCTTGGCCTTGGTCAGGATGGTGTGCACGTCTGAGATGGGGTAATCCTGGGGGTTTCAAACACGAGGATGAGCTGCGCGCGCAGACACTCGCACGGAAGGCTGCACGGGGACGTACCTGCAGTAGCCTCATGTTCACCGTGAAGTCTCCTGCCAGCAGGTCGCTGCGGATGAGCCTGCAGACAGAGAGCAGAGGGATTCAGGTGAGCAGGAAGAGGACGAAGACCAGCCGGCACGGGAAGGGCGGGGCCTCACATCAGCATGGCGCAGCACACCAGGATGAGGAAGTGGAACCGGTCTTTGTCAGAGAACAGCGTGTCCCAGATGCGGATGACGTCTGGCAGGAGGAACTCCTGGGACAGCAGCAGGGTGAGCCAGCGGAAGGTGAAGTACTGAGGCTTGATGTTCTGCTCCTCCTGGGGGGGGTCAGAGAAGACGGCGTCAGAGAGGATCTGAGCGGGTTTGGTGCTGCACACCTGAAAGCTACCAGAGAACCTCCAAAGGCCTCGTCGTCTGGCTGCTGTGATTGTTCTGCTTGGTGTTCAGAACAATCCGCCTTTCCCTCAACCGTCTTTACCATCCACGAACATCATCATCCGATTCTGAAGGAAGTTTTATTTTGGAAAACAGCTCATACATCCATGAGTCACTCTTCATGCTGCTCTTCTTACAGCAGCAGCTCCAAGATGACAAAGTTAAGCCTTTGATGCAAATCTGCATCAAACCACCAAACTGATCCTAATGAAGCTTTTACCTGAAAGCAAAAACATGAGGGAAATTTTATCTAATCGCTAGAAATATAAATTCAGGGGTCATAAAAAATGTTTATATATATATTTTGAGCAGAAAGGAGCCACTGAGGAAATGGAGGAAGTCTTCAACTTAAAAAAAAAAAAAGAAATCTGCTATTTACAGAAAAATCCAGGAGTCAGTCTTCCTCCAATATGGATTTGTTGAGACAGCTGTTGTTCCAATATGTGGCGCATGGCTCTCTAATGCAACACCTACGCTGAGTCATGTTCATTATTTCATTGGAAAACACCGGTTTTATGGCGGCTGGGTGACTTTCTTTTGCTTTATTTTTTTGTCACACTTTAAAGTTGGACGTGAGAAAGAGAAAATCTACATTTTAATGACACCACATGTAAGTTTAAGGGGCTGCAAATATTTCACAGGGAATTGAGGTTCAATAAAATAAAGTTTTGGATTTGTGGAAACTTGTAAAAAGTAACATTTAAGTCGTTTTCTTTTACAGTAGGGCTGTCACTAACGATTATTTCAGTAGTTGATTAGTCAACTATTCTTTTTTCAATTAGTCGATTAGTTCAGTGGTCCCCAACCTTTTTCATGCCACGGCCCGGTATGACGTCACACAAACTTTCACGGACCGGTCTTTCAAATATGGGCGGATGATTATTGTAGCAATACTAGGATCATGGAGGATCAGATACGTGACAAGACGAACCCTGTGCTTTTATTTTGATACGCTTAATAGTTGACATGGCACAGGTGTCATCATCCTCTCCCTTTCCCACACTCTCATGGTGCAAAAATAAAGTACTGTCTATTAAATGTAGTTTTCTTTTTTTTTGGGAGTTGAAGGCTCCTCTTCTGTCTCCTGGCTGGGCCTTTTTTCCCTTGGCAAAGAAAATCTCCAAAGACGTTTTGTGTTTTTACTCATTTTGTTACTAAACTACACAGTGAGATTACACAAAAATACTTTAGTATTAACAGATGAGGCGTTTTATTACAAAGACAGAAAGCAGCGACTATCATTTGTCAGGCTCTGTTGTAAACCGTGCAATGGGGGGAGCGTGGCATTTCAAAGGGCCTGCTGGCTCCGTACGAATCGCGTCCCACGGAAAACACAGCTTCGTATTTATGAGCTTGTATTTATCGGGGGGAGAACTGCAAAACTGATAGCAGGAGGAGACACGCGGGGCGGCTTCAATAAACCGGAGTGGTTTTCTCCCGGGGACTTGACGCGCTGCGGTCAGAAAGCGACTTTCTGATGACAGACAGAATTTGCTCTTAGTGAATTTAAACACGCATGTGCAGTGACGTATGTATTATAAGATGTCCGATTGGCCGTTCTGCATGTCAATCAAGTCCCATACTTCTCGTGAGGATTTTGAATGACTGGTGGATTGTTTAGAAGTACCTTTTTTTTATTCATTTTTGCCAGCCTGCGATCTACCCTCATGTCCTTGAAGATCGACGTAATGAGCACCCCTGACATAGACTGATGTAACAGAGAATTGGGCAATTTTTCAAAATAAAACATCTTTCAGATTCCGAAATAAATAAAACGGAAGTACTGCAAGTTATTTATTCTTTCTGTGCAGCCCGGGGGTTGGGGACCACTGGATTAGTTAACGATTATTGTTTACATAAAGTAATTTTTTTTCTTTTTACAAAGTGATGGTGCTGGTACTCTGCAGGTCTGTGGAGGTTTGTGGTATTTATGGTACCGCTAAATCATCTAAAATCACCAAAAAGAAATCCAGACGCATCGACGTTTTTTTCATAGTCGATTCTCAGTGTTATGATGACATTCCATATAAAGGAACGGTCCACCGGGCGGCTGGCCAGCGTAGCGGGCTCCATCCCTCCAGCTCCATGGGCTCTGCGACGGGCTGGCCACCTGTCCAGGGGTCTCCAGCCTTCGCCCAGCAGTAACCGGGACAGTCTCCGGCAATCGCGCGGCCCCAGCGGGTCAGAAAAACGGATGGAAGTTCAGAACCAAAGTCCTCGCATCAAACGGACATATGGGATTTCTTTTCTACCCTTTGATCGAGTCACTAAAAACGTCACGTGCCCAAAGCGGAGTTCCTGATTGGTTGACGCAGCTGTGCCATGCCCAACGCCCAGATCGCGTCTCTACATCGACTTAACATTCAAACTCGTCGCCCCTGATGAGAATGGTGTTGGTGTGAGCGCAGCATTGAAACCGGTTTTTCCCATGTAGAGTGAGCTGGGGGTCTCACCAGCTTGAGGAGGAGCTGAGGGTCTTTGTCCCGGAGCATGGCGTAGACGCTCTCCATCTTGTAGGTGATGCCGCACTGGGAGTCGTCCAGGCTCTTGATGAAGTTGTCTCTGTTCTCCGACATCAGGTTAGTGAAACAAAAGAAGGTGTCGGCTTCAGCGTGCTCTGTGGACCGCAGCAGGATGCATCAGAACCATCCAGAACCTCACCCTCGGTGAGTTCTAGCAGAACCACTTTTTTGCTAAACTGAAGAATACATATAGAGCAGAATCTGCTGTGCATGTGCATGCGCACGTCTCCAGACTTACAGACCTTTCCACTCTGTGTTCGGGTCGGTGACGAATGTGTAGTAGATCGGCCCGACAATCTCGTTCATGCCCTGGACGTAGGCGATGCCGGGGTTGAGTTTGGCGTAGATGAAGAGAATGCGCTCCACCACCTCCCAGTGGGCCTCGCTGCCGCTGGGCAGAACCTCATACTCGTTGGACGGGTACAAGTTCAGAGCCTTCCCTGGAGAGCTGACCTGCAGCAGGACACACACCCATGCTGTCATACGGGACCGGATCCGAGTCTGGTCTTCTGGTGTAGAAATGGTTTCCGCCCCTCTAACTGGAGTCCTGAGGGGGGGCGGCTAAAGCGGCGGACTGCACCTCAGCACGCATGCTACCGAGTCTGAGCTTTTATTGTGAAAAACAAGCATCCAGCACTCACGTTGGTGACCCCGCTGCGGTTACGGTTCACCGTCTGAGCCTTCAGGGTGGTCTGCTCCACCCGCCGACGGAGCGTCTCGTAATCGTTTTGGGGGTCCAGGATCAGCTGGCTCGGGTACTCCGTGGGGCGCTGGAAGAACGCCATGTCCGGGTACAAACGCCTGCAAACGTGAGACGGGAGTTACTGCGGTGGCAGAACAGACACCATCAAGGTAGGTTGATCGCTGCCTGTGCTAAAAATTATGGGATGCTTCCCTAGAAGCACTAGAGCGTCCCTCTACCAATAGACTCACTGTCCTTCCTCTGACATTCATGTGCAAATGTATTTTTTGGGAGCCTTTTTGCTTCCTAGGACATAAATATTTAACTGAGCCGCTATATTATTAATTTTTTTAAAGTTATTGGTGGGGGCAATCTGCTGCCATGGCTCCGCCCACTACCCACTGCGTTTACATACAGATTAACAAATACAGAAATAATAAATAGAAAAAATGTGGAGTTATATGCATAAACACCTACATGTGTGGTTATTCTCCACAATTTTTCTTTTTCCCCCCCCTCAGTTTTTCAGTTCAGTCTTTTATGATCATCATAGTAAAGATTAAACTGTGAGACGCTGAGATCTCCTTCATATTCACCGGACATCTTTGTCGATCTGCAGAAGGATCTCGTTATCTTTGAAGTAGGTGTTCCATCTGCTGTCTGGGTTTGGGTTCAGAGGCTGAAAATAAAACCACAGCAGAGTGAGACACATGAGAGCTCCAGGGTTTTCCCAAAACAGGATCTTTTAGTCTGGTAGTCATGGAGATTCACTCCGTTTTCCCTGTTTATCCCAGACTGCTTCTCCTTCTCTAGCGAGGATCAACATCCAGGCTATGAACATCAGGGTCACTCTAAAGTCCCATTGTCCTTACAATTAGAAATGTTGGATTTCTGATGTTTTCATTTTTTTTCATTAACCTTTGTGCTATCTTGTGGGGTCAAAATGACCCCACCCTTCCATTGATGTGTTCTCCCTACCATGACAAAGGTGGATAAAGGTGAAGAGGATTTCATGTAATCCATGGACACCAATGAAGATCACAAATCATTGAAGAAAAAAGGTTCAGTGCACTGTCTAGTGGGGTCTAACTCCCAATGTTAACGTTAGGCCTGTTAACATTGGGAGTGGGGTCATCTGGACCCCACAAGACAGTGCACTGAATAAGCCAATACCGGTCTTGTGGGGTCTAGATGACCCCACTCCCAACATTAACGTGCCTTGGCTGTGACGATAACCGCATCACCGCGGTGTTAAAATGACAAATACCTCTCTTTTGCAGAGAATAATGTAGGATTTTCCACCTCAGCAAAACAAAGACCCACACCTAAAACCTCTGTAAATATAAAACTGTCTGCTGAATCACAACTAGACGGTCAGATCTTTAGCCTCCACATCTTTCAGCAACAGAAACTTTCATCATCTGTCGCTGAATCCGAAACTCATGAGCCTCCTTGATGGAAAAAAAAAGTCTGGGACGTTGCTGTCATGGCAACAAAAATGATTGACAAGCTTCAGGAGGCTCCAGTATTGATGCATTCGTAGATGAACCCAGATTAAATCTACTTTTTTTTAGAAAACACCTTGAAATGAAGTCTTTGCATTTGGTCTTGTCGTATTTCCTGAGAGCTGCTGCTCTGCAGAACCACTGACTGTGTCATAGAAGTGGACCAATCGCGTGTGATGTCACCCGAAGACAACGCCTTCCTTCTGGTTCCAACCAACCAGCCGTCATTTTTCAGCGTTATGCTCATCAGCATGTTGGAACCGGGTGTTCTCAGTAAGCCGTGGTTGGTTCCTCTGGGTCTGATTCTACATTTTTATGGCAACCACTGTCTCCAATCAGGAGTGAGCAAGGTAGAAGGCCACACCCCAAATCTGTCAATCAAATGGTTTGAACGTTCGATCAGAGGCCACCTACTTTTATTGAGGCATCTGATTGGTCAGTTTATAACGTGAATAACTTGCACTACAGCAAAAATATCATGAAAAAAATTTGGATTATCAAGAACAGGTTAATAAAAAAGTATCAGAGCATAAATTGTTATTTATTACGAACATAATGACTGAATAATAGTCATTTATGTCTCTATAGCAGTCTATGGCATTTTTGTTTTCTGGGACCAGCAGGTACTTCCTGTTTGGAACGCTATGGGGAGGGGCTGCTCAGTCCAGTTCTTATTCACTGTCAGTGTGCAGAACAGAAGTCTGAGAAAGCAATCGTCATCTTAAATCTTCAGCCACTGAAAACACGTTTACGTTTAAACATGTGTACTTCATGTGTTAGGAGGAGCTGTGTGCGTTTTTTCAGCAGGCTCCTGGCCGGTCCAAACCCTGATTTAGGAAGCTGCTCTCAAACAAATCCAGCTATTTTACCAGGTTTGGTTCATGAAACTGTCACCCATGAAGAAGCACAACCAAAACTTTCAGTCGATAGAAAAACTAACTGATTCCCGATATAAATATCCTTTAGGGACACAAAAGGACTCTTCTGCTCCCAATAGACAAAAAAAACATCTGATCATCTTTGAAAGGTGTTGCTTTCCTCTCTAAGCAGCAGAACAAACGTGTTTGAATTTCACAGACTGCTGTTTTGTTGTGACACTACTCCCAGGTTTGTGATGGAGTGAGGACCCCCTTGAAAACGAGATGACACATCTCAAGGGGCTTATCGTATAAACAAATAAATGTGAAATGTGATGGAACCTCAGCCAGTCTGACAGTGTTTCTGTCTGCAGCAGCTAACTGAAAATCAGCACCACAGATGTTTATTTAGACCAATCAAGTAGTGATGTCCATCTGATGGAGATGAGGGGGCGGTGCCTGGATCAAACTTGACAGAGACAGAGAAACGGACTCACGTGATCCTCCATGGTGACATCCTCTCTGGACAGACCCAGGTTGGCTTTGGCGATGCCCGGCTGGATGATCATTTCTTTCAGGAACTGAGAGTACAGATCTCTGAGGACACACATGATGGACAAACATCAGACACAGAGCAGTAGCTCAACAGGGTGCAGGACAATGTTTCCATTGTTACAACTGTGACAGATGATAAATCAGGAAAAAACTTGGGGACCAAAACTTTTTCCTTAGTCTTTTCTTTCAAAACCAAAGATCTGATGGATGTTTGGTCTCTTCTGGTTTGTTGTAAGCAAGGCTTTGTCTTCTCAGCCTTCGTCACCGACAGCAACTCTATCCTTCCACTGTTTGTGTAAGTAAGAGCCCGTCAGCGAGAGCAAGTGAACCTTCCCGCTTTGTTTGGCTGAGATCCAAACACTTCAACCTGAGGGAAGATCCAGGAGCTCCAACACAACAAGCTGGAGTTCAAGAAAGAGAGAAAAAGCTGTCTGCAGCTTAAAAACTAACTTTCTGGGAGAGGACATGGTCATTACAACCCCCCTACCACCAACAAACAGGAGATCTCACACCACTGCTCATATTACCCCTCTGACGTTCTGTTGCCTGCAGCAGAACATCAGACACTGATCCATCATGAAGGCATGGATGTGGGCAGCACAGCTGCAGCTATGCCAGTGTTTACACGACATTACAACTGAACTCCTGGACACTTTTCAATCCTGCTATTTTTTTAAATCTTACTATAATTGTCAGAAGTCAGAGCTCTGTCTCCATCTCTGGTCACCTCTTCAGAGTACTGAATGCACTTCATCTCCCAGCAACCCCAGCGTGCACTTTCTGAGTGCCACACACCTGACTCTCATTTGCCAAATCACTCACAGCACACTTAAGCCCTGCCATGAGCCTCAGTGAGTGTTAAGGATTGTTTGTGCTGCTCTGCCTGGATCCCGACTCCTCCCGTCTCTCCTCTGATGCCTGTTATTGACCCCTGATTCAGCTTTCTGGACTTTTAGCTGAGCTAATAAACCTGCTGCACTTGCAACCAGGCGTCTGCCTGTTCTTGTGACAGTAATTATGCAATAAATGTCAGTGTAGATTGTCACTCATCAAGTTCCATCAAAGCAGTAGAGAGAAAAAAGACCCAGTGAAACATCTTCAACAATCAAACGTTTTGATTATTCAACACGTTTTGTGGCGTCGGCTCAGCTTGTGTGAACACAGTAAAAGTTATTCCATCAAGACGGTTTACTTCGTCTTCTGCAGGTTCGTGCAACACAAAAGTCTTTTTTAAGACCTGACATCTGTAGCTGTGGAATCAGACAGTAAACGAAACACTGAAAAAGCAAAGCAGCCCATAGATTATATTAAAGCCCACGAGAGTCCAAACCGGTTCACGGCCTCTCAGGAGAGGCGGCTATGTTTTACTCCTTTTTGACTCTACAGATTTATTTAGAGATTTACAGAGAATCTAGCTCCCAGCTGTTGGATATACGGCACTCACTTTTGTGTCGCTTGCCTTTGAAAATGTTCTCGAGCAGGTCAAGGTTCAGATCAATGAGTCATCAATAAGAGCTCTTATTGATTCTGCTTCTCCAGTTTGTCAAACTGTCAGAAATAAAGGTTTTTGCCACAATTTTCTACTGAATCTCTGTTGGATTTTTTCTTAGCAACATGAGATTTGTACCCCATTCTCTCAGAGAACAACAGAAAAAGTGCCTCTCTGCGTCTTCTGTTAAACTCACGTCTGCTTTTGGTTTTAGACAAAGTCTACATTTTCTATTCTGATCAATGCCATTATTGAAGGAAACAAGCAGCAACTTGTTAAACTTCAGTGCAGATGTGGATCCAAACGACCTTTGACAAAGTCTCTGGATGAAGATGATCAGTTTTAAAAATCCTGTTCATTTTGTGGACTGGATCAATGTATCTACCCAGATCGGTCCGTTTGAGGCAAGTTCATCGAACCTAGGGCTGGGCGATATGGCCGAAAAATAAAATCTCCGTTCTTTGTTTTTTTTTTTTTTATTCGATTTCCGATTTTTTTCCCCTACTTAAGAAAAGTAATAAGTACAAACAGCAGACAACTTAAAGAAATGTTGCTTGTATTTAATCAAACGCAAGACAAATGTAACCCCCATTTCTGGGATGAATTATTAATAAATGAACACACTCTTGGAATCAAAGTTAGGTATAAGATTTTTCTTCTTACTCCCTTTTTGGACTTGTGTTTAAATAATTTTGTCCTGTTTTATATAACTTTTGTCTTGTTTTTGTCTAATTTCGTTATTCTGAACTTGTTTTCACTTGTCCAAAATAAAAAGGTTACTTCTTTACTTAAAGTCCCAGCTGTGTTTTAAGTCAACCTTTGTAGTCTAGACCAGGGGTCGGCAACCCATGGCTCCGGAGCCAGATGTGGCTCTTTCATCCTTCTGTTGTGGCTCCCTGTGACTTTGGAAAATAATGAGTATTTTATAAAAATTCAAATTTTTTTTAGTTTGTTCATTTTTCATGGCATTTCAAAGGCGCTGCTAGCTCTGTGCCTGGTGCCACGTAAAAAACAGCTTCCTTGGTGGGCTCGTGTTTGTCGCTGCGGAGCTAATAGCAGGAGGACACGCGGGGCGGCTTCAATAAACACTCCGGGTCTGGAGTGATTTTCTGCCGGGGGCTTGGCGTGGCGCGGAGCGGGGAGCGGCTTTCTGGTGACGGAGAGTTTGCGCCGGTGTTTTGGACTCGCGTGTGCGGTGATGTGTGTTTCAGAGCAGGGGAGCTCGTTGCGTCGGTCGCGATCGGCCGGTCATCTTCGGGCACGTGGGGGTGATTGAAGGGGAAGAGAGTGCTTCTTGAAAATCCATCAGCCAATCAAAATCCTCACCGAGAAGTACGGGACTTGATTGACATGCAGAATGGCCAATCGGACATCCTCTGACACATACGTCACTGCAGACGCGAGTTTAAATTCACTCAGCGCAAACTCTTGTCATCAGAGCGGCTTTTTCTCCCCGCAGCACATCACGTCCCCGGTAGAAGTCCAGCAACCGGAGTTTATTAAAGCCGCCCCGCGTGTCTCCTCCTGCTATAAGCTCTGCAGTCCGATAAATACGAGCTCATCAAGGAAGCTGCGAGGCACACGCTTTATACTGTTGCGGGTGTGTGCTGAGCGGCGCACGTGCCACGAGAAAGAAGGGGGGGGGGGACGTGCAGGTGGAGATGGGGGTGTGAGCACGGAGCGGAGGTGTGTGCGTGAAATACATTGTGTGTTCGGAGGACGGAGCACTAAATAAAGAGTAGTCGTCGTTCCCAGAATAACTTTTCTGGAGTCATTTTTAATCCGCTCTGAAGGTTGAGGGTTCGAACAGGGGAGTGAACCCCGAAGGAGAATTGCCTTCAGCTCTGGAGGAAATCTCCCCTGCGCTTCTGACCATGATCGGAAAGACGCGCAACGAAAGGTTCATCAATACGGAGCGAGCAGCGCCAAAAGCCTCATAATATGCCACGATGCTCCCCGCATTGGACCGTTTACAGCAGAGCATGAATACGATGGTCGCTGCTTTCTGTCTTTGTCATAAAACGCCTCATCTGTTAATACAAAAGTATCTTTATGTAAACTCACTGTGTAGTTTTTAATCATCAGTACATAAACAATAATATTCAAATAAACATGTAACTAATAAACATGACGATGGAAAGAAAGAAGTACTTTTTTTTAATCTTTTCTGGACCGTGATCTACACTCATGTCCTTGAAAATCGATCGCGATCGACGTAATGAGCACCCTTGATATAATATATACATGAATAATATATATAATGATGTCAAAACGGGTTGTGGCTCCGAGTGCTTTTTTTTTCATTAGGGGCGGTCCCAAATGGCTCTTTGAGTATAAAAGGTTGCCGACCCCTGGTCTAGACGAAAAGGAGACAAACATTCACCTTGAGAGTAGCACCATTTTCTAAAGGATTAACAATCCAGCTCATATCTGGGGTCTAAGGTTTAAATCAATTATTAAACCCCGTCTTCTCCACGGAATGATGACGAAGCAGCAGGAGTCGCGGTTAAATCCTACGGTGGCCGCGTCGCAAATTAATATATCCGTACAAGTAATAATTACAAAGCAGTATTCTTTACTAACAAATAACAGTAACAACTAACTAACTAGTGAACTAACTATACAGGCGTTGTAGAATGAGTATTTGTGCGTGTGTGTCAGGGCGCGTGTGTGTTAGGGTGCGTGCGTGTGTCAGAAGACTGAGCGCGTGCCACGTGAGTGCATGTGAGAGCCTTTGACTCCGATGGGCTTCAGGCAAATGTAGCAAATTAATTCCTTTAATCGATTTATCGCCCAGGCCTAATCAAACCGAACTAAACCGTTAAAACATCTTTTCAAAATGAAATATATCAATTTTATAAATATTGGTAATACTGCTTGGATTGAGACATGGGAGGTTTATTTTGCTATAACATAAAAACGACCAATCACAGCAGATAACAGACATATGATGAGAGCAAAAATGGATCAGTCCATCATTCCAGTCCAATGTGTGGAACCACTTTGAGTCAAGTCATGTGACCATCCAGTGTCTAGAATGTTCTAAGAATGTTCCCTTTGGGTTCTGTGGATGTGGAAAAACAGTGGGCTGAACTTTAGGAAACTAACATGTGAATGGATCTGACATTCATTCTAGTTGACTTGTTTGTTTGGACACAGATTTCATGGGGAAGAAATCCAAGAAATCTGGAAAACTTCACTGTTCAGTAGCAGGAATTTCTGTCTGAGTCTCACTGCTGGAAGTTTTGGATGAAGATGATCTGGATCCACTTTAGGTCCGTGAATCAAATCGTTCAAAAGAACCAATACTGACCATGAACCGTTTCATCAGCCACAACATGATACGTATGGAATGGCTGTTACAATTAATTGTTTCAGCCCCAGTGTCAATGAACCAAGGATCAAATATTTACAGCAACATCACAGACTCAAGTGAGACCAGCTCTCTCCAGAACCAGACTCGGCTGGGTTCAGGTCTGGACTTGAGTGAACATTCCCTCATTCGAGTGTGTACATAGAGAAGCTGCTCAGTCAGCTAACCAAACTCCATGCAGCTAGATGTTTATTCAGCAAAGTACATCTGAATCAACAGATGACTGACTAAGATTCTCTTCAGTTTTGTCAGGAAACGACATGAAGTTCCAAACCAAGCAGAAGCATCACGGAGAAGCTCAGAGGGATGTGCTTACCTCTGCTTCTTGAGGAAAGACTCCCATAGCGTCTGATCCACAGGAAGGTAGTTGAGGAGGATCTGAGAAGCAGCAGATGACACCAAGCAAAGGAACTCCTGAGTTGGCAGACTTCAGTGGTCATTGTGACAGAAACAGGATCTATGCTGCGTTCAAGTGTTTCCTACTCATCTGCCCTCCATCAGCTGGGATTTATGTTAGACTGAGAGCATCCTCACAGGTTCCATGTAGGAATCACAGGCTGGAAGCAGCGAGAGCCACAAGCTGCTGTGTTCAGCTGATGTAACATAATCTGCATATATTTTAGATAACTGATCTGCATTTGCCATGTTGATTTCTAAAAGTTATTTTTTACATAATAATTAAGTAATTTATATTTGTCATGTGATTTATTGATATTTCAGGATTCTTAATTCTGTCCGATAAAAGTTTGGAACCGGATAATGATAAATCATGTAATAAAATGTTTACGGTATAACGGGGTGGGATTATATAAGTTGGCTTCCTTCCACTCCCTTTCAAGCAATATTTATTAATATGTCTAATTATCCTAAGTTTGATTCGTCGTTGTATGAATGTATAACTGATGATTATATTGCTTTTGTGTATTATTCTTATTTGATTGCTTTAAATAAACCATTTCAAATCAAATTAAAATCAAATCAAAGAAGCGTGTGGGAGGAGCTACTGTCAAACATATGTAGCCTCATCCCTACATGGACGCATTGACCGTCACACGGATGACGTTGAGGTCAGGCTTATTTAGAGCTCTACAAAAACGTTGGTAATCACGTCTCCATGTCTGAGTTCATTGGGAGTCTCTCCCGGCACGGTGAGCTTCACCATCTACCGCAGCAGCTGCGTATGAATGACGGCCGCCATCAGCGGTACTTCCGTCTCTCTGTGACCCGGTCTGACGACTTGCTGCCCGCATTGGACAGAAGACGGAAAAAATTAAATTCAAATTGGAGAAACTTTTTATTATTGTCTCGATGCAAATGTAAAAAATATCATAAAGTTCAGGAAGGGAGCAACAGATTCTCCTCCATGTTGGTTTTTGGACTGCACACGTTGACGACACCATCAACATGTCACAGGCCAAAACAGGGTCCTGATTGGTTGACGCAAGGCAATTTTTTCCTGCCACAGTTCAGATGTGGGCTGCTAACATGGTGCACGAAGTCTGACCGAGTCTGTACATTGACTTAACATTGAAATTGGACACCTCTGCCATGTAAATCGGGTTTGGTGTGAACGCAGCTTTAAATGATTTTGGGAGGGTCAGCTGAGAGAAAGCCCTTCGCTAGGACATTATGAATTACGAATGAGGAAAACTTGCGATATGAGATTTTAGTGATCAATATTGCGATGACAATATAACTTGAGATACATGAACAAATAGGAAAACGACCAAAAACATCATTTCCATTTCCAGCTGTATTTAAATATAAGTAAGCTAAAAATACTCCAAATGACCCTCGTCTACAAAGGGGGCGAGCATCTAACATAAAAGGGCTCCATCCGATTGGTCAATTATGTAAAGGAGTCCATCGATTAGTCAAATACATAAATGGATTTATCAGATGCGTTCAATACTTCAAGATGCCATAAGATTGTTTCAGCACAATTAAGGTAACCATTTATTTCAATTTTCGCTGTCTTTTGCGATATGCATATTGCACACTTAGAAAATTCGATAACCATAAATTTGCGATTTATTGTGCAGGCCTACATAAAACCTAAATAAGCAGATGGCAGCTGATCTGAGGAGCAGGCCGTCAAACGCTGGAGAAAATCAAGACATTTAAAAAATAAAAAATGAGACATGCAGGTCACATTTAGGATCAAATATGATTGACGTTATCCAGAAACTCACCTTCCAGCAGAGTGCACGGATGCCTCCTTCAAACGGGATCCCTGAGGCCATGAAAGCACAGACGGTCCGTCAAACTCCCGCCACACAGAAAAGGGTTTATTCAGCAATAGAAAGGGACATTTACCATTGAAGCACAGCTCCCTCAGCGTCTCCAGGTTGATGTGTTTTTCACTCAGAGCTGCTTTGAACTCCTGGATTCTACAACAGGGAACAGCACAGTGAAAGCACAATGAGGTGCTAACAAGGGAAGTTCTACCACGCTGACATGAAACGCAAAATCTGAACAGAACAGGACACTTCTGCTTCTGGTTAGACACCCAAGTCTGTGCACCAACCAGACGTACTTACAGTTACCAGAACTTTTCAGGTATCTGTAAGTAGCTGCACAGTGGAGTAGTGGTTAGCACTCTTGCATCACAATGAAAAGGCCCAGGTTCAAATCCCAGCGGTGTTCTTTCTCTGTGGAGTTTTGTTCTTCTCATGGTTAAGTGGGTTTTCTCCAAGAGTTTAAAACCACCCTTCATAGTTTAATAGATTACTCTAAACCAGAGGAGGGCCGCATTCCTGCATGTTTTGCAAACATACCCTGCTCTGGCATGTTCTGATTGGCTGGACACACCTGAACCTGGCAATCAGCCATGAGTTGGGCAAGAATATCTGGAGATCATGCAGACACACCGGCCCTCGAAGCCTGGAATTACCCACCCCTGCTCTAAACTGTCCCCAAGTGTGAGTGTGTTGACCTGCAACGGACTGGTAACCTGTCCAGGATGTACTCTGCCTTCACCCAATAGCAGCAGGGATAGGCTCCAGCAACCCTGCGACCCCAAAGGGTTCAGAGGGATGGATGGATGGATGGATGGACAGTCATCCACGAATAACATAAGTGTTTCAAGTGTTAAACCAATTAAAGGAATGTTAACGATTATTCTGAAAAACTTCAGGAAATTGTTTGTCTGGAAAACAATTGAAAAAAGTCAAAGCACATCTGAGTGTTGGTTGTTTTCTGACTTCCATGGAGGTGCTGAAGGGAGCTTGGTCAGGATAAGACATATCTCTTGTGGTAGAGTGTCTGCCCAGAGAGTGGATGGCCGCGAGTTCAAACCCACGGTCAAGTCACCGCTCTCCCACGGGATGGTTCAAATGTGGAAAACACGTTTACTAATTTGACTTCAAAGTCCCACCCTGGTCATGATCTGTTGTAAAAGCATCCCCAGTGGTCTTTTAGTTATGATTAAGCCAGTTTAAAAAATAAAATAAAAAAAATGTCATTTTCTACAACAAAGCAGCAGAAGCTCATTAAAAAAGAAAAATCACCTCAGAGTTGCAGGAGGGACTGTTGGCACAGGGTAAGCCTGCACTTATTTCCCATCATCCCTTTGTTTACACTCTTTCCAACTAGCTTACAGCCGGTATTCAAACACCTGTGGAGCTAAATGACTGGTCTGTCACCATAACATGGAAACATGTTCTGGGACAGAAAAGTTCAATGAAAAATGTTCGTTTGGTCTAAAACAAACAAAGACATGTCTTCACCAGGTTTTCAGCGGAGCTCCGTGTCCGTGTATGAATATCCACAGGCCGGCCATAGCCGCGGCTAACGGTCAGCTGACCTGCTAACGCGTCTGCTAGCAGCCGGCTAACAGGACTCTGTCATTTCTAAAGTCAAGTCTGACATTTCTAACCAATCTATTCGTCATTCAGTGTAGTTTTTCTTCTAAAAATGTCGCGTAAAAGCCGAGTTTATGCTGCGGTTGGGTCACCGAGCGGTCCGTCTTTCTTCAATTAGCCTAGCATTAGCCGCGCTAACGCCACAGATTCCGCCGGAACCGCGTCCGCGCGCCGGCTTCGGCCGCTGCTGCGGCGGCTCTCACCTGTTTTTGTACGCGGTCGACATGTCTGCGCAGGTGACAGGTGATTCCCGAAACTGCTTCCAAAGGGAAAGAATCACTGGCCAGAGGAAGTCCTGCAGCCTCTTCCGCCGTCAGCGTGCATGCCCGCCCGCGGCTCCTCCACCGGCTGCTGCTTCCCCCTCCGCCCCGCCGCGGCGGCACCGCGTCAGGATCCGCCGCGTTAGCAAACGCAGCGACGGCAGGAAAAAAGCAAAAAAAAAAAAAACAAAACAAAACACGATTTTCTGTCAGTAACATGGACTTTAGAGTAAATATAAGATTCTTTGAATATACAGGATTCACTTTATAATCAGGGTCAGATGACAGACTTATTATCTAGAGAACATCTGAAATAAATTGTTTTGTAAATGCCATCTAACCACCAATGTTGACTCAATTTGTCCCATTGATTGATTGATTGATTGATTTTAATTTTCGACAAATCTTTTAATTTAATTTTTACAAATCTGTCAATGATTGCAAATCTTTCAAGTGGTCAAAAATGTGTCTTTCTGTAAAAATAGGCTGTTCTTACTCATTTGTTTCGAAAGACAAGAGCCGCAGTTTTTTCAAAGTCAGTTGGTAGACATAAAAAAAAAAGAAGCCAAACTGGTAAAACTTATAAATTAGGATTTAAAGTATAAAATTAAATTACCTGAAATTTTTTTTTCAATTAATTTTGTATGATATGCCTGTATGTTACATAAATAAATAAAAACTCCCGTATTTCACTTTACTATTGTCTGTTTGGCAACAAGAAACCTATGTGGAATAAATGGTCCACTGTATAAGACTTTTGCCCAATGTACAGGAGTGAGAGGAAAAGTTCTTCACCACAAATCTAACCAACTAAAAAAACCTGTAAAACTACTAACTCAGTGATCATAAGTCCAGCTGAACTTTATTCTTCTATATCTTCCAAAAAATGTAGCAATTAAACTAGATACGTTTTGAATTAATTGCTCAAATCAGACATGATCACACACTATTTCTTCCAATACCAACAAAAAAGCTATGAAAGCCCATCATCTGCCTCAGCTTTACAGAATAACATGTTACTTTTATTTTTGTTGTTTTTATTTTTTGTTTTTGAAAAAATATGCTCTCTGCTGCCATCTTCCGTTGACATTAATGTTGCGGCCAGTTCTTGTAACTGCAATTAAATTTTATCTGGGTTTGAGCGGACAGGCTTGTGATTTCTAAAGAAAGAAAAACCAAAAAGGATGATATACAGAAAATAATAATGTTTTAGCATTATACTTCAAAATTCCATATATTTCAATAGACCAATAAACAGCTGTTACTCAGTCATTCTATTGGTCAAAATTGCTTCTATTCCTTTTTTAACATCTTTATAATCCTCATTTTGTCTCATGATATTTTTTCTTTATCGCAATTTATTCAAGTTAAAAACTGACCAATCAGATGCCTCAACAAAAGATTGACAGATTCTCCCAAACCCCTTTTAGTGGAAGGGGTGTGGACTTCAAACAAGCTTTCTCCATGAGTGGCAAAGGTAGTTGCCATAGAAACATGGACTCAGACCGACTTGGTCCTATCACTGTCGTCTGGCTCCAACACAGCAACGTCCATATCGGGGAAACATGGCGACCCAATTGGCTTCATTTTGCTGGAGATGTGATGTCACTCTTGCTCAATCCAGTTCTCATATACAGTCAGCGGTTTCTTCTCTGCACTTCACACAACTCCTCACTCTGCCGGGTTGTTAGATGCTCTCTATCTCAAATCATTTCGAGGTCTGAAATATGCATCAGCAAATTTCTAATTTGGACCCTTATTTTCGGTCTTAACTTCAAATGACTTTTCTGTTCCTGATTGGTTTAGACAAATGATCTCTTTTTAATCTTTTTTTTTTTTTTTTTTTGAAGAGTGCATGTGAGTAGACGCTTATTGAGACATTCAGTGATGTGATGTGATTTAAAGTGTATATTTTATGGAATTTTATGTAAACAATCAAATGGAACATGACCAAATATAAAAATATATCTTTAGAAAATGTATTCATGGAAAAAGTAACGCTTGGAATAAACTATTAATCCCAGTTTATACATGTTTGGAGTTCTCTGTTCTGTCATGGTGAAGGTTATAAGAGTCAAAACCTTTAGATTCCAGAGAAGTTGACAGTAATTCTGTCAGGGAGGGGGTACATGGGAATTGTTTATGTGAACATTTTATTGTAGTCATGCACTGTTTTCCTCAGCAAGAAGTACATTTTGGGAACTACTGTATCTTTCATCACCTTTGGACTCTCGACATTCTGCATGAAGGCAGATCTGCAGATCTGATATGAAACAAGGAGACAGCAGAGAATTGGAGTTCTAGAATGTATCCCTCATTAGTAGACTCAGATGTCTTCAGTTTGACACATGTGCTTAAGGTATCGTTAACAACAGTGTCTATAGTGTCCTTCTGCAAAAACAAGCCCTCAAGAAATAAGTCAAACATTCTTATATGACATGCACAAAAGTTGTCTAATCAAGAAAAATGGTCTCACCAGTAATTTTATACTAAGAAAATAATTCTAGTCACTAAGAGATGCTTCTCAAACTAACATTTGCCTTTGCATAACTTTTAAAAAAATATATTTTTATCCTCTCTCTTCTTCCCTCCTTTCCTTTTCCGTCCGGTCCAAACACCAAAGATTTTCAAATACGATTGAAATGAATAAAGTTTGGCCTCAATTACAAAAGGGGTTTATTCAGACATACCTCTGGTTTGTCTGAAGATTAATAACCCCTTTTGTTAAAGTAAAATATGTCCAACACAAGAGGCCCTCGGCTCTCATCTGTTTGCCCAGCTGTTGGACAGGACAAGTTAAAAAAAAGAAAAACATTTTTCTTGGAAGAAAGAAAACTAGACATGTTTTCTTGAAAGATGGTCTTTTTACTTTCTTAAAATTCAGTTTTTGCAGTGTATGTGCTTTTTTACCGTGAATTCCTATGAATGTACATGTTTTGTGTCATTTTTGACTTGTTAATATATTGACATTTGAATATGTGTGCAGGGCTGGAGATTAAGAAAAAGAACTTGTTCGTTCCATCAGCTATAAGACTCATGAACAACAACGGTCTAGAGGAAGTGTTTCTGGTTGTTACTTTGGTGGGTGTAGTCTCATTGTATATGTTTATTCTGTGCTTCTCTATATGTTGTTGCTGTGGACTCCTCAGCCCAAGACACATTTCCCTCATGGGACAATAAAGTATACATTGATCGGTCGGTCGATTGGTCGGTTGATTTGGCTACCTATGGTGCTTAAAGAAATACGCCAGTTACAGTGGGACAAAAAATGTATATCAGTCACCAATTCCTCAAGTTTTCCCCCTTAAAAAGCTGATGGAACTCTGATGTTCATCATAGATCCACTTCAACAGTGAGAGACAAAGTAAAAAAAAAAAAAACAAATCACATTGAGAACTTTTTTTGTATGAAGGAGCAGAAAATAAAAATTCATCTCTTACAAACAAGAATTCAGTTCTTCACAGACCTGTTTCAAAGATCTTCTATCCTCAACATCTGTATTAATGTAATCTGTTTGAAATGGTTACATGTATAAAAGACACCTGTCCACACCCTTAAATAGTCAGACGACAACGTCTCCACCATGACCAAGATCAAATAGCTGTCAAAGGACACCAGGGACAAGCCTGTAGACCTGAACTTGTTATGGGGAGAGGATGAGGGAGTACCCAGGTGCAGAGAGGAGGAGGCAGGAGGGTTCAGGGAAGGCGGAGCTTTAATAAATAAACCAAAAACTACAAAACAAAACCACTGCAACAGGCAGGCAAAACTCGAAATTTGAACCATGAACCACACAGGAACTCGGGTAAGACAATGTATGGACCAGCACAGGAGGAAGGGAAAGACAGGACTTAAATACATACAAGGCAACAAGACACAGGTGGAAACACTCAGGACTGATGGGGATGGGTACAACTCGAAACAACAACAAAACAGGAAATACTACAAAATAAAACAGGAAGTAAACTCGAACATCACAGAACAAAAAACAACTTGAACACAAAAGCAGAAAAACCTAAAACCGTGACAGAACTAGACTGTGATGAACCAATCCACATTAAACAAGCAGCTTGGAGAGAAAAAATGAACTTTTGGAGCAATGCTTAAAAACATGGAGAAAGATCACTGACAATCTCTCACCACCTGGAGGTCCATTAACATCTCACAAACAAATGAGAATGGGGCTAAAACAGCCCAGAACTACATGGGGAAACATGTCAGAGAAGAGAGCTGGGACCACAGTAACAAAGGATACTGTAGTGACATAGAACACGGTCATGGATTCAAATCCTGAAGTGCTCCAAAGGTCCGCCTGCTTGCACCACCACATTTCCAGGAACATGTAAAGTTCTCCAGAAATCATCTGGATGATACAGAGGAAGGTTGTGGTCAGATGAGACCAAAATGAAACTCTTGGATATAAATTCCACTCTCTGTGTTTGGGGGGATAATCTGAATCAGAATCAGAATCCTTCATTTGTCCCTGGGGGAAATTACATTTACAACAGAGCTCCTGTCACCGCGTTTTTACACAATCAGATAAAGAATAGAGCGAAAATCTATTTACAATATCCAGTCAAATTTGTGCAAATTTGCAGGGTTCATAATATTAATGTGTCAAGAAGGTATGCCTGTTTTATATTGATAAGTTAAGAGTGTTATTGCCACTGGAAGGAAGGACCTCCTGTGGTGCTCAGTTTGTATTAGGGGAGGTCTTAGTCTCGCTGACCGTGAGCTCCTGCATTGGTCCAGGAGCAGGTTAAGGGGCGGAGTTATCCAGGTTGCTTCAAAGTTTCTTAAGCATCCTTCTCCCAATCACTGTCTCTAAGGAGTCCAGCTTAACTCTTGCAGATCAGTTTGTTTAATCTTTTTGCATCTGCAGCCCGCAGTCTGCTGCCCCAGCACACCACAGCAAACAAGATGTCACTGGAGACTACAGAGTCATAAAACATCCTCAGCACGGTTTGACAGATGACGAATGACCTGAGCCTCCTCGGGTCATTTATATACAGAGCATCAGACCCCAGTCTAGTTTGCTGTCGATGTAGACTCCCACTGTGTCCATGTTGACCCCCTGGATGAAAACAGGGGTCACAAGAGACTCGATCTTCTTCCGGTCCATCACCAGTACCTTCATTTTAGTGATGTTAATTGTTCCGCTCACACCATGAGACCAAATCACCAACAACACTCCTGTACTCAGGCTCCTGCTCTCCGCGGATGCAGCCAACTAAGGCCAAGTCGTCTGAAAACTTCTGCGGGTGACAGGATTCTAACCGGCTGAAGTCTGTGGTGGAAAGGGTGACGAGGACGGTTCCTTGAGGTGCCCAAGTATTACTGACCACACTGCCAACACACAGCCAAGCAGCCGCACATACTGCAGCCTTGCTGTTAGGTAGTCAGAATACTGTTAGCATTATTGAAAGTTAGCATTATTGTGTCTGTTCCTTTGTCTTCTTCAATGGCAGACTTAAGTTTTCTGACCAACACTGAGGAGATCCAGGATGACAATATGATTTTTGTGAGTCCGAGCTTAGCCAGCAAAGATTTTGAAAGCAAAATGGTACTAAAAAAAATGATTTTATAAATAATTTGAACAGAAATGTTAGTGAGCTTTAAAACTAACATTATTTCAATGAAGATTTTGCAATTTTTTTTGTTTTATTTGATAAACTTTACACACATGATGTGTCTGATCCAGAAGGAACAGAAAGAGAGGTCAGGTGGAGGAAAGCACGCGGGGGGTCAAAAGTGGGAGGGGCTGAGGGAGGTTAGTGGGAGGAGCCTGTTTGTTGACATCAGGTGAAATCGAAAATCAGATGAGTGGCGGCGGGCGATAATCGGGTTTTTTTCTGGACATCATCGGGACTCGGCCTCGGGACAGGGGAGGTAAGTCACCCGCTGAAGAGGCGCCGAGCGCCGGCTCCCCGCTGGCCTCTGAACAGAAAGAGCCGGACTCCGCCGGGGAAAGTCACCGCTAGCATGATGGAGCTAACCCACCGGTGACAGCCTCTCGGGAGTTCGGCTAGTCGGGACGACCATCGTAGCTTATTTGGGTTGAGGTCCGGACCAGGTTCTAGCTCGGTCCCGTAGCGCGGACGGTCGGTTCGGGGTGTCCGGCGGCCGCCTGTCGTAAATGTGTGAGAAACCACATCCATGGTACAGCTAGCTAGCTCGCCAACGGAACATCAGCTCCGCAGCTTCTGTTTGCCGTTAGCCAAAAAAAGTACCACAGCCAGACGAGGAATGGGCCGGGCCGGGTCACCGAACCACTGCCTGGCTCCAGTTTAACATTTGTTTCCAACTTTCCAAGAAGTTATCGCTACGTTGCTAATGCTGTTGGCTAGCAGGGCAGCTAGCAGGAGCAAAGGTGAGCAGAATCCGCGCAGGTCTTCGGAGGTGGGTCCGTCCGTGTCTGCATGAAGGCCGTGGGGGAGTCTGTGTGGGGGAGAAAAACACCGGAATGTCCACGCTGTTTGTGAAATGATACCGTGTTACCGTAAATTCCTCAAAGCGGAAACCCCGCGTCTACGCGCGTCAGGTAAACATGTAAACAAACCTGCTCTAGTCTTTGGTCTCACCTGTCCTCCTGACCCGGGTCAGATCCGACTTCCAGATCCATCCTAACTCAATTAATCCCACCTGGGTCCGTGTTTGCATTCATTTTTCAAGTGTTTTCAGTTCAGCATCACCTGCAGCAGGAAGCAAACACAACTTTACCAATTTAATTCATTACCCATCTAATTACTGCGGATATTTATAGTCTCTGATCTAATATTGCTATTGATGGACGTTTAATCATTTACATGATTTTTTTTCTGTAATAGCTGTAGTTTTCTAACCTACATAATCATACTGAACTGTTTAGGTCTCTTATAAATTGTGTGGATTTATCTTTTTTTTTTTTTTTTTTTTGAAATAATGGCTGTAAATAAATAAATATTAGAAGTTTTTTCAGTCAGAAAACCCATTTAAATGCAGCTCCTCATTTCTGAAGTTTCTGTTTCTGTTTAACAGGAAGCTGGAAGCAAATTCCTTCCTCTGTTTGTTCTGAAATGTACATTTCGGATCTGTTTAGAATCTTTGGGTTACTTCTACCAGGAAACCGTTTTAACTAGTTAAATAGTAGCATAACTATTCTAATGGCGTGTCAGCCACTCAATGATATTTTTGTTATAAGGAGCTAGTTGCTGGTTCAGAACCAGCTTTGGTCCCTGTTGGGTCACATCAGGGAGGTGATGGAAACTTCTGCAGAATCCCCGTATGCGGGTCGTGTTTGTGGTGACGGCACAACGCTGTGCATTTAAAGTCAACAACAGATGAGTTATTTATAAATCAGTTTTATTCTCTGACTAGAGAGAATTGAACATATAGTTGCATGTATAGCTGCACGGCTCTGCTGTTTTTAATTGCTGAAAAAAATAACCAGAAAACAAAGAAGGGTGAGGTCAGGAGATTTGAAAGTCAGCAGTAGGGCAGCACAATATGAGGAAAACTTTAAAAATATTAGTGATCAATATTGCAACGACGTTATAACTTGTATATGAGTTATATGAACGAATAGCAAAACAACCAAAAACATGATTTCCATTTCACTGAAGTTTAGTTTAAATAAGAGTCAACATACCAAATGAAGCGAGTCTACATGGGCGGCAAACATCTAACATCAAAGGGCTTCATCCAGTTGAATGCATGAATGGATTTATTTGATTTACTATATACTTTAAGCTGCCATAAAATTGTTTTGGCATATTTAAAGTAACCATTTATTACTATTTTTGCGACATGCACATTGCACAGTCTGATATAGCAATAAAGATCAATTTGTGATTTATTGTGTAGGTCTAGTCAACAGTGACATTTTTACCTTAAAGGAAGAGCTGCAATGAAAACACAAATGAATGGATAGATTTAAAGAACCACTCCAATACAAAGAGGTTTTTAGTGTTTTTAATATATTTTTGTAGCATTTTCCTCAATTGGACGACATTCATTCATTCATTCATTCATCTTCTTCCGTTTGTTCCCTTCGGGGTCACTGGGCTGCTGGAGCCTATCCCGGTCACTAGCGGGCGAAGGCGGGACATTCTGGACAGGGCGCCAGTCTGTTGCAGGGCCACACCCATGTACGCTCACATATTTTAGGTTGGAGGTGTTGGGGGGCTGTAAGCTAGCGGGAGCGCATGTATGCCAAAGGGCAGTGCTATATCAGCGCAGGCTAACTCTGTGCCAAAAGTCCCGTCCACAACTCAGAGGTGAATTTCTGATGAACTCCTGCCGCTTTGCAGAAACTATGTCCTAGAAAACGACGCAGGTTTCTCTGTTTTGCCTAAAAACGGCATCATCGTCATTAAAAGACCACCGGGAAGGCTTGAAATTGGATCAAAAGATGCCTGGAGTGGGACTTTAAACAGGACCTGCAGTCAGACCAGTTTTGAAGGGGAGAGCTTTTTCTCTCTGGAGACGTCGTGGTCCGAGTTCAAGTCTGTCTCCTGAGTGACAGGAGCGTCAGGCCGTCCCGTCATGTTTGGGTCATGCAACCTGAGGAGGAAGCTTTTGATCAGGAGTGGATTTTATTGATCAGTTCAACATTCATATTTGTGAAATAGTTTAAAATTGTGTAGAAATTGCTAGAACTTAATGGGATTTGAGCAGAAATGAAAAAAAAAAAAAACGAAAAGTAGTTTTTTGTTCTTTAGAGGAAAATAGATCCGGTCTTTTCATAACTGGATTTGAATTTGGGTGAATCACAGCTGTGGACTTGGAGCAGATTGTGCAAAAGCCTCAGAAGGAAGTTGTTGGATGAGATCATGTGCAGAGACGTTCACCTGAGCAGTGGCTGTGGGGAGTGTTTGTTTTGGATACAGGTGTGGTTCCTGCCACAGACACCGAAAATGAAACCTTCACAGCGTAGACTCGCTTCTGAACTTGTCCAGCCGTCTTTTGCATTGTTCAATATTTCCTCTTAAGTTCACAGAGCTTTTCGAGTTTGCAGGGTAATGTGGGTTAAATATGCACTAAATGTAATGTTTTACTACATAGACAATCCAGATATTTTATTTTCTGCTATTTGATACATAAAAACCCAATTTTACGTCTTTTTTTTTTAATCGTATCTTTTCTTATTATTGCAGTTTTTGATGGGGCAGGTCTGGGATTCCCGTTGTTTCAAATTATGCCTTTTTTTAAGTTAAAGACTTCCTCTGATCATGTTTTGATCTATTGTTTAAAAGCCTTCCCAGTGGTCTTTTAATTATTCATTCATTCATTCATTTTCTATTTTGTTTATTCCCTTTCGGGGTCACGGGGCTGCTGGAGCCTATCCCGGCTACTTGGGCGAAGGCAGGGGACACCCTGGACAGGTCACCAGTCTATCGCAGAGTAGAATGTCCACAATCACACACACATGCACTCTCACACTCACACCTATGGACAATTTAGAGTTGCCAATTAACCTATGGAGCATGTTTTTGGACGGTAGGAGGAAGCCGGAGAACCCACGCATACACGGGGAGAACATGCAAACTCCACACAGAAAGGTCCCCCATTGATGTTGTGTTTTTCATGTCCCCCCAGCCGGGACTTGAACCGGGGGCCTTCTTGCTTTGAGGCAAGAGCGCTAACCACTGCGCCACCGTGCAGCCTTTTAATCATGATTATGCTAAAAAAAAACTTGTCGCTTCCTAGGACATAGTTTCTGCAAAGCAGCAGCAGTTAAAGCCAAATTCACCCTTTGAGGTGTGGGCGGGACCGTAACCCCTCCCCTCTCTCCTGCCCCGTTGGTGTGATTTCCCCGTTTGTGTTTTCTACCTCATGAATACAATTTTTTTTAAATGAATACAGCATTTTTTCCGTCTGGTCCTGATTAACAACGATTTGAATAAACAAATACTCAGAAATGCAGTGTGCAGCTCAAAGGAAAATACCACATAGCATGTTAAAATCACCAAGAGCGTGAATTTCATTGGAGTGGGGTTCATATAATTGCTGGCGTTGTTGGTCCATCAGCTGCAGGACGTTGGTGCTGAGCTCAGCCTCCACCTCTCAACCTTTGCTCCCGTCCTGTAAAGAGCAGAGAGCCACAGTTGGTGCATTACAGAGTCTGAAAGCTGCAGGTTTGACCAACGACTGGTCAAAACCTCTCCCACAGACATGGACCGGTTACGACCACCTGTTGCCGCTTTGATGGTTCCCGTCTGAATGACCAGGGGCCTCATTTCTAAACGTTGCGTACGCACAAAAGAAGGCGTACGCCACTCTCTAAGCAATACTTGAGATTTATAAAAAGCAAACTTGACGGGAAAATGTGCGGTCCTTCATCAAGCTCTGACCCAGGCGTACGCACAAAAACGGGTGAAATGAGAAACGGCGACACCGTCGGCAGATGGAAGAAACACGTGAAAGTGAAAATGACAATACTGCCTCATAAATAACATGAAGACTTTACAAAGCAAGTCTCACAATGAACAGCTACATGAACACCCGTTTGATCGATCAGCAGTGAAAGAAACCAAAAAAAATCAAATGAAAATTACAACAGAAATTCAAATGAACACATATTTGCAAAAAGAAAAGTGAAATATGTTCTGCAATATTGGCATGTTATGCAGTTCATCCTCATAAATTATATAGTTATAACAGAATGAAATAATGTACAAAACATCCGTAAGACATACAGCACAGATGAAATTACTTTCCTCTCACCCCACAGTGCAAGCAGCATATAAAATATTAAATAAACGAATTAAAAAATACATTCTTTTAAAAACAATAAAGCCGATAGAGCCGCTGCGTGTGCACGCGCCGCCAGATGCGTGCGAATCAGACAGACAGACAGACGTATTAATTGTCCATTGGGTAAAGTTGTTTTCATAGTAAAACATTTCTTCGTAAGCTACAGAATTATGGTATTCATGCACATGCCTTTAGTTTGTTTTCTTTTTAATAAATCAATGTATGGCGTTTGTCTCAACCATTCAGAAAGCAACAAGAAATTACATTTGCGCTGAACAATTTCCCATTTCCATGTGGATTATTACAGACATCTGTAGCTTGTCAGATGCAATTAAATGGATGGAAATAAAATGCCCCATCACAATGACGTAATGACGCACAATGGCTGATCTTGGATCTTAGAAGATGTGGCAAATGGAAGAATTCAGAATAAACGCATCAGGACGAGTGGCTTATGAGCCGGTTCCGACTTCCGCGAGCCGTCCTGTTGGAGCTTTTGGGGGTGTGTCACCCGGTGCATCAGGTGCGTCGTGCAACCCCCCCCCGCCTCAGTCACCACTCCACGTAAAAGGGATTCCCCAATAATTGCCACCACTCTCTCATCAAGAGGGGTCGGCTCCGGTGTCCCCTGCCCCCCACCCGTGGCAGACACACACTGACGATGCAGCGCCAGACGTTTTTTGCCCCGACTTTGATGTCCGTCTGCCACCGTTTGCCACTCACGTGCCTTTTTGGCATTAGTAATGCCCACACTGTGCCCTCCAAACAACATTTTCTCCTCTTTTCCACCTCGCCAACGATAACTTCTACTTCACATTGAGTGAAGTTACGTTTTTTTGATTTTCTCTCGGTGTTTGCCATGATTTCGCTATCAATTAATATTAACTTGTGGGCGTTTCACGGACTATTTATGGGCAACTATGGGCGTGTCATGAAGCCGCAAAAGCTGCGCAGCATTTAGAATTGGTTGTGATTTACTAAGGGAAAGATGCGTAGGATGTGCGTGCGCACGGTTTTTTAAATCCAAATATTTCTGTGCGTACGCACGTCCTATGTTTCATCCGTACGCCACTTCTGACGCAAATCCTACGCAAAGTTTTATAAATGAGGCCCCAGATCTTTGGATGAGGGGTTTTACAGCTTGAAAATGCTGCAGACTGAGCTCACGGGCTGGAATGGGCACCTCTGAGAGTCTGGAATCTGCTTGGTTCCCTGCTGTCCCAGCAGAAACGTCTCTGCCGCTCGCCTTAGTAGCATGAATCTGCTCCCACACTCCTCTAATTCTTTTTCCTGAACTGTTTTTCTCTAGCAACACAACACAAAAGGCCTGTATCCCCTCACGGGCCTTAATCCTGTGGTGCGTCCCGTGGCAGGTCTGGTCCTGGTCTGATCCAGACGGTTAGGGTTTCCTCTGATGGTCCTCTTGGTCTGGCATTTGTCGTTGTTCCTGCTCATTCCAGCCGAGTCTATTGGAGTATCCTGGAGAGGAGAATACCTTAGTAAGACCTGAGACTGAGTAAATACTTTGATTTCTGTTTGGTTGCACCTTTCCAAAGTTTCTCATGCTCTGAATGTTTTGTCTTCATTTTTTATAATCCTTTTCTATCTGGTCCTCAAAGGTGTCCCCTTTGCTGCCGGGTTTGAGTCGGGGAGGACGAGAGGGCGAACATGGCGACCAAAGCGGGTGACAACCCCGACAGCCTCATGACCCTGACCACAGTCTTCTGCCTCCGGAACCTCAGGAGGACCATGTGCTACCTGGGACCCCAAAACAAGCTGTGTCTGCGCTCCGACATCTTCCTCCCGAGCGAAATCTGCGACAAGCTGGTCAACACGTACGTGCCCGCTCACATGCTGGACTCTGAGCGCCTGCACAGGTTCCAGACTTAGTGTGTTCCCGCCCTCTGCAGGTACATGGAGCTGGTCCACACAGACAGCAACTTTGAACCCGAGGAGAGCTTCTTCCAGCTCTTCTCTGACCCACGAAGCACCCGACTGACCCGAGTGCAGCTGAGGGAGGACTTTGTGCGGGACCGGGACCTGGAGGCCATACGCAAGCAGGTCAGAGTCTGCAGGGGCGGTTGCAGCAGGGGTTTGTCAGGAAAACATCTGTGATAGCTCACCTGCTTCAGTGCAGCACAGGTGAGCTGCTGCCGGGTCGGTCCTGCAGCTGGACAGGTTCTGAACCATGTGGTTTGCATCGAGGTGCCATGAAATACTTTTTTCTGCTTCATCGTTGTCTTGACAACACATGCTGTCAACCTCTCCTTTAAAGAACGGGTAAGAAAAAAAACCTGTCGGTAAGGCTGTGCAAGAGCCGTCAATCAAGAGGCCACACCTTCATCTTAGTGCAGCGTGAAACTCGGCCAGTTATTTTTGTTTTTGAAGGAGCTTCAAACTGGAAGTCTTAAGTCTGCCTTGCTGTCAACAGTATATTGTTCACAGCTGGTTGGTTTTCTTGGAAACAATACGGTGAGGTCACAAGTTGTTCACATTCATCTGCTGAAACGAGTAAAACAGCATTAAGGTCAAACATCTACATGAAAACCTAATCATGTCTTGTCTGACAACCCTAATCCACCTTTAGCTGTGGGACGGGCTTTCATGTAGGGTGTATATGATGCAGGCCCCCCCCTCAGTTGAATAACTGCTGGTGTTTCTGCAGGACTTGATCGAGCTCCACCTCACCTACTGCAACGGGCTGTCCTCCCGCAGCCTGAAGACGCTGGCCTGCTTCAGGGACACCCTGGTCTCTCTGTGTCTGTTCGGCTGCAGCAACATCTTCTACAAGAAGGGGGGGGCTCCGCTCGCCTGCAACGAAAGCACCGAGGACGAGGAGGAGGAGGAGAGCCCCGCCTCCAGGCAGGCCTTAGAAACGGACTTCAGCTTCCAGGGCTTCAACCGGCTCCGGCTGCTGAACCTGGGGGGACTCCCGGACGAGGTGGATGCCGAGGCGCTGCTCAGACCCCTCAGGTGCGTCACCTCCCTGGACCTGTCCAACGTGCACCTGCTGGGGACGGCCTTCCTGGCGCAGTGGAAGGACAGACTGGCGTCTCTGGTTCTGTACAATGTCGACCTGTCCGAGGAGCTGATCGGCACAGTGCTGGAGCTGGTTCATCTCAGGTGAGGGGGCGGAGCCTGTCCACTTTTTTCTAACAGGTGTTGGAAATGATATTTGTGCTGCCTCTAACACGTTTGCTGTTTTTCCTTCAGTCTGATTGTGCTTCTGTGATTCAGATCGTCTGTTTGTCGCCGCTTTGACATGACATGTGGAGCTGAACCGACTCTAGCCTTCTCAGCTGGAGTGATGCTCTCTGGTTTCCTCAGGCATCTGGACATCTCACAGGAGAGCATGAGGGTCACCAAGTTCAAGATGACCAAGAAGATCCTGACGGCCATCGTGCAGCGTCTGCCCCACCTGGTTTCTCTGGACATCTCGGGCCACATCATGCTGGACAACTGCACCGTCCCGCACTTTGAGGAAGCGATGGGGCGTCCCAGGTGGCTGTCCTGCCGTGGGGTGGGGGGATAGAAGGTGAGGGACCTCTAGGTGACAGTCTGAGCTGAACCTTGTCTGAATCTTGCAGTACTGAACCGTGCAAGAGCAGCATCTACCCCTTCAGGGAGCTGAAGAGGCCTCTGCAGTTTCTGGGCCTGTACGACACCACGCTTTGCAACGTGACGCACATCCCCGCCTACAAGGTACAGATCCACCGCAGCGGTTCTCTTTTTGATTACAGATAGATTTGGATCATTTAGAGCTGTGTGTGTCACAAACAGGTTGCTTTTTACAGCACTCCTCTACCATTAATTTTCCAGCGACTGAAGTGTTTCATTGGATTTGATGAGAACTCGCCTTTCCTGCTCCTCCTCAGGTGACCGGGTCAAAAAATGAGGAGCAGGTTCTGAACGCCATCGAGGCGTACACAGAGTTTCGGCCTGAGCTGGCCCACAGAGCCATCAACCAGCTGTTCGACATCGCCAGGATCCAGCACTGCAACCAGCTGCTGCGCGCCCTGCAGGTGAGGGCTCAGGGGGGTGGAGTTTCTGTTGTGGCGGCGCTCTCATGGTCCTGTGTCTGTCTCAGCTCGTGATTGCAGCTCTGAAGTGCCACAAATACGACAAAAGCATTCAGGTGACGGGCAGCGCGGCTCTTTTCTACCTGACTAACACCGAGTACCGCAGCGACCAGAGCGTGCTGCTCCGCCGAGAGGTGATCCAGGTGGTCCTGAACGGGATGGAGCAGTACCAGGAGGTCACAGTGAGTCAGGCTGGGGGGAGGGGGGGAAGGGGGGGTCAAAAGAGTGTCTTCCTTATCTATGCACCAATCATTCCATAGACTTCAAGCTGAACTGATCCTCACTGGCAGCTGGATGGGTGGTGCTGAAGCACAACAAGTACTAACTATAACATCCCCCACCCCTAGGTCCAGAGGAACTGCTGCCTGACTCTGTGTAACTTCAGCATCCCAGAGGAGCTGGAGTTTCAGTACCGGCGTGTCAACCAGCTGCTGCTAAAGATCCTGGAGCCGGCCCGGCAGGACGAGTCCATCCAGAGGATTGCCGTACACCTGTGCAACGCTCTGGTCTGCCAGGTGGACAACCATCACAAGGAGGCCGTGGGCAAGATGGGATTCGTCAAGGTAACGCCCACAAATACCGTGGGGCAAAAAAGTATTCAGTCACTCACCAATGGTGCAAGTTCTCCCACTGTAATTTACATAATAGATAAACTTATGATAAAACCTAGATAAACCTATGAGAGACAAAATGAGAAAATAATCCAGAAAATCTGATTTTTTTTTTTAAAGAAATTATTTGTAAATGATGGTGGAAAATAAGTCTTTGGTCATCTACAAACAAGCAGGATTTGTGGCTCTCACAGACCTGTAACTTCTTCTGTAGAGGATCCTCTGTCCTCCACTCCTTACCTGTATGAATGGCTCCTGTTTGAACTGGTTATCTATAGAAAAGACACCTGTCCACAACTTGAAACAGTCACAGTCCAAACTCCACTATGGCCAAGACCAAAGAGCTGTCTAAAGACACCAGAAACCAAGACCACTGAGAAAATCCCTCCATCTGAGGCTCCCCCAAGATCTCACCCTATGGGGGTCAGAATGATCACAAAATCCCAGAACCCCACGGGGGACCTAGTGAATGACCTGCAGAGAGCTGGGACCAAAGTAACAAAGACTACCATCAGTGACACACTACACCACCAGGGACTCAAACCCTTCAGGGTCAGACGTGTCCCCCTGCTAAAGCCAGTACATGTGCAGGCCCGTCTAACGTTTGCTAGAGAGCATTTGGATGGTCCAGAAGAGGATTGTGAGAATCTCCTATGGTCAGATGAAACCACAATAGAACTGTTAGGTAAGAACTCTACTCGTTGTGTTTGGAGGAGAAAGAATGCTGAGTTGCATCCAAAGAACACCAGACCCACTGTAAAGCACGGGGGTGGAAGCATCATGCTTTGGGGCTGTTTTTCAGCAAAGGGAGCAGGACGACTGATCCGTGTAAAGAAAGAATGAATGGAGCCGTGTATGATCAGGTTTTGAGTGAAAACCTCCTTCCATCAGCACTGAAGATGAAACGTGGCTGCGCCTTTCAGCAGGACAACCATCCCAAAAACACGTTGCCCGGGTAACGAAGGAGTGGCTTCATAAGAAGCATTTCAAGGTCCTGGAGTGGCCTGGCCAGTCTCCAGATCTCAACCCCATTGAAAATCTTTGAATGGAGTTGAAAGTCCGTGTTACCCAGCAACAGCCCCAAAACATGACTGCTGTAGAGGAGATCTGCATGGAGGAATGGACCAAAATACCAGTAACAGTTTGGGAAAACCTGGTAAAGACTTACAGAAAACGTTCTACTGCTGTTATTGCCAACAATGGGTATATAACAAAGTAATGAGTTGAACTTTTGTTATTGACCAAATATTTATTTTCCAAATTTATTTTTTAAAAATAAGATTTATATTATTAAAATGTAGTTTAATTTTTTACAAGCAAATTCTTTAAAAATCCGACCATGTGACTTTCTGATGATAGATGATTGGGTTATGGTTCAATTCTTAAGCCTCATAAATGTTTGGCCCCACAGATACTTTGGTGAAAATCTGCATTTTGGTTCCCTGTCGAACTGAAAATGTGTGTCTTGATTTCAGACGATGCTGAACTTGATTCAGAAGAAGCTTCTGGACAGGATGGTGAGTGTGAACCATGATTGACAGCATGTCCGCTAAGGTTCCCGCCTCCTGCTCTCCTGCCTGTCCTGCATTTGTGAGACCTGAAGAGACTGTTTGCTTTCAGTGTGATCAGGTGATGGAGTTTTCCTGGAGCGCTCTGTGGAACATCACCGATGAGACGCCAGACAACTGTCAGATGTTCCTCAACTGTCGCGGCATGACTCTCTTCCTGGATTGCCTGAAGGTGAGCCCACTCTGCTTTGTGGACGTGTCCTCCACGGGATGCTGTAGGTAGAGGTGGAGGTCAATACACAAAATGAAGCTACGTCCATTTTTAAAAATGAGAGTTTTCTGTACACTGTACCGTTCTTGGTCCTTCTCTCCGCCGCTAATGCATCTCTTTTGGCTTAACCTTATGAAAGATGCTGCAGCAGAATATTTGTTGATAACTGATCATTCAGAAGAGGTGCAGCAACTTTTATTTCTAAATCTGCAGGAATATGGTGATTTCCAAAAATCATGAATTTATGTTAACACTGAGTGAAAGTTCATTTTGTCTAACCATTTTAAAAGGACATACAGAGGAGGGGATCTACGGTTTACTATATGTGTTTAATGTTAATTAAATCTAGATGTTAGTTCAGTGCGTGACTTTCAGGTCTTTAGTGGTGATGAAACGCTGCAGTGTGAGAGATCCTTCTGGAAGTGTGACCGTCTCTTCTCTGTGCATCGTCTCCTTCCTGCAGGAGTTTCCAGACAAGCAGGAGCTTCACCGCAACATGCTGGGGCTGCTGGGAAACGTGGCTGAGGTCAAGGCTCTGCGGCCACAGCTGCTCACGCCGCAGTTCATCTCTGTCTTCAGGTAAAAGCTGCCAGCAGGGGGCGCTCTCTCCATCTGCACATGGCGCTTCTGAAACACAGTTTCCTTTTTGCTGTGTTTACATGCTCTAATTAACATACACATGTAGTATGTAATCTAATCACTTAGGAGTAATGGGACTCTCAGGACAACCAGAGGTAATCACTACACAGACTGGATCAGAATCAAAGACGGCCTCAGAAACGCAAATGGGATCGGAAAATTGGGTGGGATCTGGAAACGCAGACAGGATTGGCAACACGGACGGGATCGAAAACGCATGCAAAATCTGAAACACAGACGGGATCAGAAAAGCAAATGGGATGGGAAAAACAGGTGGGATTTTGAAATGGGGGGTGGGGTCGGAAACGCAGGCAGGATCGGAAACACAGGCTAAATAGGAAACGCAGACGGGATCGGAAAAACAGACGGGAACTGAATCACAGGCAAGATCGGAAAAATAGACTGGAACGGAAACGCAGACAGGATCGGAAAAACAGACGGGAACGGAAATGCAGACGCGATCGGCAAAACAGATGGGAACGGAAACGCATGCAAGATTGGAAAAACAGACGGGAACGGAATCACAGGCAAGATCGGAAAAATAGACTGGAACGGAAACGCAGTCGAGGTCGGAAAAACAGACGGGAACAGAAACACAGGCAAGATCGGAAGAACAGACGGGAACGGAAACGCGATCGGAAAAACAGACGGGAACGGAAACTCAGACAGGATTGGCAAAACAGACGCTGCTAGCTGCTGCTAGCTTACAGCTTCTCAGAACCCTAACATAGCATTACTGTTAGCGAGCAAAATCTGAGCTATCCAGCCGTACGGTGCTGATCCAGATTCCAGCTCAGACGAGGAAAACAAAGACATCTGCAAGTGGATGCATGGAAACCAGGGGTTGATGTTTGACATTTTGGCTAAAGATGTCCTGGATCCATTTTAAGTCAGTTAATCAGGTCGAATCCAATCAGCAGCCACAAATTATAAAAATTACATAAAAAATGAAACTTTAAACCCTCTTTTCAGACTGAAGCAGAGCAGGGAGCTTTTGTCTCACCCAGCATATTTTCTGTGTAACAAATAAGCTTTTATTTAAAACTCCATTTTATCGTCTGCTCCTGTTCCACAACTATTTGAACAAATACTCAGAAATGCAATTTTAGGCTTAACTTCCTTTATATTTGTCCTCATCTTCAGAAAAATGCTACAAAAACATGTTAAAAAAAACCATCTTGGTAGTTGGGTTTTCCTAAAGTAATTCCTCGTCTCCGTTGCAGCAACCTGCTGGACAGCAAGGCTGACGGGATCGAGGTGTCGTACAACGCCTGCGGTGTCCTGTCACACATCATGTTCGACGGCCCTGAGGTTTGGGCCATGCAGGAGCCGCGCCGGGAGCTGGTCATGGAGAAGATGTGGGAGGCCATCCGGAGCTGGGACGTCAGCTCACGCCGCAACATCAACTACAGGTGTGATCAGAGTCGCCTCTCATCGAAAGTGTCAGCGGGTCAGAGGTCAGCTCTGGTCTGCGGTGGCTTCAATCCATCATCTCTAACCACTGGTTTAGTCATGCCTTTCCGGTAACCTAACGGATAACGGCAGTAAAGCCAAAGTCTGCTAGCTTGATGCTAACGTATAATAGAATTTCTCATAGGACGGCTAATGCTAACACATTGGTGACTAAATGAACAGCTTTATTTACTCACAGGCAGATTCTTTTAAAGAAACTTTTTTTAGCACAGCTTTGTACTCAAATTTTCTGGAATAAAGTCTAACGCTATAGAGGCCAAACACAGATGATGATCTGCACATTTTTGTTGGAGCTTCTCTGTATGTAAACCGTCACAGATTGATATGAATATCTGTTACAGTATTTTATTTTTTCTATGCAAATAGGTCTAAATGCGTAAACCGTATACATTAAAAATTGAATGGAATCCAGTGGATCTAAAGAATTGATCCAGGCTCTGGTTAAATCGAATCGATTCTGGAAATTGTTGGTGATACCCAGCGCTGATCTCTGACATAGTTTCAGAAACATTTAGATTTGAAACCCTTAAAATCATCTTTAGTTGGTAGCGTGCAGTTGCTCCCTTTTTGACAAACCCGATGTGTCGGCTAACTCTAACCCCCCCCGTCACTGTTTTTGTTCAAGCTAAATGCTGGCTCCACATTCCACCCAAAAGTGTTACATAGGCTACGATAGCCTGTTACCATTGTCCAAGATACGTCAAGAGCGACGCCGTATTGGGAAAGGCAGTAAACCATGAGACGCGGCTTAGCAGATACAGTAAAGTGACCATCAAAGGTCGAATTTTGGTCCAATTTCAGATCATCACGAAAATAAGAAAGAAAGAACTGGCAGCTGTGGATGCATCAGGAGTTACCATCACCAAGAATGAATGAATAATAGGCGCGTTGTAAGTGCTTTTATTCAGACCAAGATCCACACAAACTGTTGGACTCCTCAGTCCGTGTTTCAGAACGGGTCGGTGGGTAGCCGGCACCGCCGCAGACCGCTTGCGCCTGTTCTATATAGGCGGTCGAAGCAGACCGAAAGCAGTGAAACCCGCCCGACAATCACGTCATCCCTGGGGGGGCCCCCGGACCGGAAAGAGGGCGCAGTGGACACTTCTGTCCATGGCGCTGGTGCGGTGAGGTCAGGGCGGCGTTCGCTTTAAAGCAGGGCAGGGCTTGTCGAGCCGGAGCCGGTTGCAACACCTCGCTGCGGGGGATAAAAGCGCCCGGTGGTCGGCGGGCTTCCCTCACCGCTACTGAGGGAGTCCTGGTTAGTTTCACGCTAGCTATGAACAACAGGCGTGTTGCTGTTAGCATTTCTATCATGTCACATCCGTTTTTAATGTTGACAGGACAGTTTTAAGTCAGGATTTAATTATTATTTTAAAACCAGTTCAGCTCCATTTCCAGCCTTTTGAACATCAGCCGTCCATCTAGGTTTGCTGAGCTGCAGCAATCCTAGATCCTTCTCTGTAACACCCTCCCTGTAAAAATGTCCTGGACACGTCGTAGGAGGAAAGGCTAGCTGGGGGGGGGGCAAAGAGGCTGCTGTCCTGAAGCTTCGGTCTGTCTCTCAGGTCGTTCGAGCCCATCCTGCGCCTGCTGCCACAGAGCATCTCCCCCGTCAGCCAGCACTGGGCCACGTGGGCGCTCTTCAACCTGGTGTCCGTTTACCGTGAGTGGGCTTGGTGTTGCTGTGCTTTCCTGCTCCGCTCCTGTGCTCAGTTTCCCAACGATGACGATGAGCGTCTTCATGCTTTTCATTCAGAACTGATTCAAATGTGTCACTGTTCTTGCAGCCAGCAAATACTGCCCGCTGCTCATAAAGGAGGGGGGCATAACTCTGCTGGAGAAGGTTCTGGAGCTGGAAAGTTCTCATCCAGAGACCAAGGACATGGCCAGGTGAGGCTGACTCCTGCGATGACGGTGGGTTAAAGTGAGTAGAATCTGTCAGAACAAGAAGGAAGCACTCTGGTCAGGATGTTCCACCGACCGTCAGAGACTCAGAGAAGAAGGAGAATCAGGAAACACAGAGCAAAGATGCACTTCTCACAGCAGAGGACCAGCATAAACCCCGCCCACTTTAAGTATCTGACCAATCACAGAGCTGTTGACAAACATCGTTTTAACTAAATTAAAACAAAAAATGGTTTATCCATTTTGTTAAAGGGCCTATATCATGCAAAATCAACTTTTTGAGCTTTTAAGTGTAGTATGATGTTAAAAAAGGAGATTTATGATGGTCTAGACCAGTGTTTTTCAACCTTTTCTGAGCCACGGCACACTTCAACCTTAAAAAAAATCCCGCGGCACACCAGCATCCAAAAAAAAAAAAAAAAGGAGAAACTCATAGTCTGTATTGATCCACAGCTCATCCACAATCTCACCTGCATTTTGGTTATACTTGTGTCAGAAAAAAGCTGGAAACTGCAGCTGTTTTTTTTCTAAAAGATGCAACAAAAGTTAAGTTAGAAGATTTAAAAACAGTTTGAGGTGTGTTCGTTGGTTTCAAGACGTTTAACAACAGATCTCCTTGTGCCTGTCACTTTAACCCAATGCATTATGGGAGATGTAGTGCATTAAACGGCCAGAGATCGCTTTTCAGAGCTTCATGGTTTTGTTCACTTGTTCCACGGTCTGACACCGGATTCTGTGGAAAGCTACACCGCTAAAGACGAGCTTTAGCTGTTTTTTTTTGTTAGAACTGAGAGACTTTATGAGCTAAATCGGGACAAGGAAGTGAAGACTTTAACCACTTCTGATTGGTCAGATTGATGACAGGTGATTAAGCCCCCCAAGAATGATTGGTGGAGACATAAAAAGGGACGGGACTTTTCCAAAAATACAGCCGACGCTGCAGCTAAATCGCGGTACCGTCATTCTTATTAAAATGTCTTTAATAAAATAAAATAAACGTAAAGAAAAATAATTTTATGATCTTTTATATTCTTAACTACTCAGTGTTTTATCAGGGCCTGTTTGGATGAACAAAGAGCTGAAATCCTAGAGATGGAAAATGTTTTTAGATCAGTTACTGAGGGCAATTTCCCACGGCACACTAGTGTGCCGTGGCATACTGGTTGAAAAACACTGATCTATATGGATATAGTTGCCTCTGAAAGGCTTCAGAAAAGCACAATAGAGTGTACGCGCCTACCACAGAACCCTGCTTTAATCCAGCTCTGCGAGGTTCGGCGTAGCCGAGCACAGAAGGCTGCGATCGCGGCAGCCAGAGGGAGTGGACCTTCAGCACCTCAGCTGTCCTCTACTCAGGAAGTTGGATGTTTGATATGTCAGCCATGAATCAGCTGTTCTGTGGTTGGTCAGAGATGTAAAGGGGCGGGGCAGTGTGCAGAAGGACCAATGAACCAATGAACAGTGAGCACAGATAAAACAGCTGTAAACATCACAAGAAGAAGAGGAGGAGGAGGAGGAGGAAGAGGTTGAAATGTTCAATAACTTTAATGGTAATGAAGAAAACATTGTATCTTTCTCCCTGCTGATTCCCACAATGCAGTGTGAGCAGGACTCCCAATCCTTTGATCTTTCAAACAATATTTGGATATATTTCTTTTTGAGATGCGCACGTGGCCGTGCACGTGTCTGCCTGTGCACTGACTTGAACTCTGTTGTCCCGTTTCTCTCATTTCCAGGAAAGTCATGGAACAGTGTGAAAGTTTCCACGAAGACCCCATGGAGACCAGCAACGGACAGGAGGTCAACTACGGGCACAGGGGCTGACCTGCAGGCGGCGCCGCTCCACCACGTGTCCAGCCAGCCCCATCCCTCCCCCCACCAACCTCCAGGGTCCGGCATCTGCGGCCCTCCTCTTCCTCCCCACTTGTGTAGAGCAGAGGCATTTCTGACCTTCATCCGTCACTTCAGCTGTGGGCTTTGTGTGTGTGTGTGGGGGGGGTCACTTCAGCTGTGGGGGGATGGGGCGGCGGTTTTGGATCAACTCTTATCTCAGTGTGATTGTGTGTGTGTGTGTGTGTGCGTGCACGTGTGTCTGTCAGGGACCTTTGGACTGATTTCGCCCCCCCCCCAGAAACAAAGGGAGGGGTCAGCCTCGTGCACTCCCACACGTGCACACGCCTGCTGGTGCAGCAGGTGTTTGTAATAACCCTTCCCATCCTTTTACTGTTTTATAAACTGTGAACTGTGCGTCTCATGCGCGCTCTGTCCTCCGTCAGCAGTTCGGAGGGGCTCTGATCCGGACCAGCGCCGGCGCTGCTCCGGCGGCAGATCCGACTCCTGCTCTCCGTTCTTCAGCTCGGCTGTGGGCGACGCCCGCTTTAACGCAGCGCTCGGGCACGCCGACAGGGCCTGACTTTGCCGACCCTCCGCTGTCAGTTTGGCGGCTCAGAGGGCGGGACTTTCCAGGTTCCCCTCAAACGTGCACAGAGGGATGACGACCGTGTCGGTGAGCAGCACCAACCGGTCCCGCTCGCTAACATCTAGCAGGTCTTCGCTCTGAAGCTGAATCCGGAGTGGAGAAACTGTTCCACTTCTCCATCATGTCCACTGGGTTGGAGTCGGGGACCGGCGTCTGTTGGTTCAGCGATTCCAGGACCGGACTCTGATCTGAGACGACGTTCCTAATCCGGTTCGAACTTCTGAGGAGTCGGGACGAGTCTGAGCAGAGACGGCGTCTCGGCGACCTGCAGATTGGACTATTTATTGAGGTTGAGGTTTGTGGTTCAGTGAAGGTGGGCTCTCGTCTTCATCGTTCTGAGGCCGGCAGACTCACGTTTCTGCATGCGGTTGCGCGGTGAGCCGGAACCCCTCCGAACCCGTTCACACGCCCAAAGTCTTTCAGTTTCCCGCGGCTGCAGAGCGCAGAACAACACAAACTTCCAGCATCAAAGCTTCAAGACTGAGCACTGAACAAACGAGCTGAAGAGGAGGCGGAGCAATGAAACCAAAGAAGATCCGGTCACAGAGGCGGGCCGCTGTTCAGATGGTGGAAGCAGACCTTCTGTCAGGACTTTCCTGCAGATGAAGCAGGTCAGCTCTTGGACCCGGCGGCCGCAGGCGTGAGTGCTATCATGGTTTGTCTTCATGTAGGGTCCAGGTCAGCTGGCTCCGTTTTTCTCGCTGACCTGACCTTTTGGTTCTGGGCTTCAGTTTCTCTCTGTCAGTTCTACTGCAGGTCTGCTTGTGTTCTGGTGTGGGGGTGTTTCCAGCACTGGGTGGGGTGAGAGCTTGATTCATGTAGACCGGACGTGGACTTTGACACAGTGTTCAGACCAGCGCAGCTGGAAGGCGCGGGTCTTGGACTGGTCCACTCTGAGATGTTTGCCAGGAAACGGCTGAAGGAGGACGGACGTGACGAGATCAGCAAACATCTCTGCAGACGTGCAGAAGTCAAGATGTTTGCGTTGAAACCTGGAAAAGCAGGAGACTGATGGCACCACCGCTCCACCTCACCTCACCTCACCTCACCTCACCGCTCTTTTTATATTTCTTCAGCTCTCCGTTTTGCTCTTCATGCTGCTGATCAGTTCAACTCAATGGGAGAAGAACTTTGCATCCCACCACTGAGAAGCTCCAGTTTTTGTTCTCAGTTCGTCAGTGACATAAATGTAAAAGAGAATAAGCAATAAACCCAGAGAAGCCGGAGTCCATGTTTGTGTTTCCACAGGTAAAAGACTCCAGCCTCACCTGCAGAGACGAGCTGCAAACAAACGCAGAGATCCAGGGAGCAGAAAGTCTCACAGCTCCTAATATGGACCTTCTCAGGACCAAATCCTGAATTCATGTCCGCTTCCTGAGGGCCATTTAAAAAAATAGAATTCTAATGAACAGAGGAGGCACTATGTCAGAGGGTGGATTTGTCTTTCAAAGCGTGAACTCTTTTTAACAGACAAATCAGAATGTTGTCATCTCATGGGTTTGCATTCATGTGGTAGGTGTGAGAACAGCTGAAGGCCCCACAATCAAGCATCTGCGTTTACCGACCCACAGATGCAAACAGGATTTCAATATTTACATTTGAATGAAACTTATTTTAATACTGAAGGATGTGGAGGCAAACAGGTGGATGTTGTAGAAAAGTATCAAGTGGATCCTCACCTCTTGTCTAACAGCTGATCAGTCAAGATGATGTTTTCTGGGGGAAATTGGAAGAATCTTTTCTCAACAAAAGAGTAGGAGGACGTACAAATGTTCAATGATTTAATAGAAATCATTAATGTTTGCTGAGGCAAAGCATCACAGTATTATGGATTCCTGATGCTTAGAGCTCCAGACGGCTGGAGCATCCGTAGATCTTTGATTCTTGTCCAGGGGAGGAGAACATTTTAATAACCTTAGCGTTCTGGATTCGTCATTAGATGGGAGCTTCAGTTGTTGGGTTTAATCCTCTTGTTTTCTGAAACCATTTACCACATGGAAGAAGATTCTCCTGGAGTCTATCAGTTTTTAACTAAATGTCCTCAAACCTGGTGTTTGGTGAAAGCTGGGTCCCTATATGTGAAGTGGGGCAGGAAGGCTGGAAACCTTTGACCTCGGGCTGTTTCAGCACTCCTTCAACATGATGAAAAAGTCCAGAGAACATTTACATCACATTTGCTGCATATTCACCCACATAGACTGCAACTCCCACTGTGGAGGTGGACGTCTCAGACCATCTGTAGGTTTATAAGCATGATTGGATTACTCTGGAAGTCCTTAAAACAACCATGAGGGTGCTGTCTAAACCCTGAAAAGATTGCAAACGTCATCGCACATTAAAACATGTCTGCAGATTTTTTAACTGTTCAGCTTTTTAAGAGGTAACTTACTGAAGTTTCTCCATTTAGACTCGACGTTTTTTTCTGCCCTGCAACAAAAAAACGAGAAATGAACAAAGTTAGAGCAAACGTAATGTAAAAGTAAACTAACCAGCCCTCCTCTTCTGTGAAATCTTCCTCTAACATGAAAGGAAGGACCAGAATGTTCTGGAATATTTCTTAGCAGTTAAATCCACAATTTCTCTTTTCCATCACGGGAGGATCAGTCATTGCTGCTTTGCTTTGCCACCCCACATAAAATGTTGTAGCTCCGCCACTGTATTGAACCGACACAACTACCCAAAAAGCAGTGTGGAGTGAGCTACTTTAGCAAACGCCCCCCCCCCCCCCCCCCCCCCCCCCCCAAGGGTTTTATGTAAGCACATTGACTCTAGAGCTCCTTTTCCGGTGTTAGTTGTGGGTCAGATGTTGGCCTCACGGTTCCATTTGAGCTCCTACTGAGGGACTTCTGGAGGAGGATTCAGCACCACGGACAGCTCCTGCCTGCACGTGTTGATGGAAACATCCGATACACCTGCTCCCCTCCAGGAGGAGACTCGCTGCTTAGTTTAACTTGATCATGTAAAGCGGGAATATTGAAAGAACGTTATGAGGTGCTAAAAAATTTTAATAAAGTTTAAAAAACAAAACTACGCTAGAATTTTCTGTTTATATCAAGGCAAACAAGAACAGACTTTTTTCTGCGCTGACTGGGAGTTGCTGTTCTGCTGAGTCATGTTTTCCATCTCTCAGGAGCTTCTTCACAAATAACATTTGTTCTATAGGCTCAAATATTGTGTTTGATTGGCTTGAGATGATTTCTTTTACTTTTTTTTCTTTTTTTTTCTTTTTAGAAGTTTAAGAGAATGTCTCTTAAATAACACCATAAAACATTTGGTCTTTCAGTCACTGTTATGAGCCAATATACAACACAAACAACCTGGTCTCATTTGGACAGAGACATACTTGTCAATGTTGCATGTACCTCTCTGCGTACCAAGGTGCACGCAGAACTGGCAGATCTGCTCACCGAGGCTGTCGTGGATGCAGTGCTTGCGATAGCCAAGACTAATGAACCCATTGTATGGACAGACCTTCTTTACACTGGTTCATAATTATTCCAATTATGGAGCATTTTAATTCTGAGAGCTCTGTTAAGTTTTTTTCTGTCTTTTGTGCATCTTTTTGGGATGAATGGATCTTATTATTTTCCTCTCCCACTGGTCGCTCCGTGTTGGGTGCATGTAGGAGCTAGAGTAGCAGTGGCTTGGGTGATTTTTTTGTTACAGCTTCTCTTGTTTTGATTGGAAAAAAAACAAATTGAAAACAAGTCTTTGTCTCCACCTTCACCTAAATGTAACAAATACAGACTTAATATTCACTAAAAGCTTTTTTAAAGAAAACAAATCAGAAAAACCTCCCAAAAACTGAAGGTTATCATTGATAATGTTATCTTCTTGCTAGTCAAGTGAAAAATTTTGCCTTCAGCCATACAACTCGCAGGGTCAAAAAATATTGTATTTGCTTGTAAAAATTCTATGGAGCCCGTGTCATGACATTAAAAAATTAAAATATATCTCGTTCCCACAGGTTAATAACTCGTTCGCACGAAATACTATTCCGTTCCCTTGAAATGATAAACTCGTGCAAACGCAATAATTAATCCATTCGAACGCAATAATTATTCACGTCATAAGTCATTCATTCACACGGATATGCTCTCAGTCCGTCCGGCCGCAAAAGCCGCTTTCAGCGGTAACCTTCGTGTCTCTGTGACCCACATTCGTTCAAGAAAGGAAAAAGAAAAACAAGATTGATCAATTTATTACTGTCTCAATGAATATAAGAAAAATATAAGATATTTTTATGATATTTGATTACATTTCATCATATATTTGTTCATTGATATTTGATCATATTTGAATATGATATGATATTTTATGATATTATGATTTTAGCATCCATCGGTATTCACGTTCATTCACATGATCATCCTCTGGTACGCTCTCCGTCATCTCGCTGCAAAAGCCACTTTCTGCCGCTACTTCCGTGTCTCTGTGAGCATTTTAATGGGCGTAAAAATAAAAGCAAGAATGATCGATCTATTATTGTCTCGATAAAAATCAGAAAAATATCATAAGATAAGCCTGAATGCTTCCCCTGCCGGACTTCTGGATGCTGCCGGACAGCTTTTAGCATCACAAACATGGCTGCGAACAATACCTCATGATGCATCACGTTTACCCACGAGTATTTTGATCAGCAAATCATTGGTCTTGTTGTTACACTTCAGTTACAGGGACACGGTGATTGGCCGAAATGCATCCTGGGTATGCGTGATGCATACAGCCTTGTTTGTAATGCTAGGAGCTAAAAGCTAAGTGCGATGGATGCTTTTGTGCTTTTTAAAATAAATAAATCGGATCTATAAAAATCCTCGGTGTCCTCAATGCAATGTAATGAGACACACAGACAGAAATGTGCAGACAGACTAAGAGCATATCCGTGTGAATGAATGACTTATGACGTGAATAATTACTGCGTTGGAACAGATTCATTATTGCGTTCGCACGAGTTAATCATTTCGAGGGAACGAAATAGTATTCCATGCAAACGAGTTATTAATCTGTGGGAACGAGTTATTAATCTGTGAGAATGAGATATATTTTAATTTTTTAATGTCATGACACGGGCTCCGTAAAAATCCTCCCTTTGGGATGAATAATCTCTGTGAGGATGTCCGTCTGGTACAGTTTTGGCAGAGCCAGCAGTAGAAGTAGAGTCGTGGCCAATAGTTTTGAGAATGACATAAATATTTGAAATTGGAAAAGTTGCTGCTTAAGTTTTAGAATAGCAATTTGCATTTACTCCAGAATGTTATGGAGAGTGATCAGCGGGATTGCATAGTCCTTCTTTGCCATGAGAATGAACTTAATCCTGAAAAAAAATCTTTCCGCTGCATTTCCCTGCTGTCATTGAAGGACCTGCTGAGATCCTTTCAGTCATCGTCTTGTTAACTCAGGTGAGAATGTTGACGAGCACCAGACTGGAGATCATGATGTCAGGCTGATTGGGTTAGAATGGCAGACTTCACTTGTTAAAAGGAGGGTGGTGCTTGAAATCATTGTTCTTCCATTGGTAACCATGGTGACCTGCAAAGAAACGTGTGCAGCCATCATTGCGTTGCATAAAAATGGCTTCACCGGCGAGAATGTTGTGGCTAAGCCTGCACCTAAATCAACAATTTGAAGGATCATCAAGAACTTCAAGGAAAGAGGTTTGATTTTTGTTAAGAAAGTCCAGCAAGTGCCAGGATGGCCTCCTAAAGACGATTCAGCTGAGGGATTGGAGGTCCACCAGTGCAGAGCTGCTCAGGTACGGCAGCAGGCAGGCATGAGGACAAGGCTTCTGGAAGATGGCCTGGTGTCAAGAAGGGCAGCAAGTTTCTTTATTGTGCAACCGAATGTGAATTTCTGTCAATTGAACTATATGCAATAAAGTTTATTGAAAAAAAGAAGGGCAGCAAGGAAGCCACTTCTCTCCAACAAAAAAAAAAAATCAAGGACTGATTGATCTTTTGCAAAAAGTCTGTTGAATGGACTGCCAAGGACTGGGGCAGAGTCCTATTCTCCCATGATGCCTCTTTCCGATTGTTTGGGGCATCTGGAAAAGGCTTGTCCGGAGAAGAGAAGGTGAGATCTATCATCAGTCCTGTGTCACGCCAACAGTAAAGCATCCTGAGACCATTCATGTGTGGGGGTACTTCTCATCCAAGGGAGGGGGCTCACTCACCATTTAGCCCAAAAACACAGCCATGAATAGAGAATGGTACCAGAACACCCTCCAACAACACCTTCTTCCAACAATCCAACAACAGTGTGGTGACCAACAAAGCATCTTCCGGCACCAGGGAGCACCGGGCCATGAGGCAAAAGTCAGAACTGTGGCTCTGGAACCAAAACGTTAAAATGCTGGTTCCATGGCCTGGAAACTCCCGGATCTTAATCCCATTGAGCACTTGTGGTCAATCCTCAAGAGGCGGGTGGACAAACAAAAACCCACTAATTCTGAAGAACTCCAATAAAGTTGGTTCTGGACTGTTTTCATCAGTCAGGATTCTGTCAAGTTGATTGACAGCATGCCCAGTCGGATTGCAGAGGTCCTGAAGAAGAAGAGCTAACACTCCAAATACTGACTCTCTGCATAAATGTCATGTAATTTTCGATAAAAACGCATGAAGTGCTTGTAAGTCTATTCCAGTTCATCAGAAACAACTGGAACAAAGACCTAAAAGCAGTTTAGCTGCAGACTTTGTGAAAACTACTATATGTGTCATTCTCCAAACGTAGAGCATAGACTGATGAACCCTGGATGGATGGTCTCTGATGTCCTCCATGGATGTCTGCACTGGAAAATGAGGCCTTGGGTTGGGCGGGGGCACCACCCACAGTTTACTCCGCCCGCCTCAACAACACTTCCAAATGACACTTTGGGAGGAAAATGTAAAGTTTGAACTCTGTCAGGTCCACAACGCTGTGAAAATACTACACCCCTATAAGAATGACGTCTTCAACTCCACATAAATGAAGAAATGATGTGAAAGAAACGACTCCCCACCCCCACCCCCACCCCCAGAGCTGCCATGAACAATAAATACAGCTGTATATGTAGACACAAATCCCGTGGTTCTGGTTCTTCTTTTCTGTTGGTGTGAATTTTTGTTGTTGTTTGTCTTTTTTTATTAGTTTAGTTGTTTCCTTTGGCATTTGCTCCTTCTGTCTGTTTGTAATTATTCAAGGATTTATTTATGACGTCCAGACACGTCTGCTAATTTCCAATCTAGTCCAGTGTTCTGTAATGTTCTAACTGTTCAAATAAAAATAAATTAAAAAAAGGTTCTGGTTCTTCCTGGTTTGGGTCACATTCGGGAGAGGAGGGAGGGGCTCCGTCGCCGCCCCTCCCTCGCGGGGCTGCGGTCCCTTTAAGCGCAGGTCGGTCAGAGGATTTCCGAGCGGCGTTCGGAGGATTTCGGCTCTGCTGCTTCATCTTCACACCCCCCCTTCCCCCCTCGAACCTCGAGGATTCCTCCGCGAGCTGTCAGTCGAAGCTGCGTGAACCGAGCCCGCGCGCCGTCATGGACTTCAACGTCAAGAAGCTGGCCTCGGACGCGGGGGTGTTCTTCACGCGCGCCGTCCAGGTGAGCCCCAGGCGCGCGCGCCCCGCAGCTGCGCAGCGCTATGGGTTGACGGTTCGCAACCGCAGGATGAGCCCGGGGTGGGGGGGCATTCGGGCAGTCCTCTGCGCGGGTTTCATTGCTGAGCCGCGCGGGCTGTAAGCCGATCAAGGCTCGTGCAGCCTTCATCCATTATTGATGGCTGCGATGGAGCCCACTAGTCACGTGACGAGCAGACAGCGAGCCTCTTCACTTTACACTCTAGTTTCTCCTCACCTTCCTCTCCTTTAGAACGATCTTCAGTTTATTGTTCTTTGTCATCATCATTATCATCACCATCACATTTGTCTTAATCCAAGTCATGTTTATCCTCCTCATCCTCATCTTTTATCTTCATAGTCAGAAAAACAATGTTTCTGATGATGTCAGGACTTAATTACTGTCTAACACCCCTCAAAGAAAGAAACAAACTAGAACCAGAAAAATTCAGCTGCTGCAGGTTTATGTTTTTTGTAAATTAATTTGAAATAAACAAAAACAAAAGAATGTAAAAAAAAAAAAAAAAAAAGAAGCTCTTGTTAAAGCAGAGCGACAGGAAAAGTGTCCAGTTTAGGTTGGGACAACTAATTAGAATTATTTAGTTTTATATTATATAGTTTATATTATAGTTTATATTATTTAGTTTTTCCTTTTTAGCCAGTAATTTAGTTATTGTAAAACATCCATTTCTGCTTTTTGCAAAGGCATCAGTTTGAATGGAGCAGCAGAAAGAGTCTCTACTTTAGATTTCTACTCTACAGAAATGGAGTTTCAAATGAGAAAAACTCTTTGACATAAAAAGGATTTTAGATTCCGATGGATAAATAAAGGAGCAGAAACTCCTGCAGGAGAAAAAGACGTCTGTCATCCTTTAGATCTGCCCCCTGTGCTTCAGATTCTGATCCACCAGAACCCAGTGAGAGCCGTCTGGCCGTACAGTTCTGATCCAGATTCCAGTTCTGATCCAGAATGGGGCGGAGCAGGAAGCTTTGTGCTCGCTGTAGTAGCTTGTGCGTCACACGTACGAACGTGTTCAAGCTGCATCTTTTCATCTGTTCCTGATTCATCACAATTTGGATAAAGAAATTCTCAGAATTGCAGTTTTAAGCCTAATTTTCTTTACATGTCAGGACTTTAATGCAGCTGTCTCCTTGCCGGAGGCAGTCACCTGATTGAAACGCCGCTCATGAAACCCTTTGAGGTCATCAGACACCGTCTTGGTCTTTTCAGAGGCTGCCGGTGCAAACGCCGTTGTTGAAGAGCCGGCGTCACCCTGCCAGCACTTTAACCCTCCGTCTGCCGTAGTGTTCCATCTCCTCATGCTTCTCTTCTTCGGATAGCATTATTTTATTTCTGCTTATAAAAAAACACACAATAATTCATTTGTACTTCTGCAGGTGGCACTAAAATACTTGTTTTTGTTTGGGTTCTGGGATTTATGACGGTTCATTAGAAAAAAGACTTTGTTCACATTGTTTCTGGAGACCTCAGCTGAAAAGTGGAGATCCATTTGACCTAAAGCAGTGGTTCCCAAAATTTTTCTGCAGGGCCCCCCTTTCTGAAGATTAGAATATTTTCGAGCCCACCCACACTGCACCACCCTGCAATACCTCCGTGCCCCCCCTAGGGGGCGCGCCCCCCAGTTTGGGAACCACTGACCTAAAGGATGAAGAAACTGAGCAATAAAAACAAAGCTGTGTGTTTGGAAAGAACTGTGGTTTTCTGTGTTTTTAGCTTTTTCTTGTAGCATTTTTCTCTTGATGGAGGAGATGAATCCTTGGTGCAGAAGCTCGCTGGTTCGATACCCGGCTAAGGCATTTTTCTTAAAAATATCTTTTTTGTTATTGGGCTGTTTTCACTTTTTTATGGTCAACTTTCATCATTTCTTTATTTTTCTGCCAATTATTTCCCTTTAAGTTTCATTTTCATTCAGCAGTACAGCATTCGATCCTGCTTTTTCTTCTGGAAATGCAGCTTTTTCTAGTTCAAATTGTGGAGAATCAGGAGCAGATGAAAAAAACGGCATTTGAAAAATCTTGTGGTTGTTGGGTACAAACTGCAGTCAGCGGGCCTCAAGCTTCCTGCCCCGCCCCTTTCTGATCATCCACCTGCAGACCAACGGATCCATGAACATCCTTGTTTTCCTGGTCTGAGCTGGAATCTGGATCAGAACTGGACGACTGGATAGATCTGATACTGATCACCATTTTTGTTGCACCACTAATGTTCTGAGGGGCTGTAAGCTGGCGAGACAAAGTGTAAACAAAGGGATGATGGAAAATGAGGGCAGGCTTACTCTGCACCAGGGGTCCCGCCCACAACTCAGAGGTGAATTTCTGCTCTGCAGGAACTATGTTCTAGAAAACCACACAGGGTTTTTGGATGTCGGCTACAAACTGAACCGAACGCTTAGAAAATACATCGATGAGGGTCGGAGCGGGACTTGAAGAAGTTCTGTTTTTGAACGTGGTTCCTCCTGGGCTGCGCTGGAATGTTGTTGTTTCTCCTGACTTTTATGCGCGTGTCTCAGTTCACAGAGGAGAAGCTGGGCCAGGCGGAGAAGACGGAGCTGGACCCTCATCTAGAAAACCTGATAACCAGAGCAGACAGCACCAAGAACTGGACAGAGAAGATCCTGAGACAGACGGAAGTTCTCCTGCAGCCCAACCCCAGTAAGTCCCCCAGAGTTCCTCCAGTCATGGTTTGTATGCAGGGGTTTTCTGGGTTTATTTTTGTCCCACTTTGGCAGACATGTAGGGACTCGCTCGGTTGTTTTGGAGGAGGTTTCTTTCAGAAGCGAAGGAGCATTAGCGGCACACGCCCTTCTTCTAAAGCACTTCATGAAGCTAAGCATGGATCAGGAAGCTTCATGTTTTCTCTGTGAACAAAATGACTTTAATCTAAACATCAAGAATGAACGTCTTTTCAAATCTCCTGATCTGATAAAAAACCAGGAACCTCCTGATCCGCCCTTCTCCCTGATCTCTGTAGCTGGATCTTCCAATCATCTGGAAGAACCTCCTGATCTCCCAAAGCCACACAGCAACCTTCCCACTCTAACTTCCTCTGCTCTTTTCTTCGTCCCTTTATCTTCCTCCCCACCAGAGTCCTCCTCACTCCACCGTCCTCTGCGGTCTGGACATTTACAACATCAATTTGTGTTTTCCTCCCTCTCTTTTCTGGAAAAATGTCTTCCCCAGCATCTGTCCTTCTGCATTCTTGTCCTGAACGCCAAACTTCCTCCCTTCATCAGCTCAATCCCCACCCTGTCCCCTCCAGAGGAACCTTGGATCATTCCTCCTCCTCCTCCTCCTCCAGCTCACATCCTAACCGACAACATTCAACATTTCACCTCCCACTTCCAGCTTCAGACCCATCACCCTCTCTTCACCTCCAGAACATTCTTATCAAACTCCTTCAGGATTTCTCCTCCGTTCCTCTTTCCATCCACATCCTGATCAAATCCAGAGGCTTTGATCTCTTTCCATCTGGTCTCTTCAACTCACAGGAGATCAAAGTTGCTCCTCTTCTGTCTACAGACACTCCTTCCTCCTCTCCTTTTTCCAGCAGCTGTTAGGTTTTTACCAGAACCCTGAAGGTCAACAGATCCACTGGTGGTTGTTGACCCGACAGATTCAGTCTGAAAGTTCAGACTGATTTGGTTTTACATCATCCTGACAGAACCCTCTGCATTTACCCAGCCTAGGCTCACGCATACCAAAGCATTTGTGGTTTCATCTGGTCCAGTATGAAGCGTTGAGGTGCAGTGGACGCGGGTCCTGTTTTTTGTTCTGGACACGGTTCTGTCCTGTGAGACAGAAAAGCTGCTGACTGTTGACTTCTGTTTTTTTGTTCTTGCATGCTTCAGTCGACCACACAGGTGAGTGACCCTTCCATTTCCTCTGACTCTGAAGGTGAAGAACCTTCAGCTTCATCTTCACGCCGTGTATTTTTGTGTCTGTCCATCAACAACCAGAGGAGTTTAAACACAACCCTTGAGGAAATGAGAAGAATCAGAAAGTCTTTTACTTTGACTTTCCTGCTGGAGAAGTGTCATGTTTTGTCAGGCTGAGTTGAGGCCCCCGACCCCCACCCAAAAAAACAAACAAACAAACAAACAAACAAACTTTAACCTTTAACCTTAGTCATGGATCCAGGTTTAAAACACAACTTTATTCGTTGAAGATTTTCTCTAAGTGATTCCTAAAATCGATGTCTTGGTTTTCCCTCATTGTTGTCTCTCTTTTGGTGCAGAATGTTGTCGTTCTAGTTTAAATGTGAGCATCAACAGTTTGATTGTTTCTAGTTCCACCTTTGTTCTGTTCAAAACACTTGTTGGGTGAGAACAGGAAGTGGACAAAAAGCTTTTGTTGTGTGGAATCCTGACTCGGTGGCCTTGATGTTCCGCCTCTGAACGTCAGACTTTGGGGTTCATCTTTTCTGCCAGGAGCTGTACAGCCCTGGAAAATGTTTCTCCGTCCACGGCATCGTTTGTGTCACGGCGACAGGTCAGGACTCCTTCCTCCTTCCTCCACCTCCTCTTCCTCCTCAGCATGTCTGTGTAATGTGAGCGAGGCGTGCTCACATGCGGGCCTGCTGAAAAATGCATGGACGTCCCTTTAACGGCAACCAGTCGGGCTCTGGACCGGCTGGTCTCTGGACTCGGACTCTGCCCTCTTGGCGCCTCCAACAGTCAGTTTGCTCCTCAGACTCGGCACGGGAACACGGGAGCGTCTGTGTTGAAACTATGAAGGTCTGTTGAGCATCAGGGAGGTGAGTTTGGAACAGCAAAGATCGGACGAGTTGAGCTGCTAGAATCAGCCTCCTTTTCTATCGGTGGATTTATCAGGAATAAGGCTGTATTCGTCTTCAGTCATTTAGCAAACGGTGTTTATGTCTTACAATATTGTTTGTTTGTTGACCAATCAGAAGAAGAAACAGTCTAAAGGTGGGCGGGGCATCACCTAAGACAGGTTACATATATTCCCCTTCTTTAAATTTACTCGTTAACTATTTTTTTTAAACCACATTGATTTATGCTGAAGCATAAATGTGCATAAATAAATGTATTTTCATTGGAATGTGGAATCAGGTGGACTGTGTGTTTGCCAGAGAAAGCCGTTGTGTTAGAAGTTTGGAGATGAGAGGATCCGTGATGAAGCTCAAGGAGAAGAAAGAAACATGTTCTCAATGAAAGGTTTTCTCAACTCGTCTTACGCTGCTGCCTGAAAGATGGATGTCTACTTCCCAGCATGCAGTTCTTCCCTCCGTGCACAAAAACACGCTTCACAAAAGTAAACCCACGAGGCGACACAAGCTGGTTCAGAACCAGATGAAAAACACTCCCATCCGCTCAAAAGTGGAGGGAAACGTGTAGAGAATGAGTGTGGGCTTCATCTCAGCCTCTGCGGCTTCAGTTGGCGCGCTGGCGTGACGTGCAGCCGCCGTCAGAGCTGCAGAGCAGGACCGAGGTCCAGAGATCTGAGTCCTTTGACCCCAGCAGAACAGAGAGGAGAATCTGCAGAAAAGTCCAGAAAACGAAACGTTTCCAGGACGGATATCATTTCTATAATTTTCAGGATTATGTGTAGGTTTTGATTGAGGGTCTTTAGCTCGGGTATCTCCTGAAATGAATCCAGCTCTCCCTTCTGAGTTCTGGTGTCTTTTAGATTTCAGGATTCAGAAAATGTCCTTCCTTATGAAACCGGTCCTGTTCTGATCCGGTCCACGTCCAAATGAACACCAGCAGCGGGTTTTAAATCTGAGTCAGAGATGCCAGATGTTTCTGCAGAGGTTGAGGTTGAAAGCTGGTTTTACCGTGCAGGCGCTCGAATCGAGGAGTTCATCTACGACAAGCTGGACAAGAAGCTGCCGTCCCGGACGACCACCGCCGAGCTGCTGGGTCAGTACATGCTGGACGCCGCCAAGGAGTTCGGAGCAGACTCTCCGTACGGTGAGCAGACTGTAGTGAGTGTTTTTCTGATGCTCTTCGGGTTTCCGGTAATTGTGTTTCTGAGGCGTTTGCTGAGCTCCCGGCTGTTGGGACGGTGTGGTTTTGGTTTCTGTGGAGAACTGCAGCCGGCAGCCTTCTCCTGCTGCAGAAGCCACCTGTGGTTTTTGCCATGCTCTCTGCGTCAGATGCAACGTCTTCAAATCCTCATTTCTGACACATTTTCTGCAGACAAACCTGGAAGCTTCTTGTCCTTTGCCAAGAAATGGCTCAGAAAATGTTGATGTCAGCAGACCAGAACAGACACGAGCAGAGTAGCGGTCGTAACGTCCAGAAAACCATTTGTTTTTATGTCTTATTGATGTTTATCTTTATGTTTATTCATGTTTTACTCTATCTATTTTAACCTTGTACAGCAACCTTGGGTGACCTGAAAGGCGCTTGAAATAAAATGTATTATTATTATTATTAGACATGCAGCGAAGAAATGCATCGTCATGGATTCCTGCAGCGATTTTTGCTCATATCGTTGCTTTAGCATTATGGGAATCACACCAGCAACCTCTCACGCTTTCAGTTTTCTTAATGCACATTTTCCTTTTTTATTCAGAAGAAAAAAAGAGCGTCCGTGCCGTGCTCACGCTCTACTGGAGCCTGAACGGCGGGAGATGAGCTCCCTGTATCTGTGCTGGTCTGAGATTGAACACGAGTCACGGGTCGAAGGGTTCTGGCATCAGAATCATACATCGAGCGGGTGGTTCCACTCGTCTTCCTGTTGAAAGAACTTCATGTCGGCACAAAGAAGACCTTCCTAACGTTCCTCCTTTATGGGACATTATGAGCTTCTGGAGAAGTGAGGAGCAGAGATGTTGAGTTTATAAAAGAAAGAAATCCAGTAAATCAGGATTTAATTATAAGAAACACATTTGATTCTTGAAAAATATTAATCCATCTTTCTAAAACAGCTTTTCTGTTAGAATCTATTCCTTTATTCATAACACTACCATACAGTCAAACTCATTAGTTATGTTGAACATTTTTTTTTAAACCAGACTGTTTTTAAAAGGACATTTTGGTAGTGGAATACAGAAGTTTCCTCCTCCTCCTCTTCATCCTTTGAGTCTTGGTGGGTGACTGTCTGTGTCTGACGGACCCCAGGCAGCACCTTGATCACCGTTGGGGAGTACCAGAAGAGGCTGGGGGGTGCTGAGCGAGAGTTCCTGCAGACCTCAGCGGCAGCCTTCCTCTCTCCTCTACGCAACTTCCTGGAAGGAGACTGGAGGACCATCTCCGTAAGACTCTGTGCTCTGCGGGCGTGCACGTGAGCTCCTCTGCTCACGCCTGGTTCTGGTCTCTTTGGCAGAAAGAGAAGCGGCTTCTGGAGAACCGACGGCTGGATCTGGACATCTGCAAGGCTCGCCTGAAGAAGGCCAAGCAGGCCGAGGCCAAAGCTGCGGTGAGGCCAGACTGCACGTTCCCTTCATTGACCGCATAAGAAGACTGTACCGAGTGACCCCTCCCCCCTGCCATTATAAACGGACCAATCAGATGCCTCAATAAAAGTAGGCGGTGCCTGCTGTCCCCCATGTCCAACGCTCCAAACGTTTGATTGACAGATTCTCCCTAGCTTTTAAGTGACAGGGGTGTTCAAGCTCACTCCTGATTGGGGAGAGTGGTTGCCATAGAAACGATGACTCGGACTAATCCGGACCAATCGCTGCTTTCTGGCGACATCTGGCTCCCACATGTCAGGGTCCGCATCGTGAAGAAATGGCGGCTGAATTGACTTCGTTTTGCTGGAGGCAGAAATAAACCATTTTCTACGGGTGACGTCACACTCAGTTCAGTTTTCTGTGGTTCCCTTCCTCATCCCCCTTCTCCTCCTCTTTCTCAAATCAATTACCAGCTCTGAATTTACACTGACTGACCACCAGGGGGCGACAAAACCTCGTAGCCGTTTTCCCATCGTTTCCAGGCCGTTTCAGATTCTGCAGAATTCCTGAAGCAAGAATCAGATTTAGCTTAAATTATCATCACAAATAATCTTTATCACTCCAAAAATTCCACGATACAATTTTTATAGGTGTCCTATTAAAATCCTTCAGCTGAAACAAACCCTGCATGGAGGTGTTTGTGTTGTCACATATGGGCGTGGTCAATGTGTGACCTCACTGCGGGGTTGGAACGATGGACGGATCTGCCTCTCCTAGCACATTCAGATGAATCAAACTGAACCTCCTCTCAGTCAATCTCTTTCACCTCCTTTCTTCTTCTTCTTTTTTTTTCCAGGCAGCCCCAGACTTTCAGGAGACCAGGCCTCGAAATTACGTCCTTTCTGCCAGCGCCTCAGCGGTGAGCAGCGCCACACGTTAACTTCCTGCCGGTTCTGCTGTACGACTACGACCACCGTTCTTCACGCCCATTGTCCCGTTCAGATTGTTTTGAAGATAAACTGAAGTCAATTAAGATCGAGCAACAAATGTTAGAAAAGTTCAGGCGAGAAGTCAAATGGTTAACCGAGATCAGGTCTGATTTTTCAGGATGCGACGTCCGAGGAGGCGGAGTCTCAGCGGTACAGTTGATTGGAATTTCTCCAGTCTGGAATGTTTTTAGGAACTATGTTCTCGCTGTCAAACTGCAGCATTTTGCAGAGTTCATCATCGGGGCTTTGGGAGAAGCTGGATGAGCTGAAGCTGCTGCAGACCAGTGTCTGGGTTGTGTGTTTGTGTCTGTCTGTTGTGTGCTTTCGGTGATGCTGAGTTTGTTTCCTGAACGGCTGCAGAGCGGCTGGGAGAGCTGGGACGTGGCGCCTGATTCTGCTGCCAGCGCGCAGACGAAGGTCGGAGTCTTCCTCGCGGCAGAGGATAGCCTGAGTGTGGTTGTGTGTTTGCGGTAGAGCAGATGTTGTGTAGCACCTGCACCCACCCTTCCCTCATCATCAGGTTCCAGTCACCAGTCGACCAATTTAAAAACATGCGAGTTTGAAAAAAACGACCTGAAGCGGTCCGGTCCAGAAACGGAGTACCTGATCTGTTCCATCCTCACCACGTCGTTGCCGTAGAAACAGTGACGTTTGTAAGAAATAAGAACCTGGTTCAGTTCTTCCTGCTTCAGACGTTTGACAGAGGAAACGGTCAGAGATGAGCTGCTGTGGTTTAGTGTCTGAATCTTTGCTGTTTTGTTAATCTGGGTTTCTGCCCCCCCCCCCCCCTTGCTGCCCCTCAGCTGCTCAGCGAGGAAGTGGACAAAGTGAGTATCCTGTGTGTGCCATGTGCGTCTTTTCCTGCTGCCTCCTGACTGCCTGCTTCCTCCCAGGCGGAGCACGAGCTCCGGGTGGCGCAGACGGAGTTCGACCGGCAGGCGGAGGTGACCCGGCTGCTGCTGGAGGGCATCAGCAGCACGCACGTGAGTGACGGCCTGCACGCACGGCGCCGGTGTGCTTGGCTTAAGGCCCAGGACGAGCGGCTCTGCTGTTCATCACAGAAATGCACCTTCATTAAGGGGCACTTCAGTGGGACGTTCAAGGAACAGCAGAATTGTCAACGCTGAAAAACGTGCACACTCCTTAATTCACAAGATTAAACTTTTGTTTGCAGATTTAACAAATGATTAAAATTAGAGGTTAGATTGGGGGAAAAAATAGAAAAATGTTTGTTGTCTATTTTATTCATCTGTATTTTCTGCAAAAATGTCAGAATCTGACAACCTCTAAAGATACTACAGAAAAGAGGAGGGGATTCTTTAGAAAGAAGAACAATGCTAAAACCTCCTAAAGGTTCATGGCTTCAGGTCCGTCCTCCTGATGTCCAGAGCGGATTCCTCTCACCCTGAGCTTCTTTGTCCCCACAGCTCAACCATCTGCGCTGCCTGCAGGACTTTGCAGAAGCTCAGACCACATACTTCTCTCAGTGTCATCACTACATGCAGGAGCTTCAGCGGGAGCTCCACAGGTGAGGAGGGACCAGCCCTTCAGACTGTAGGACGATCCCTTTCTTTGTCACTCACAGCTTCTGGTTTCCTTCGGTTTGTTTTCTTCTAAATGTCAGATGTGCCAACGCTGTTGGCGCCCCCCACTCGTCTGCTGCTAGCTCCAACCCCGCCTTTCCATCCGATCACTCGTCTCCTGGAGCCAGCTTCTCCGCGTGCGATCCAAAGCCCGGACCGCTGTCGATGGAGCCGCCGGCCACCGGCACCCGAAAGGCTAAAGTCCTGTACGACTACGACGCCCACGATGCCAGCGAGCTCTCCCTCCTGGCTGATGAGGTACAGGCCTAAAGCGAAAACTGTTCTACTTTGAAAGCTGGATGATGAAATGATGATGATGATGCTCGGAAAAAGTCCTAAAAGTCCTCCGTGTACAAAGCTACGTTATGTTGATTCTTCAGTTTGAAACATTTCGAGAAGCATCAGCTGACTGAGCTCCACCCGTTGGGACCCAAAAGCAGAAACGGCTTATAGTGAACCGATACGATCTGTGGTCTTTGTGCACTGAGACCTCACCAGAAATGTTGCAGTTCCTCAAAAGACCACTGGAGGGGGGTGTCAGAGCCATTTCCCCATCGACACTCCCATGTTAAAAGTTTCATAGCAAAAATAAACACAGGTACAGTCTGTGCTATTATGTCCGAGCATGCACGGCATGACCAAGAATTTAGGGGGCCTTCGTAGCTGTTCAACTGAAGCTTCATTAACACTCTCTTAGCTCATTACATGCAGCTCACTCCCAGTCCGTCCTTCTATGGCGTCCCCCTGGACGTCCACCACCAGCACATGAGTTCCTACACAAATGCCCTCATTACACAGTCAGCTGTCAGAAGCTTTTCTCATGGTTTTTCCTTAATTATCAGAAATAGGAGGTATTTTTGATTTGATTCCATCTCAGATTTATGCATCAACTCTATAACACCAGAGCTTTGGCTCCAGTGTTTACGTCTTTAGACTACTCTCCAACCGTTTATGCAATTAACATAAACCTGAAGCGGATTAGTTGCGCCGATTTGCAACACTTCAGTAAAGTGTTGCAATCTGCCATTTTCCAGCATGTTTGGTGAGGGGGGCGGAGTTAACTCCTGTCAGTGTGCCCCTCCCACTTCAGGTTTTGGAATCTGTGTATTGATGTTATAGATGGTCCCGTTCATGTTTTGGTTTCATCGTAAACAGATTCCCATGATGCTTAGAGCAGGAGATGCATGCAGCTCTGTCTGTTTGAGAGGGTGAAAGAGCAGTTGCTGGGATACACACACCAGTTTCCACAGTCTTCAGTGTTTATTGGCTGCACTGATGGAGTCAGGGTTACTTCCTAAAGCCCCGCCCTCTTCCTCTCCTCTTCTGTTGTTGGGTTTCATCATCAATTCTAAAACGGCCTCACTGGGTTTGTTCCGATGATTGACGGACATATTTGCTTATTTTTGAAAAGTTGGCGATGACCATGGAGCGAATGAAACGGGCCTTGGGAGTCCAAAATAAACCGAGTCATGTGACCTCAGGGCTTGTCAGTATTTTCTGGGTTTAACGTGACCGAGGGTTCGATCCCACCACCTCCCGGTCTGAGGACGGACGCTATCCTGCTGACATGTTTTGGACTCCCACAGCAGGAGGTCGGTGGGGTCAAATGTTTGGTAAATTCTCTCTCCTCCTGGGATTTGAGGGCTTTTCTCCAGCGTTGCACCTCCATGGAGCAGCATGAAAAGCTGTGCATGTCCGGCTCTGGAAATGGATTTTCCTGGTGTAAAACTATTTAGTGTCCCTGAAAATGGTTCCTCTGTCCTTCCTGCAGCTGATCACCGTCTACACCGTCCCAGGAATGGACCCCGACTGGTTGGTTGGAGAAAGAGGGAACGAGAAGGGCAAAGTCCCGGTCACTTACCTGGAGCTGCTGAGCTAATAACCCCCCCCCCCCCCACCCCCAAGCGCCCACACACACATGCACACTCCCGTGCACACACAGAGATCACCACGATGGTTTCCTCAGACGTGGGTGGAGGACGTGGAGAACCGCTGCTAACTGACACCGTGGGCAGAACTGTCGTTGCAGACCCCCTCGTGGTCCACAGTCGGGGCGTTTTAGAATCATGTATGACACAATATTCCAAAATGTTTTCAGCACCTGGTGGCTGTTTCTTTGTCCACACTATGACCAAACAAACCCGTCCGCCTCTGCAGCTCATCAGATCCCGCCACAATTCAAGATTAGTTCATTAAAAAAAGTTGAAGACTCTTCACCCGTGTGGTCCAGGGAGCAGTGACTGCAGAAGCTGTTCTGTGCATGTGTGTGTGCACGTGTGACCTTCCGTTTGATTACCGTGTCGTGCTTCTCTGTTGCATACATGTTGTTGTGTTTTGAATTTTATTTTTTGACTTGAAATGAACCGAACTCGCCGTCCTGGTTCCAGTTTCCACACAGTCGTGGTCTGATGTGGAGCCAACATGCATGTGTGTTTCTCTGTAACTGTCTTTAATAAACACGTACAGCTGTTCAGGACTCTCTGCTGAGTCAGGAGACGTGTGTGTGTGTGTGTGTGTGTGTGTGGGGGGGGGGTGCTGAAACCGATGCAGGATGCAGGAAGGGGGGGGCATGTGTGAGGGTGTGGAGTGCACACACGCGCGGTCATTCGCCGTTTTGGAGTTAAGGGGGAAATAATAAGAAAATTCCTCTTGAAGAACTGAAACTGGTTCTTTTATTAACCCGCTCTGGAGGCTCTGAGGGTTCGAACGCAGGAGTGAACCCTGAAGGAAGATCCGCCTCACCGTCTTATTCGTGTTCTGCATCCAGCGGCTCGTCTTTTGCTTTTTTTCTTTTTTTTTTTTAACTTGTCCTGTCCAACAGCTGGGCAGACAGATGAGAGTTGAAGGCCTCTTGTGTTGGACATATTTTACTTTAACAACAGGGGTTATGAATCTACTGACAAACCAGAGGAATGTCTGAATAAACCCCTTTTGGAATCCAGGACAAACTTTATTAAATTCCATCATGTTTGAAAATCTTTGGTGTTGGACCGGACGGAAAAGGAAAGGAGGGAAGAAGAGAGAGGGATGTTAGAGACAGGGGGGGGGGGATAGGAGGGTGATTATAAGAAGGGGGGGGGGTAAAACCTTGAAGCAGCATAAAGCAATACATTTCTGGATGGTTATAATCATTACGGTTCAAAAGTAATACAAATCTAAAAGGTCTGTCCACACACACTCACTCAAATGTTATAAACACACCTGTTGGCGCCAAAAAATGTTCACATGTAAACATGTACACAACACAAATAATGTTCAGACATGCATACCTATGCCTTCAAACCAACTAGCGTGAAATATTTCATTCAACCACACAAACTATTAGTGCAAAGGTGAGCTAACACCAGGGGCCTGTTGCAGAAAGGAGGTTAAGTGTAAACTCTGAGTGAGTTAACCCTGAAATCAGGGAAACTCTGGGTTTTCCGTTTCAGAATGGGAGGTTTGTTAAACCAGAGAAAGCAGAGTAAGTCAAACCCGTTTCTGAAATGGTAAATGGCGTATACTTATATAGCGCTTTCTACCTTCTTACCAAGGCCCAAAGCGCTTTACAGTCACAGTCCCATTCACCCATGCACACACACATTCACACACTGGCAGTGGCTCCGCTGCCGAACATTGGCGCCAGCCTCCCACCAGAGGCAAGGTGGGGTTCAGTGTTCAGTTGCCCAAGGACGCTTGGACACATGGGCGAGCAAGGCGGGAATCGAACCTGCAATCTTACGATCGTGGGTCGACCGCCCTACCGCTGCACCACGGCCGCCCCCCTGAAAGAGAGGTAACTTATACTCGGAGTCAGTGTCCATGGTTACTTATGCTGTGAACCTAACCTGGTCGGGAGCAGGTTTTATTCTCTAAACTCAAAGTTTCTGCCGGTCCCCTCCCCTTTTTATAGACAAAGCGGTATTTTTCGCTTTAACCTTCATTGCCCACAATTCCGTCACACAGAGACGGTCTAAGTGACAAGAATTACTTGTTCTTTTTTGGAGGACCCAATAGACGAGGAGGCTGCATTAATTCATAGAGAATTACCACAACAAGAAAAAAAAAAGATAAATAAAAAAAGAATACCACAATGAATACATTCAAGTCACAATTTATTTGGTCTTCCTCATTTCCTACAAATTGAAAAGCAACAGTAAGAATTCAATATTCTCCCAAAACCTTTATAGAATTCACCAATCACAATACACACCATACCTGTAGCTTGTGTTTTAGGATCTCAATTTCCAGATCTGACTTAAGGATCTGTCCATCTAAGTAGGACATCTCTTTATCAGTTTTCTCCATTTGTTTAATACAGTAGTGTGGGGTTAAATCCTGTTCATTCAACATGAATTCCATAGAATAACACTCTGGCATTTACTGTACGTCACTGAACTGTGTTCATCCGTGCAGAGGAGTTTGATGGACCCTCCTCCTCCTCCTCCTCCTCCTCCTCCTCCTCCTCCTCCTCCTCCTCCTACATCCATGACATGCTCACATTTTACCTGATTGAATTATGTTTTATACTTCATTTTTAGCTGCTGCCATGTTCTTTTACTTCCTGCAGGATTGCATCTACATGAAAATGAAATCAGGGACATTGAATTAGATTAATGTAACAATTACTTTTTGGAAACACAATTTGCTAGTACTGCTTACTTTCTTAATCCAATATAAACCTATACCACTTGATCAATACAAGGGTAGACAAAAGTTCACTTTTGCATGTATTAATATTAAACTGACCAACGTTTGCAAGAGGGGAAGGTTAACAAAAAAGTCCTCTAAACATTACCGACGTTAAATGCATTTTTCCCCCAGATTGGTTCTGTACACTATGCAGCATTTCATGCAATTACACCAGGAATAACACTTCAAAAGTACACCTAAATATCGCCATTTTTTAATTTCTCACCTTACGCTATTTAAAAAGTTATTACAGCCAATATTTTATAACAATGATTTACAATGACGCTAACTGTCTCTGTGTTGCAGATGCAGCGGTGTTGCTTTTCTTCTGGAATATGTGCTCATATTCACTGTAACTCTGCAGCAGCACGTCAAGTTCAGCTGGAGAAAAATATGCAGACCTCTTTGTTTCCACGGTTGCCATGGTGACTCGTTATATCTGCGCTCCATTGATAATGGCTTCTTATGGTCGCGGTGCGCACACTCAACTCCGATTCAGTCCACTCAGAGTTGATTAACCTTACTCTGATCAGCTTCTCTGAAACAGAAAACTCAGAGTTGTTAATCTCTCGGTAAACCAACTCAGAGTTCAAGTTCAACCTCAGAGTTGGTTGAACCTCCTTTCTGAAACAGGCCCCTGTGCTCTGGGGAGTGTTTATGTTCTACTAAAATGGATGGTGGAATGTGAAAAGAAGGAGGGACCACCCACCCGGCCCACGGTTGGTCCAGGAAGGAGCCAGGCAGGCGCTGCCCACCCCCGCCCGGGAGGAGGACACCCTGGGGAAGAGGGGGTCCACAAGAAGTGTTGTAAACATGGCCCGACCAGACTTGCCACCTGCAGGCTGTGCATTTGGGATGAAATGCAGAACTGATGCTGCCACAGCCCATAGTGGCAAGTGGGGGGGCCACTGGGGTGTCCAGGTGTGGCCCTGGCCGACTCCTGGTGGCGCCACTGTCTGGATGGAAGCAAACAATGTGGTTTCACTAATTTGTTGTTCCCTACATATTTATTTTGGTGTGACAGAACTTACACATACATCGTACACATCCATATTCATCCATCCATCCATCCATCCATATTCATCCATATTCATCCATCCATCCACATTCATCCATCCATCCATCCATCCATATCCATCCATCCATCCATATCCATCCATCCATCCATATCCATCCATCCATCCATCCATCCATCCATCCATCCATATCCATTCATCCATCCATACATCCATCCATCCATCCATATTAATCCATCCATCCATCCATCTATCCATATCCATTCATCCATCCATCCATATCCATCCATCCATCCATCTATATCCATTCATCCATCCATACAGCCATCCATCCATATTCATCCATCCATCCATCCATCCATATTTATCCATCCATCCATCCATCCATCCATCCATCCATCCATCCATCCATCCATCCATCCATATTTATCCATCCATCCATCCATATTTATCCATCCATCCATCCATATCCATCCATCCATCCATCCATATTTATCCATCCATCCATCCATATTTATCCATCCATCCATCCATATCATCCATATCCATCCATCCATCCATCCATCCATATTTATCTATCCATCCATATCCATCCATCCATCCATATTTATCTATCCATCCATCCATCCATCCATCCATATTTATCCATCCATCCATCCATTCATCCATCCATCCATTCATCCATCCATCCATCCATCCATCCATCTATTCATGTCATATAACAGAGGAGACTGCAGCAGTACATTCCACCAGCTGTGTCACTTTCTTTTAATTTGGTTTAGAATTTTTGTTTAGGACATGGAAACTGGATCTTTGCTGTTTCTGTTCTCATGAGGATCTTCTGAATCACCCTTAGTCCTGCCTGAAGTCCCCCAGGAGCTACACCGTCATGATATATTTGCATTGTCTCCAAAAAGGGCGGGGCAAATTACCCTGACAGCATTGTTTCTGGGGGTAAAATCAGACACTCAAACCCCTCCACCACGATAAGGTGGCGATTCAGGGAGGGGAAATTTAGTTTTAGCCAATTACCTATAATTTGGGTGGGAAAACCGAAGGACTCGGAGGAAACCCACAGGCCTGCTCAACGTCTTCAGTTGTTATCCATAATTTTGGGTGACTGATTATTTTGTGCGTAGATACATTTAGTTTGTCATTACAAGTGAATTTGGATAAGTGGGGGGAAACCGAAGCTCTCGGAGGAAACCCACACAGACACGGGTCTGTCAGGACACAAAGTCGACCCGACAAACCAACGTGCCGCCCTGTTTTTTCAGACACCAATTATACATTCACAGCCTAAATCTCTGTGTACTAAGCTGTCCAAATCCCTAATCTAACCCATGTTTAGTGTGGCAGCATGTATCTGTGCCTGACATGTGATTCAGTCGATCCAAAGGTGAATGTCTGGTCAGATTATGCTTTCAACACTGAAAAATCCCTGCCATCCATACAAAAATAAGGAATTTGGATAAGTGGGGGGAAACTGAAGCCCTCAGAGAAAACCCACACAGACACGGGTCTGTTAGGTAATAAAGTCGACCCAACAAACCAACGTGCCGCCCTGTTTTTTCAAACACCCCATAGTGAACAGCTTTCCTTTGATTTGACCCTTTTTTAGTTCTTTTTCCCACAACTGTAGAGAAAAAGAAGATCATCCACAGTGTTCTAAAAGGTGTTTTATTTAAACATGTTAATATGAATGTTTTGATTATATTTTAGATCAGTCACATGAACAGATTTGGAAACATTTCTAGAGTTTTGATTGTGTTTTGAAGAACAGGCCTCTTTGTTCACTTTAAGAGCCAATTTATAATCCTAATTTAGAAGAAAAAGTTGACTTTGGCTGCCCAATCCTGGTCCTCAAGGTCATGGAGTTTCTAGCCATCCCTGCACTTTTTGCTGCTGGTACCTGGACCAGGCGTGCTGAATCAGTCAGAAGATGGAAACACCTGAGTCAGCAAATCAGCAGCAAGAAGGAAGGAAGGAAGGCAAAAGCAAAAACACAGGCAGGGTGGTAGATCCCAAGGACCAGGATTGAGCAGCCCTGATTTAGAGTATTTACAAAATACACTCCTGCCTGTGCGACCTTAATTGTTTGAAACCCTATCCCCCTGTAACCATGACAACCCAACTATAATGTCTAGACGACCTCCAGCCTCCTTCAAGTTCTCTGCATTTATGTCTTGAAGCCAAACAGTCGGCAAAAAAACTTTGTGATAGAGGACCTCTTCTCAGGTTTTTCTTTAGGCTCTTTGACTTTTTCTACTTTCTTCTTATTCTTCACTTTCTTCTCTTTGTGGTTCTTCTTCTGTTTTTTCTCCTTTTTAACATTCTTTGGAGTTTCCTGCAGGAGTATTTGCTGACATTCGTTCAGGTCTTCAGCTTTGTTTGTACTTTCAGTTTCTCTATTATTTGGTGTTTCTTCCATTTCTTCAATAAGCAGCTCTATTATTTCTTCACTTTCTTTTTCCTGGTGTTCCTTCCCTTCCATCACTTCATTTTCCTCCATGTCCAAACATTGGTTTCTTTCCTCTCTTGTTTCTTCTCCATGTGTCTGGCTCTCATTCCTGAGATCTGGGTTTTCCTTTACTTCAGCTTTTTCTCTGATCTTTGCTTCCAGCTCCTTCTCTTGATTCTTCAGGTCAGTTTGTTTTTCTCTGAGTTCATCTGCATGTTCAGCTTCTTCAGACAGCAGCTTGTTTAACCGCCTCTTCTCATCTGCATTGAATTTCAGATGATTTCTCAGCTCTTTCATCAGGAGTTCTTGCTGGGAAGCAGCTTCCAGTTGTCTCCTCATTTCATTGTTTTCTTTTTGGAGCTGTTGGCTTTCTAGAATCAGCTGACAGTTGGCATCAATGAACGATTGCATCTCTGCTTGGGTGGCTTTCACAGCTCTTCTGAGTTCATCCACATAGTTCAGCTTCTCATCTTCATTCCCTCTAAGGGAAGCTGTTTGCAGATGACTCTTCAGCTGGTGGTTTTCCTTTTCCAGCTCCTGGATGTTAACAACCAGCAAAGAGTTTGCATCTTGAAACCTCTTTGTGGCTGTTTGGTTGTCTTGAAAAGCTGTTTGCAGTTCTGCCAAACGGACCCTTTTCTCTGTGTTCTGGTCTCTTTGGGTTTGGAGAATTAGAGCCTCATTTTCCAGCTGCTTCAGCTCTTCTGTCATCTCCATGAAAGATTCCTCGTCTGGAGAAAACACTTGGAGATCTTTGTTTTGGTCCAGAAGTTCTTTGTTTTCTTCAGTCAGTTGGAGGTTTTGTTGCTGCAAGGACAGATGTTCTGATCTGAAGGTGTTGTGCTCCATTTCCATCTCCTCGATGTAATCCACTCTCTGCTGGACCATCCGAATGTTCTCTTCTTGGGCGCGTTTGAGCTGATTTCTAAGCTCAGCCATGACTAAGTCCTTATCAGACTGTTTCTGCTGATTTTCTTGGTGGAAATTTGGCTGCGGCTGCACATGTTGGTTATGCACAGCGGGATTGGGATTAGGATTTCTGTAATCCTGTTTATGATGTCGGTGAGTGCGGTGCGGATTTCCACCACCGTGAGGGTTCTGCCAGAAGTTCTGGCCGTCAAAGTTTTTCTTGTATCCCCTGTTATAGGCCATTGTCTCCAGAATAAAGGCAAAATATTATGTGTTGGTGGTGAATCACAACAGATATTTGCTAATGACTTTCAGGGAAAAAGGCTCTAAAGTGGGGAACTAAGAGTTTCAGCTGCTTTACTGAAAATGGCTTGAAGTTGCTCAAAAACGACTGTTTTTGTCAAACAAATTTCTGAAGTCCTGGGGTCTATATGTAAAGATTTATGAGATGATGTCACAACGACTCATCATCTGACATCATCTGACATCATCTGACATCATCTGACATCAACTGACATCATTATCATCATCATCATCGTTCATCACTGGTCATCACTGGTCATCACTGGTCATCATCATCATCTTCATCATCAGTCATCATCATCATCATAAGCAATATCTAACCTGATAATGTCACCTGACCTGATGTCATCATTAGCAGATTGGGTCATGTTATGACATGTTGCTTTATTTCAAATGTCAAGAGGAAGAAATAGTTTATAAAAAGTACAATCTCTATTGTTTCTATTTCTGCTCTTTTCTGTTTTGTCTCTAAAGCATATGAGGTGAGACGATTAGGAGAGGAATTTCTTGTAAGGTTTTGTTTAGGAGTTCTTCTAAGGAAGCAGCTGGTGTTGATTGATCTCCTGTTGGTGATGGACCTTCCCCAGCAATAGTTTTTACTTCATTACCAACAGTTGTGTCATTGTGTCTGTCTGATGGAGATGAAGTTCTTCTGAAGCTCCTTCCACATCTTCCAGATTCATGGAAAGTTTTTAGGAGTTTTGTTCCTCTTCTTGAAGCTGGATCTTAATGTCAGTTGATTTCTGGTCACTAGTGTTCTTTCCACTGGCAGAAGTCACCTGTTTTCTAATCAAAATGTGCTCAAGTGAAAAGCCTGAACCATGGAGAGATTCTTGGTCACAGGTGAGGATGTCTTCTGTTTTCTGAAGGTCATCTTTAATGGTAGCAGGCAGCGCCTCACAGATCTTGATATGTGATTTTGAACCATTTGACATTCCATCCTGCAGTTCTTCCTCAAGCACCTCACTCACATCCACAGCTGCACCATCAGCTGCTGGAGACTTTACTTTCATTCCTGAAAACTGGGCCTCTCTCATGAGGTTTTGTTCTTTGGCAGCATATGTCTCCTTACTGTGCTCTGAAAGGTGCCTCATGGTGACGAAATCATGAGCGAGGGCTTCTGATCTCAATAACTACAAAGGCTTTCAAAAGAAAAAAGATGGTTTTTCCTGCTTTCTAATGAGAATTGTTCTTCTCCAGCTGTAAATGGAGTTCACTCTGCTGTCACATTTGAACATTTATCAGAAGAGTTATTGAGACTGGAAGTCTGAATCAGTCAGGATCTTTCTAACTTTTCCAAGTCCTCTGAGTCCTGCACTCTGATTGGTTGACACTACCCCTCACCTCCCTTGACCCCTTGTTCCATTATCGGACACAGATCTGTTTTGACACAAATTTCTTGCAAGGAACATGTCAAAAGTCCGAGCGTAGTTGTAGCGAGCTGTGATTCGCAGCAGCAGATTCGAGCAGTTGTAATCACCAATTGGAGGTTGTAACTCTAAATGGACGCATGCAAATGGCCATTTGTCAGTTGGAATTTTGTTTCTCAAACTTTACAGCTGAAGATTTTTACACACAGATGCAGATTTTTGGTGCGCAAGTTCTCACATCCTATTTTACAACTTCTCACATCAAATCTACAAGCTCATCCATTTTGACCCATTTTTACCTTCATGTATGAGTTTGTGGCCAAACTAAAATCAATAAGTTTTTATTTATAAGATGTACAGTCCTGTTGACCATTTTGATGTTATCTAATTTAATGCCATGGTGAAAAACTTCAATACGTTTAGGCGTGAATGCCAGAATGCATTTAACTCTGTCAAAGCTCTTCTTTTGCAGTGCTCCTGTCATGGGTGCTCCTGATTTTGAGCATCCCTTCAAATTGGAAGTTGATGCCAGTGATTGTGGTGCTGGGGCAGTTCTGCTGCAGGAAGACGAGCATGGTGTTGAGCATCCCCTTTGTTCTTTTCTAAGAAGTTCACCGTTCATCAAATACGGTACAGTACAATGGAGAAAGAAGCTCTTTCTTTTTTGCCGGCACTCCAGCACCTTGATGAGTATATTGGTTCAAATTCCCATCCGATTACAGTTTACACTGACCACAACCTTCTAGTTTTTTAGAACAGGATGAAAAAACTCAAACCAAAGGCTATTGAGATGTTCACTGATGGTTAATCTTAATATTAAACACAAAAAGGGAGCTGAAAATTTGGTAGCGGATGCTCTTTCGCGCAGCATCCACACAACCTAAGCAATGGCTTCTGGGGGGGGCAGAAGATTTCTCATAGGTTGGGGGGGGTGTTGCGGCTGTGGCCGTAATATTGTTTTGTGTATTTGGAGTTTTTCTGTATCTGTTTTCTTTGCTTTCCTTCTGCAGTGGGAGGTTCTGTCTTTCCTTTTTCTGTCACTCCTGTAGTTGTGTGCAGATTGGATGCCACAGTGTCCGGAGCACCTGATTGGCTGTGGACTTCCAGAATCAGAATCAGAATCAGAATCAGAATCAGAATGCCTTTATTATCATTGTTACACAAGAAACTTGTGACAACAAAATTTCCGGTGCTCTCCAGCTGCTTAAACAATATAAATAAGTAATATTCTAAAGAACAATAAAACATTTTGTTTAACTGAAAAATATACATATGTACATAGCTACATAACTTTTCTATATTGCACATGGGAATTGTTTATATTGCACATTGGCTTCAAATATTGCACGAGTTACAGATTTTTATGGGATTCACATTTGTTTAGGAGGTCGACTGCTATGGGGAAAAACAGTTTTTGAGTCTCTTTGTGCGAACTTTGTGGGGTCTGTACCGCCGACCTGACGGTAGCAGTTGGAACAGGTGGTGGTTGGGATGGTGGGAGTCCTTGATGATTTGCTTGGCTCTGCCCGTGTAGCGACAGCTAGCAATGTCCTCTAGGCTGGGCAGGGGGGAGCCGGTGATTCTCTGGGCCGTGTTGGTCACAGCAGCAGCTTTAAAAACTGCCACATCATCTGTTGGAGAAAAAGACATTTTTCAGCAAGTGCAATGGTATCTTTAAGCAGATACCAACATTTGGCCTAAACATTACTCAAAAAATTACTGATGCTATGAGGCTAACAAAAGTCTATTTTTTTAGGAGAGGGGCTTTTTTTTAAAGGGGGGGGGGCACCAACTTACAGTGGACAGAAGAGGCGCTGTATCCCGGTCACCTCGGTGTCTGCTGGTGATGCCGGTGCCCCATGGCTGCTCGTCAATGGGCCCTTGGTGATGAGCAGGGCTGGGCTTGCTGGTGGAGAGCTGCACCTCGGAGATGCGCCCCCGCCTCAGTAAAGGGCCACGCCTCGAGGAAAGATCGCCCCTCAGGTAAAGAGCCATGAGGGGCTCTCAGTGACAGGCTGCGCCGGCTCGATGATGGGCGGCGCCAGGTTGGTGGTGGTGGCCGGACAGAGAGAAGAAATGGTGATGAACAGATTTTCTTTAACATTTGAGGTTTTCTTCTACTCTCTTTAGGAAAACCATGTTTGTATAAACTCATTTTGTGCTTGAATTTAACTTTTCTTCATTATTTGTAATTAGCTGTTTTTAAACTTTTTGTTTACTACTAAACTTGTTGTTAATCATTGCTGTGTCCTTTGAGCAAAACCTTTGGTAAATCAAATCAAACATACGAAGCTGCAAATTCAATTTCTCTAGAGATGTAAAGACTAAATGATTCTGCAAATGCAACCCTTCAGCCTACAAACTTGAATTATGCATCACTGCATAAAGCTTTGTGTTATTTTATTCTCCAACAGAATTGTATTTGTTTGAAGCTTCATTGACATCCTTTCGCCCTATTTGCATGACACACACTTAGCTTTTTCCAATGGGAGCAATCTGAGCAGAACTTTTGCTACAAATGTGGAAGTTTGGATTTCTAAATGCTAAATAATGATTCACTCACTCTGCTCAGATTGTCACCACCAACAGCAAAGATTCTTCTGCTCATTCTGTTATGGGGAGAGGATGTGAGGAAGTACCCAGGTGCAGAGAGGAGAGGAGGCAGGAGGATGCAGGGAATGGAGGGTTTAATAACACAAAACTACAAAACCAGAACCACTGCTTAAGCAGGCTAGAATACTCGAAACTCTGAAAACACACTAAACTCGAGACCAGGGAACAACACAATATGGACCAGCACAGGAGGAAGGGAAAGACAGGACTTAAATCCATACAAGGCAACAAGACACAGGTGGAAACACTCAGGACTGATGGGGCAAGGTAAACTCAAAACAACAACAAAACAGGAAATACTACAAAATAAAACAGGAAGTTAACTCAAAACATCACAGAACAAAAAACAACTTGAACAGAAAAGCAAAAAAACCTAAAACCATGACATAACCCCAACCTCAAGGAACTGCACCAGGGTTCCACAACTAAACCCAGGAGGAGGGGGTCCTAAGGACAAACTGCCACAGGCAGCCGAGTCCTGAGGACGGCCTGGAGTCGGCCCCGTCTGGCATGGAGTGTCCGGCCAGCAAACGGCTGGCAGCTTGAGTTCAAAGTCTGGAGCACGGGGCTCGGGCTCAGAGTCTGTGGAGACCGGCTCGGGCTCAGGGTCCGGTGCAGGGGCTCTGGCTCAGGGTCCGCGGCAGGCAGCTCGGGCTCAGGGTCCTGAGAAGGCGGCTCGGGCTCAGGGTCCACGGCAGGCGGCTCTGGCTCAGGGTCCGGAGAAGGCGGCTCGGGCTCAGGGTCCGTGGCAGGGGGCTCGGGCTCAGGGTCCGCGGCAGGGGGCTCGGGCTCAGGGTCCGGTGCAGGGGGCTTGGGCCAGACGTCCGGTGATGGGGGCTCGGTCTCAGGGTCCGCGGCAGGGGGCTCGGGCCAGACGTCCGCGGCAGGGGGCTCGGGCTCAGGGTCCGGAGAAGGCGGCTCGGGCTCAGGGTCCGCGGCAGGTGGCTCGGGCTCAGGGTCCGGTGCAGGGGGCTCGGGCCAGACGTCCGGTGCAGGGGGCTCGGGCTCAGGGTCCGCGGCAGGGGGCTCGGGCTCAGGGTCCGGGGCAGGGGGCTCGGGCTCAGGGTCCCGTGCAGGGGGCTCGGGCCAGACGTCTGGTGCAGGGTGCTCGGGCCAGACGTCCGGGGCAGGTGGCTCGGGCCAGACGTCCGGTGCAGGGGGCTCGGGCCAGACGTCCGCGGCAGGGGGCTCGGGCTCAGGGTCCGCAGCAGGGGGCATGGGCTTATGGTCTGGTGCAGGGGGCTCGGGCCAGACGTCTGGTGCAGGGGGCTCGGGCCAGACGTCCGGTGCAGGGGGCTCGGGCCAGACGTCCGGGGCAAAGGGGACTTGGGCTCAGGGTCCGGAGAATGCGGCCCAGACTCAGGGTCCGCGGCAGGCGGATCGGGCTCAGGGTCCACGGCAGGCGGCTCGGGCTCAGGGTCCGGAGAAGGCGGCTCAGGCTCAGGGTCCGCGGCAGGCGGACAGGGGCAGGGGGCTCGGGCCAGACGTCCGGTGCAGGGGGCTCGGGCTCAGGGTCCGCGGCAGGGGGCTTGGGCCAGACGTCCGCGGCAGGGGGCTCGGGCTCAGGGTCCGCGGCAGGGGGCTCGGGCTCAGGGTCCGGTGCAGGGGGCTTGGGCTCAGGGTCCGGTGCAGGGGGCTCGGGCCAGACGTCCGGTGCAGGGGCTCGGGCTCAGGGTCCGCGGCAGGGGGCTCGGGCTCAGGGTCCGGGGCAGGGGGCTCGGGCTCAGGGTCCCGTGCAGGGGGCTCGGGCCAGACGTCTGGTGCAGGGTGCTCGGGCCAGACGTCCGGGGCAGGTGGCTCGGGCTCAGGGTCCGCAGCAGGGGGCTCGGGCTTATGGTCTGGTGCAGGGGGCTCGGGCCAGACATCTGGTGCAGGGGGCTCGGGCCAGACATCCGGTGCAGGGGGCTTGGGCCAGACGTCCGGGGCAAAGGGGACTTGGGCTTAGGGTCCGGAGAATGCGGCCCAGACTCAGGGTCCGCGGCAGGCAGCTCGGGCTCAGGGTCCGGAGAAGGCGGCTCAGGCTCAGGGTCCGCGGCAGGCGGACAGGGGCAGGGGGCTCGGGCCAGACGTCCGGTGCAGGGGGCTCGGGCTCAGGGTCCGCGGCAGGGGGCTTGGGCCAGACGTCCGGGGCAGGGGGCTCGGGCTCAGGGTCCGCGGCAGGGGGCTCGGGCCAGACGTCCCGTGCAGGGGGCTCGGGCCAGACGTCCGGGGCAGGGGGCTCGGGCCAGACGTCTGGGGCAGGAAGGGGTTGAGGTGTTTCCGGTTCCCTCCGGTCTGCTATCCCCCTGTCCAGGACCCTCCTCGGAGCAGGAACGGGTCGTGGTGTATCGGGGACCACCTCTGGAGCCAAGATGGGATGTCGAGTAGGGCGGTGGCATCTGCGGTGTCCCCCCCTCACTGCCAGACAACTCAAGTCAAAGATGGAGGCAGGGAGCTGGGGACAGTCCAAGGCCCACTGGGTCTCGACCCCCTCATCCTCCCCGAAAAAGTCCTCCCAGAGCCACAGACCCTCGTCCAGAGGGTCCAGGAAGGACTGATGCTGGAGAACGTCTGGCTCCATCCAGGAAACAGGAAAGGACTTACGATGAGGACGGCGGCGGCTGCGATGACGGCCGCCTCTCACGGCCAGACGACTCCCGTTGCGTTTCAGGATTGATTTTAAAATTCTTTTAATGGTTTACAAATGTTTTTATGGTCTTGGGCCTTCTTATTTGAATGATATTATTTTACAATACGAACCCTCGCGGACCCTGAGGTCCTCTGGCACTGGCCTCTTAGTTGTCCCTAAGGTGAGGACCAAGACACACGGTGAGGCTTCGTTCCACCATTATGGTCCTCGCCTGTGGAACAGCCTGCCGGAGAACCTCAGGGCTGCAGAGACTGTAGACATTTTTAAGAAGAGGCTCAAGACCCACCTTTTTAGTCTGGCTTTTATATGATTTTGATCATTCCTCATGTCTTTTATTATTCATCTATTTATTAATTGAGGTATTTATTTACATATTTATTTATTTATTTATTTTCCTGTAAGGACTATTATTATCTCTGTTTCTAATATGCAATTCTTTTTATTGTTATTTTACCAATGATACTTAGGTTATGTTTTTATCACTGACCTATTTTATTTTTTAATTACTAACATACTTATATCTTATTTTATTTTTTATCTTTTTCTATTTTTATTGTTGTTATTTTATGATCATTTTATTTTTTACTCTGATGTTTTTTACTCCAGTGTTTCCTCTTGGGGATCCATCGTTCTTGGGCACCACCACCTTGACCTGTAGGGGGGGCCGTTGCTCTGGTGCTCGTTCTCATTGGGCGGGCTGGGGTCCCACTCTGTGGTCTAATAGCCATGGATGGGGCCCTGGGCTGCCCTGTGTTGGGCGGGTGCTGCGGTAATGGCCCCTGTGGTCGGGCTGGGCCTTGGAATGAATGGATCCCCATGATATCGTTTCCTCACAGCAGGACCAAGCCAGACCTTCTTCAACTGCAGTTCATTGTTTCTGTTCATGGTTCTACTGGGGTAACTGGGTGGGTGGGGGTGGTGAGGGAGGGGTACCTTCTTTGTGTGATTGTCCTTTGTTTTCTGTTTTTAACAACTTTCATTTTTTATGACTGTTTTATCTGTTTTTATGTTAAGCGCTTTGTGTTTTTAACCAAAATGAAAGGCGCTATATAAATAAATAAAGTTTGAGTTTGAGTTTGAAAAAAGAGGAGGGGATCTGGGACCATTCAGGGGTCCACCAGAAACAGGTCCTCCCTGCTGGGTACAGGAAAGGCTGGTCCATAATGTTACGGGGAGAGGATGTGAGGAAGTACCCAGGCGCAGAGAGGATTTAATAACGTTTGATTTAATAACAAATATTTTAAGGGGGAGGAGTTTTTTTTGGAAAGGAGGCCATCAACCAGCAATTAACAGAAAAGGCATGGCCTCCCTCCAACCCCTCCCCATAGGGCCCTCCACCCCCCCCCCCCTCCCACTTTTTTCCCCCTTTTTTTTCTCTTTCCTTGTTTTCGTTTCAGCATCTGAACTTTTCGTTTTGGTCTCATAACTGTTTTTTCAATTATGTCCTTTATCAGAAAGGGAAGAGACGTTAAGATCAATAACAAATGTTTTTAAAGGGGAGGAGCTTTGTTGAGGGGGGCCATCAACCACCAATTGACAGAGGAGACATGGCCCACCCGCTCCCCCCCCCCGGCCCTCCACCACCCCCCTTAAGGGGACGTCACTTTTTTTTCCTCTTTCTGTCTTCTTTCCTCATTTTCTTTGGAATCTTAGAGCCTCTTGTTTTAGACACATTTTGTTTGAAATTTGGGTTTTTCTTCTACAATCTAAGGGAAAATCTGGTTTTTTTTTAAATGAACACGCCCTTTTGTGTGTGAATCTAAATTATAGTTTTTGAATTTTTTTATTTTGGTCTGACAATAGTTTTTTCAAAAACTTCCTTGACCAGAACAGAAAGAGGCATTGAGATCAATATCAAATATTTTAAGGGGGAGGAGCTTTGTTGAGGGGGGCCATCAACCACCAATTGACAGAGGAGACATGGTCCACCCGCTACCCCCCCACCCCCCCTGGCCCGCCACCACCCCCCTTAAGAGGACGTCACTTTTTTCCTGTTTTTCTGTCCAGCAGCTGAACTGAATCTGCGTCTCTTGTGTTGGACAGATTTTGTTTGACGTTTGAGATTCTACACTCTAATAGAAAACCAGGATTATATTTGTATAAAATCCTCCTTTTGTCTTCCAATCTAAATTTTAACTTTAGTGTTTGATATTTACATTTATGGGGAAATTAATTGATTGATAATCATGCTAAGAGGCTAACGAGAGGTTTTTATGTTGGAGGGAGGAGTTTTTTTTAAGAGCAGCCCGACACTTACGATTGGTGGAAGAGGCGCTGTATCCGGGGTCAGCTCGGTGGTGATGCCTGTTCCCCCTGGCTGCTTGTGGGTCCTGCAAAATGAATGCAGTGATGCTCCAGTGACAAATGTGTCAGATTAAAAACTACAAACACAAGGATTTGCAGCTGAAAGAACAAGTGATGCGACTGAAACAGAAACAACCTGAGGATACGTTTGAGCAGTGAAAATAAAACCAGTGAAGATAAAAAAAAAAACATTTTTTATGTTGAAAAGAAACAAGACTGCAAAATGAATGCAGTGATGCACATGGATGTAAATTGAAGGGTTGCATTTGGAGAAACATTTAGTCTATGCGCCACTGGAGACTTTTTTCTTGCAACTTCCTACTTTTGATTGATTTATCAAATGTTGTACTTAACCTCACATTAACACTCTTTGAATTATTGTAACTCTTTCACTGTTCATGAATTTAACATTATTCCGTTGGATTCTGAAAGCTGAGAAAAGCCAATCTGAAATCCCTGTGATGCCTTCATTTATGTGTAATTTTGAAAAAAAAAACAATTTAATTCAATTTTGTGTGCTCATTTGGTCAAAAATAACTTGGGCAATTATGCAATGAGGCAAACGAGTTTTACTTTTCGCTTTAGAGGGAGGAGCTTTTTTTAAAGATCAGCCAACTTACAATCAACAGAGGAGGCGCCGTATCCTGGCTCAGCTCGGTTGCTGGTGGTGATGCCTGTTCCCCCTGGCTGCTTGTGGGTCCTACAAAATGAACACAATGATGCACAATGAATGTGTGTAAATGGAAGAGTTGCATATGTAGAAAAAAACACACTTTTTGGGAAGCAAAATAGTGTCAGATAACATCTGGCCACAAATGACTTTGGCAATTATGATATGAGTCTAACGAAAGGGAGAAGCTTTTATGAAGAGCGGCCATTAACTTACAATCAACAGAGGAGGCGCCGTATCCTCAGGGGCTGGTGGTGATGCCTGTGACCCATTGCTGGTCGTCGATCCCGGGCCTTGGATGATGGGCTGCGCCTCGGTGAAGGGTTGGGAATATGACCCAACCGCTTTTAAAGGAGAAGCTGAGAAAGGACACCGTCGTACCGGACCTGTACAGGCCATCGGCCGATGCCCCCACAAACTTCCCCTTCAGGTAATGTATTTTTTTATGTATTTATTTTGTGTGTTTTTTTTGTTTTTTGTTTTTTATATATATTTTTTTAATTTAAAATTTTTTTTTTATGTCTCCATCTCTTCATGACTGGGTGGCTTTATGCACTCAGCCATGGATGACAAAGAAGTTCTTCCAATGCTGGCCTGCAGTGTGGCAGTGAGGCCAGACATTTCTCCAGGAAGTCCTTGCAGTCTATGAACAGAAGGAGGAACAGGATGAAGCTGACAGATGCAGGGATCCATCCACTCAGTGAAGTTGACATGTTTTTGTTTTTTACCTGGAGACAGCTCAGCGCGTGGCTTCAAGTCCTTCCAAAAAAACTTTTCGGCATGGAAAGAACGTTCATGCAGAAGATTGAATGCCACCACCCCCACCTGCCACACCGTGGTGGGCCCCGCTGAATAGGAGCGGTAATGTGTGAACTCAGGGGGGTCATGACACGTCGCCTCTGAAAAACACACACCAAAAGAAAACACATTTTAATCCCAATTTCAGGTGACTTTCTGTCAGCTTAGTTATTGGATCACTGTGTTACTATGCAGCTGTCCCCACCCCCCACCCCCAAGAGGCAAAAATAGTGCAAAACTGAAGCAGAGGGCTGATTACTCACTCCAAAAACATTTGTGCACTGCGTCCCTCTTTGTGAACCTGCTGAGGCCGAAATCAATGAGGCGGACACGCGGGACAGTGGAGCTGGTCTCCACCAGGATGTTGTCCAGCTTGATATCCCGGTGGAAGATTTCTCTGTCTTCCAGCTCTTTAGCAGCTTTTACAAGCTGTTTCAGGAGGACCTGAGGAAGACAGAAGATACAGAACACTCTGAGCAAAAACACATGGAAGAAGACCTCCTCCTCAGAGGGAGAAAGAGAAAACAAGGACCCACTGTGAGCAGGTGGTCATGTCTGAACCCCCCTACCTTGGTCTCGTCTTCCTCCAGCTTTGGTTTCTTCACTCTATAGTCAAATAGACATTCAACAGGCGTGGGTCTCTCCATGACTAGGATCAAGTCGTCTTCCTGGTCATAACAGTCGAGCAGAGACACGGCAGCTGTGGACCCCACCTCTCCATCAGCTGCCTTTTGCATGATCAGAACCTCTATGGGTATCTGCATGCCTTCATTATCCTGTAAAATACCAGGACAGTGTAAGATGAGGGTGAGAAGCTGCACAGGTGAGACTTTAGGTGAGCACCAGTGACTGCAGCTAAACTTACGCTTTGCCTTGAGACCTTGTATTGTGGTATGTATTTGATGGCGACCTGTACGACACAAACAGAGCTTTGGTGAGCATTTCCCTCCTGATCTGCTCCATCAAGAGCTTCTCTATGTCACACTTACTGGGAAGCGATCAGCAACACGAACGCCAGCATACACGGACCCATAGGTTCCTTCTCCAAGGAAGGCCTGCTTCTCGTACTTTACTGCAGAGACACAGCAGATGAGTTCAGTTCTGACTGTGAGGAAAAGCTCTTTCAACAGGATTTAATGTATTAAGAAACCTGACTACTATTTTTACCTTCAAATTGGTTTTGGTTGCCCGTCTCTTGTTCTACTTCTTCCTTTTCTCTGGAAGCTTCTGAAAAGAGCAGACACACATTTGAGAAACTGCAAAGAAAAAGTAACTCCAGAAAGAAAAAGATTTCATGTTTTTTTCTGAGGGGCAGAGATCACAGCTTCTGTAAATTCACTAACGGTCACATTTTCCTCAGTGTCAGAACAGCTGCAGAAGAGCTGCTAAAGGACTGCAGGAAATTATTGCTTTCATTTCTTATTCTGTCAAACACTACTGAGTATTCATTCACCTTAAATCATTCTTTCTACTTTGATTTTTTCTTTTAATGTTTAAAACAAAGTGACAGATAACTATTTAAAGTTTAGGTAAAAATACAGAGACCCTAAAGTTTTCTGTATTTGCTAAACTTTTGACAAAACTTCTGTCTTAAATGGAAATAACTGACAATCAACCTGACGTTTTCTATTTAGCACAGAATAAAGTGTGCTTAATATTGGCGAGATTATATTGTGCAAATTACACTGAAATTTAAAAAAAAACAAATTTTTTAATTTACTTGAAAACAAAATATAGATTTTTTATGACTTTTTTTGTCTTCTTAGGTTTATTAGACACAAAATATTTTTAGCAAAAATCTAAAATTTTCAATGGGAAAATTGTTTCAATGACAAACACAGAGGTTTTCAGATGATGAGCTCTAAAACATTTGGATTTCTTTTAATTCAGCCTCTGATATATTTAACTAAACATATTTTTTTGTAAATGTTTCTCCAATTAATTTAAATAAAAATGCAATTGTTTTGCTTTTTCAATGATCCTCATGTCAGTTTTAGTTCAAACCAGCTTCTAAGGTCAAATGTTTAGTCCAGTAATCAGTTTTCTGAGAAAAAACAACAGAAGTGTTACAATCATCTTACCGCTATCAGTGTCAACAGGGTGGGGGGTGCTGCTACGTGGAGAAAGCCTCCCCCTTTTCTGTGCAGTCACCCCTTCAGGTGAGGATTGTAATTTTCTCTTCCCGGATGTGGCGTTGAAAGGCTCTGCAAAAAAAAGTAAAAGTAACACAAGAATGAGGACTTTTAGGACACACAAACCTGGAAATGGGTTCACTAATGGGAGACGTCTGGGTCAGAAGAACAATTCACTGCCTGCACGACTGTGTGATGACAACATTTTATTTCTCATGTCGACTGGACATTCACATAGCACTGGATTATTAATGATAGATTATACACATCAGATAACTTTATCATTTTATGACCTAATTATGTTTATCAATATTAGTATTTTAAACCAGACAATGTGTATTGAACATGAGTTTAAAACAGTTTCACAGTTATAATAGCAGAAGTAGACATTCATTCAAAGAAAATTCATCTTTGTGTGTCTTTACTCCACCCTGAACCAGTAACATCATGGAAGATGTGGAGGGGTGGAGTTATTGATCAGTGTTCACGTCAAGTTATCAATAAATCCTAAGTTTGATCCATCTTTATCGTCTAAAATGACAGGCACACTTTTATACAAAAAAACAAAAAACAAAAAAGAGGCAAATGTTGATGATGATAGCAATGATCTCACTGGAATGCAATAACTAATAACTAGAAAATTCAAAAGTGTTATCATCATCTTACCGCCATCAGTGCCAACGGGGTGGGGGGTGCTGCTGCGTGGAGAAAGCCTCCTCCTTTTCCCAGCAGTCACCCCTTCAGGTGAGTATTGTAACTTCCTCTTTCTGGATGTCGCATGGAGAGGCTCTGCAAAAAAAAAAGCAACACAATATTGAGGACTTTTAGGACTCACAAGCTTGAAGAAAGCTTCACTTAGGAGTCGTTTGGATCAAAACAACAGGTGGAGGGGTGGAGTTATGTCCCAATATTGCACATCTTACAAATTTTATTACATGTCCTCACTTTAAATTTATGCATTTCCTGTTTGTCTGACGTTTGTTTTCACAGCCTGTGACCTGACATGGGTAAAAACAAAACCAAGTTTGCTGCCACTAAATAGTGATTCCTTCCCTCAGAATAACTGTGAGCTTTTACACAGAAATTTAAATGCATCTGCCTGTAAATCCAAGTATTGTTCACATCCGTGTTTTTGAATGACTTATTGTGTGAGTTTATTCGCATAAATGATTGAATGGAAACAGTGTTGTTACACATTTTGTAAAGTGAAACTTGGCAAATCTAATACAGTACATGAGAAGAGTTAATTCATTTTCCACAAAACTAGGGCTAGCCAGAAATAAACTCCCCAACAAGTAACTACTTCAGGTTTATGCCTGAAAAAAAGTCAGCGTCTAGGATTTTCTTAATCAAATTTTAAATACTTCTTTTTTGGAAAGGATTTAATTATTCCGTGGAAAGGAGTTACTATTTCGTGGTAACAAAGTCCTAATTTGTGGGACATTTGTCATGTTGTTGTTTTTTACCCATGTCAGTTCACGGGCTCCGAATTTATTTAATGTTAAGATAACATACAGCTGCACTGGAGCTAGAAAGGGATGCAGGCAGTAGCTCTGCCTCACCACAGAGGGCGCTCGTGAGCTCGTGCGTGTTCCTCAGTTGTTGCCAAGTAAATTTGAAAAGATTCAATTCTTTTGTTTTGATTTGACTGACTGCAAACATGGCCGATGCAATATCATTAAAAATGTCTCAAAGTTGGAATTTCAATATAAAACGTGAATAAATAAGTAATACGTGATGCATGACGAACCAAAACATCTTTATGTTTCTAAAACTAAAAGATTGGGAGAAGTTTTTACGCTAAAATCACAAGAATAGGTTTCCAGAATAAAAGATGAATGTACTTCATTCACAAAAAAATGTTAGACCACATCACTGCTTTTTATTATTTACACCACTATGTGAATGTTGACATTTTACTTTTTATAATGATTTTGAATATTTAATCTTTCCTTTGAGAGATTTAAGAAGTCAGTTATGAATTTTTTGAGTAAAATAAATGTTTCCCTCAAACTCACATCACATCTCTGTTTAAACTTTACAAACGACAACTCTGCGTTTCAAAATGTTACCTCATCCCAGACAAACCAGCTTCTATGCTGGTTTGTCAGCTTACGTAATAATGTAAAGTACAGTAAATAGTTTACAACAATGTTAAATATTAGTAAAATATGAATATGTCACAATCTGGATATGAAATCTAATCTCAAACCTGTACTCAATGTACAATCAAAAATATTTGATGCGTTTTAAACGTACCTGGGTTCAAATCAGTTGGGTTGTCCATAGTAGATTGGTTTTTGTCCCGCAATGTTGCTGAAAAAAACTTTTTCTAGTCAAATCACACCAACGGAGCAGTCTCTGTCTGGACGTGTGGAAGTCTCTTAGCAGAGTGATGATTTTTAAAATTGTTTCCATAGATTCTGTGACATCACAAAGAGAATCAGGGCAAAACCTGACGGAACTGTGATTTCACCGTGGAAACGTTGATTCGAATGGTAACAATGCAGCTCAATGTTATTCTATTCTACAATCAAATCACCAAATCACATCAAACCTTCTAGGGATGATTTTTATGTCTATTGAAGTAACTCTGGGTGGGGGGAGGGGCTATTTATTTTATTTTAGCTCCAATTTTTGCATATTTAGATACAGTTTTAATGTAATTCTGTGTGTATAGTAAACACTTCCCTCCTTTTGCTGAATCCCATCCACTAAACCATTTTTGGCATTCTTCAAGTGGGTGGAGTAAACTCTAGCGAACGTGCCCCTCCCATTTCAGACTCCATTTTCACCTTCAAAATCCAATGAGTGATGTCATTGTTTTCTAGAGGTGCAATGATAAATCGATGAATCAAAATCTATTCCTACAATCTAACCAGATCGCTTTGACAGAGGCAAGTTGTTGATCAAATTAACCTATACCATTAAAAAATCATTTCAAAACCAGATCAATTGATAGTCAATCTTGAAAAATACCATTTGGATTGAGGCACAGTATGTTTATTTTAGTATAATGTAAAAATGACTTTCACAGCAGACTACACACATGTGATGTCAGCATGAAATGATCCACCCATCATTACAGTCCAGTGTGTGGAAACACCATGCAGCACGTGTGTCAAACTCAAGGGGTCACATCCAGCCCGGCATGTAATTATATCCAGCCGGCGAGATCATTTCACATTGTTGTTATTAATGTCCCGGCAATATGTAGTGGTACGTAACGATAACATTAACTACAGATCCCAAAATGCAGCGTGTCAGCTGCCTTGCCGAACACCAGTGTTGCCAGGTTGGTGGGTTTCTCGCTCAGTTGGACAGTTTTGATTCTAAATTTCTGGGCAAAAATTGCTTTGGGTGGGTGGACATAATTTGGGAGGCTGTGTGGTTGGTTTTTGGTTCCTTACTGAAATATGTCTCAGCAGGGACGTGTTTTTATGATTTGACTTTACTTTTCCATGCTTTCAGCATCTGTCTTTCAGTAACCCTTGTGCTATCCTAGGCACTTTACCGTTGGAAGTTGGGTCATCTAGACCCACTAGACAGAGCTCTCAACTTTTTTTCTTCAATGATTTGTGATCTTCACTGGTTCAATGGATTACATGAAATTTGTCCACCTTTATCCACCTTTGTCATGGTAGGAAGAACACGTCAAAGTAAGGGTGGGGTCATCCAAGACAACACAAGGGTTAAGCCTTATGAACTTTTTTTTTATTAACCATCCTCTTCTAGCTTCCACACTAGAACTTCACCCATTCCCTTTTTGTTGTCTGAGTCACACATTTGATGGTTTTTTTTATTCAGAATCTGCTCTCTCTGTTTCAGCCTCACAAAGACTGGCTCCTCCTTTTGTTCACGAGGCTCCACCTCCTTCACCTGATAGTGGTACCTCTGCAGGGCTACAGGTGGCTTAGCTTCACATAGCTGGGATTGAGGAGCAGCAGCTCCAGTTGTCCTCCCTCCACTTCCGTCTGCTGGCGATGCCACAGTAGATGCAGCTTTTTGTGGTAATACACGGCAGTGGGGAAGACTCATTTCAAGACATGGACCATAGCGGCCCAACCCTGGTCCTCAAGAGCCACAACCCTGCATGTCTGCTCGTCCTCTCTGACCAGCTTGATGCTGATTAGCTGACTCGAGTAATTCCACGTCTTGTTTGACTGAACACACCTGGTTTTGGTTGTCAGCATCAAGCATTGAGGGAGATCTGGGAAACAGGCAGGGATGAGGCTCCTCGGGACTAGGGTTGGCCAGCCCCTGTTAGGGGGAAGTTAGATTTCTCTTAGACTAGTATAAGCCATGAAAGCTTGGTACTTGGCATAAAGCTTGGCTTGAGAGCTCAGCATGAGTCAGTTTACTCTACCGCTGGAAACAGACAGACTGATGTTGGCTGAAGGGGGAGGTAGTCCTCCTGATAAAGGCTGCAACCCGATGAGCTGATATAGGGGAGCAGGGGAGCAGATCATCACCAGGTAGGTGTGGGAGTTTAGAAATCTAAAATGAAAAAGTAGTCAGAGAACAGGGATTTTAATCATTGTGCCTGTTCCAAATAGGTTTCACATTGATGCATATCGTCTGACACTATTAGTGAAAACATTTCACAGTTTCTTTTGTTTCCCCACCTAATAATAATTAAAACTTGCTTTTTGTTTTGGTCTGACTTGGTTAAATTGCTGCCAACAGGTCACAGAAAGCACCAACATGTTTGTTCCTTCATAACACCAACATTACATTGAGTTGCTGTCAGTTTAGTAGAAAGCTGCACCTTTGAAAGAGACTGACAACAGGAACCTGACTGGGAGTTTACAAAAGTGCTGGTCACTGTGGATGTCATTGTTTGCATAGTCGTTGTCTCTCCATCCCCTCTGCCCTTTTAAAGCTTTGAATATTTGCAGATAATTCTCACTCAGCGTCCAAGTGGCCACATATTTCAGGATTAAGTCACATCAGGAAAATGTTTTCTTCTGTGTTGCAGTTGAGTAATATATTTTTAAAGTACTAACCTTCATGTTTTCTCTCTTTAGGGTGATCTAAGGCAGTGTTTTTCAACCAGTGTGCCAGTGTGCCGTGGGAGATGGTCAAGTGTGCCGTGAGAAATTGCCCTCATTAACTGATCTAAAAACATTTCCCATCGCCAGCAAATCAGCTCTTTGTTCATCCAAACAGGCCCTGATAAAACACTGAGTAGTTAGGAATATAAAAGATCATTAAATTATTTTTTCTTTGTGTTTATTTGATTCTATTAAAGACATTTTGATAAGAATGACGGTACCGCGATTTAGCTGCAGCTATACCTGTTTGTGGAAAAGTGCCGCCCCTTTAACTGTCTCCACCAATCATTCTTGAAGGCTTGGTCACATGTCATCAGTCTGACCAATCAGAAGTGCTTAAAGTCTTCACTTCCTTGTTTAGATTTAGCTCAAAAAGTCTCTCAGTTCTAACAAAAATACCAGCTAAAGCTCGTCTTTAGCGGTGTAGCTTTCCACAGAATCCGGTGTCAGACCGTGGAACAAGAGAACAAAACCATGAAGCTCAGAGAAGCTGGTCTTTCTGCGGTCGGGGGATTTTCGGCACTACATCTCCCATGATGCATTGGGTTAAAATGACTGTCTTAGCGCATAATGAGCCTGTCTTCACGTCTTTAAACAACAAACACACATCAAACAGTTTTTGAATCTTTTAACTTAACTTTTAATACATCTTTTAGAAAAAAAACGGCAGCTTCCAGCTTTTTCTGCCACAATTATCACAAAAATGTATGTGAGATTGCAGAGGAGCTGTAGATCAATACAGACTATCAGCTTTTCCTTTTTCTTTTTTTTGGATGCTGGTGTGCTTTTGTCACACTAAGAAGTGTGCCGTGGCTCAAAAAAGGTTGAAAAACACTGATCTAAGGACTCTCCTTGAGAATGTTTTATGGGTCATATTGTCATTTATGTTTGTGTGTTGGGTGATGTTTTCCTTCTCTTTTTCAAATATTTAAATTTACATGCTTATATTTCATATAATTCTTTTGTTTGCTTGTATTTCCTTCTGTCTTAAAAACTCATGTATATTGTTTAAACGTTTCATTCTAGACATGAAGTGCCTATAGTAATAATTATTTGACTTAAGATGTGTAAAGTGTAATACATTGGTGTTATATATTACTGAAAAAAAGCTAAGTTTACTCCTTATAAAGAATATGATTATTTGCATGCACACCAATAAAAAACTAAAAATAAAAACTTTGTTTGAAATGGAGGTTTTCTTGTGAACTAGAACTAATCATTTGCCATTTAAAAAAAGCCTACCTGCACATTCTTTTCTTCTGTAGTTGGACATATAAACATGTATTCTGTGGGTCTAGATGACCCTACTCCCAACGTTACTGGAACAGTTCTGGATTGGTTCTCTGCTAATTTGAGCTCTGAACGTCCTCCTTTCCATGTCAATCCTCAGATCTCAGGTAAAAGTCCATTTTTAAAAATGAGTAAATATTTCTGTGCAGACAATATTCTTTCATTGATGGAAAATTCAATAATTGATGGAAAGTGAAAACTGAATTCAAATAAATTCAGCAAAGACAGAAAGTCCCTGATGTTTGCTTTGATGCCTCTCTGGACATCTTTTATTTTTTTATTTTTTTATTTTTTTATTTATTTAAGTGAGACAACACAACAACAAAACGAAACAAGACAACAAACACTTGAAAAAACAGATCTGACAAACACAAACAACTACCACATAAAGTGTGTGTGTGTGTGTGGGGGGGGGGGTGTGGGTGTGTGTGTGTGTGGGTGGGTGTGGGTGTGTGGGTGTGTGTGTGTGTGGGTGTGTGTGTTGGAGTTTGGTGACTCTTATAAATGAAGAGGACTTTCGCTTCACAAGTATGCAAGAGGAGGAATTGAAATGGAGAAAAGTGGTCAGGATGGAGGGACTTCAAAACCCTCCAGGTTCGGCTATGGTCGAAAATACAGACAACACAACATGACCTCATGAGACTGAGGACCCAAGAGCTGCCCCCCCCCATGTCAGGTGTATGATCCCAGACTCCTGACATGTCCAGAGATCAATCATTTCTCTGACAGGGTTGGTGTTAGGTCAGGAGTCTGGAGCCCTTCTGTGGCTCTTTCACCCCTCCATTGTGGCTCTCAGTTCAAGAAAAATAGTTTTTAGTAAGAAAAAGTAACTAAAGTAAGTGAGAAGTAAAGACAAAAAGGAAAACTAACTTAAACCTGATTTCTGGAACAACAGTATATGTTACTCTGCCAGGCTCCTTACTACATTACCCATAATGCTCCATCATGCAGTGGAGTCTGGAGGTGACCAAGCACAGCCAGAGTTCATTCTTAGGCCCCTTCTCTGAACATCTTTTGATCGATTTTAAAGTGTTTCCAGTGGTCTTTTGTTCTGTAGAGCGGCAGGAGTTCATTAGAAGTTTGCCTCTGAGTTGTGGGCGGGACTCTTGGCACAGAGTAAGCTTCTTCCCATCATCCATTTGTTTACACTTTTTCACGCTAGCTTACAGCCCCTCACAGCCCTGACCTCACATTAGCGGTGCAACAAAAATGGTGATCAACATCAGATCTGTCTAGCCATCCAGTTCTGATCCAGATTCCAGTTCTGATCCAGATTCCAGCTCAGACCAGGAAAACAAAGGCGTTCATGGATCTGTTGGTCTGCAGGTGGATGATCAGAATGGAGCAGAGCAGAGAGCTTGAAGCCTGCTGATTGTAGCTCCTATATTACAGCTACAAGCTTCTTCCAACCACATGTTTGTCTCAGCAGAAACACAAATTTGATTTTCTCTATATATGTCATCCATATATGTCATAGGCATTGACTGTATAAGAAAACTGGACTGAGAGATGTTTCACCCCTGGTGTTTCAAACAGGAAGCACCTGCTGATAGCGACCATTGTTTTTGTCAGGATATTCATTCTTGCTCTAATGACTTTTTTTTAAAACTTTTTTTTAACATGTCCTGCAAATCAAATCAAATCAAATCAAACTTTATTTATAAAATAGTGCTTATCATGCATTTTGTGCAGCTAGAAGCGCTTTAACATTAAAAACAGAAAACACACAACATTACAGTAAAAACCCAACTCATCCTTCACCCTTCCCACTCCCCTCCGTTAAAACACATGACCCTTGGCCCCCACGTACAAAGAATAATGACTATGTAACTTTAAATAAATAAATAAGCAAACAAACAAACAAGTATGGCTTGGCTCTGCTGTGAGGAAACGGTATTTGGGAATCCTTTCATACCAGGAGCCAGCCCAGCCACAGGAGCATCGCCACAGCGCCAACCCAGACCGGGACAACACTGGGGTCCACTTCACAGCCGTGAAGCTGCAAAGTTAGACCCCAGCCGCCCCAGCAAGGGCAAGAACTGCAGGAACAACCGCTGACCAAGCCGGCAAGCCCTGGAGGAAAAGATCCCCACAAGAAACACTGGGGCTAAAATCATGATAAGATACTAAAATTAAAAACATAAGATGTATATAAAAACATCAAAAATGCCAGATGCATCAAATGAAAATAAATACCTAAAATAGCCTGGACTAAGACTAATAGAATAAATTAGCAGTTAAAATCAACTAAAAGCTAAATTAAAAAGGTGGGTCTTGAGCCTCTTCTTAAAAACCTCTACAGTCTCTGCAGCCCTGAGGTTCTCCGGCAGGCTGTTCCACAGACGAGGACCGTAATGGCAGAACGAAGCCTCACCATAAATTTTGGTCCTCACTTTAGGAACAACTAAGAGGCCAGCACCGGAGGACCTCAGGGTCCGCGAGGGCTCATATTTTAATTTATTTTATTTTATTATTATTTTTTTATTTTAGTTCTTGATAGTCCTAATTTTTCTTGAAGATGTAATTGAAGTGCAAGTTTTTGGAGCTATAAACCGACCAATCAGATGCCTCAATGACAGACGGTCACCTCATGTCAACTGCTGAAAAGGTTGGATTGAAAGATTCTCAAAGCCTGCTTTCGCTGGAAGGGGTGTGGCCTTCCTACAAGCTCACTCTTGACTGACGAGACCGGTCACCTCAGAAATTTGATTCAGACCGACTTGGACCAATCACTGTTTACTAAACGTCGTCGGGTTTCAACTTGGCAGAAAAATGGCGACTGAATTGATTTCATTTGGTTGGAGCCACTATATGTGATTTCTTTCTCACAGGTTACAGGAGGTCCAGAGGCTTGTCACCAATGCAAAGCTGGTTCTGGTGCGGCTCCATTCAAATGTAGATAAAGTGGGCCTAAACAAAACCAAGACCAGGAACTTTATCATCAATAATGAGAAATAAAATAGCCGGTCTGGAGTCATGTTGGAAGCCAGCCACACATCTCAAAGCTTCAAAAAAGGCCAAAGGCCGTTTCTACCAGAGACACTGAGTTTTCATTTTTTTTCTTGTCTTGATATGTAGTGTAGTTTGTTTGTTCCTCGTGTTAATAATTCTTTTTTTTTTTGTTATTACTTGTCAATTCATCATTTTTTTTGCATCATGGTCCTTCATTTCACAATTACACTTTCACAAAACTACACTTTCCTCGTCTCACGACCTGCCGCTGTGAAGAGTGACTTTTATTTTCCGAGTCCCACTCCAAACTTTAAGGAACAGTTCTCAGCCCTGCTTTGACATCCTGTAACTTCACGAATCGGCTGATTCCCAGAGAGAAGCGCCTTTGTGCTGACATTACTTATATATAAAGAGTTGCATATCGCGTTAAGGGCTGGAAAATTACAGTAGTCAAAGGAATGTAAACACTTTTGTTAATAGAAATTTTGAAAGGATATAAAACGATTACAGCTTTTTGCCCCATTCAAGCTTATCTTGCAAGCTAAAACGTTATTTTGTACCGCAGCATGAAAAAGTTTAGTAAAAACGTGGAATTTCCGCTTCCGGCTAATGATGTCCGGGTGCCATCTCGTGTCTGCAGCCCGGTCCCCCCCTCTTTGGATGAGCATCAACAAAAATGTTCAAGGGACACAATTATTAGTGACGCACACGGGCGCTACACTAAGTTGCTATCTCAAATTATTGTCATTTTTTGTGCAAATTCCCTCATAAATTTTCGCTCCTCTGTATTTTCACTTCTGAAAATCAACCTACTCCTTCTATTTCAAACTCTTTTGGGGTCTCTACATTTCTTGTTTGCAGGGGGAAGATAATTAGTGACACTTCAGCGCACAGTTATGCTGTTAGTTGTTCATTTATTTTGTGCTGAAATAAGTTGGGTCATTGCACTAAAAATGATAACTTCAGGAAACTTCCTTTAGATGTCAGGTTTGTCCCCCCAGAAACATTTTTTATAGCTGCTTCTCCTGAGACTGCAGTGCCTCTTCATGTTTTAAAGTTTGAAAGTCTTTAAGTTTGCAGTGTGACCATGCTGTGGGGTTGTCCTGGTGCTGCTGTGTTACTGCAGGGCAGCTGTGTTCTGTTTTCTGTTTGCAGGGCGTTGAGCTTTCTCAACCACCTTATATTTGTTACATGCTGCTGTTCAACGAGATGTTATAGATATACTACCCAATATTCACTAAAACGGCCTTTTTCCGATAGTGGGAAAATTGCCGACACAGTGGACCCACCGGTGCCGTCAGACTGAGGGGGAGAAGCTAAGAGAACGACTTCTGATGGCCAGAAGACATTTAAAAACAAACTTTTGATATGATCCGACACCTCATTCTGCTGGAAGAAATATTCTAAATGCTGTACATCTACTGAAAATCTGAGAATCTAAGATCAATGAAGGTTGAACTAAGCTCTTGTTTGCACAGCCATGCAGCATTTCATGCACAACCATAAAAGCCACCTTTCACTGGCATAATTATTTGATGTTTTTTCCAATTAACTGGAAACGTTTTTTTTATTTTTTATGGTGAACTGTCTCATGATCCTATTATCGGCATTATTCTTTGTAAAGTCTCTGATGTTCATTGCAAAGACTTTCAGTTTATGTTCTAAAAACTCAGCAAACACCTGTGAAAACTACTCTAAACAACTTGCAATGCGGCAAAGACCACAGTTACTTATTTGACATTATGGCTTTCACAGACAACTACTATGTGAACCATTAAATACGAGCTTTTAGATCTTCTCAAGAGCTGTGATGTCACTCAACTCTTTCCACTGATTCTCAACAGGATTGAGGTCCAGAGACTGGACTGGCTGTGTTGCCTAGGTGATGTATTTGGTGTCATTGTGCTGGAAGATCCAGACGTGTTTCATCCTCAGTTCTCTCACTGATGGAAGGAGGTTTTTGCCCTGCCACATATGAACCCATTCACCCTCTCTTTAATGTGCATTAGTGCACAGTCACCTTTGCTAGAAAGCAGCCCTAAGCATGATGTTTCCACCCCCATGCTTCCCAGTGGGTGTGGTGATCTGGGAAGGGAACTCAGCGTTCTCTCTCCCTTCATAGACAGTGAATGATGTTTATAACACAGACATTTAATGGTGAGATGAAGCCCCATCAGGCATCGAGGCCTCTCAGCCAGTTGTGTTGTCATTTAGTGCCCCCTGCTGGTTGATGAAAGTAAAAGCAACAAAGATATTGAAATAAAAGCAGAGCTCTGTTGCTTTATTTGGCCATGTAACTTCTTTTATTTAATTGATTTCTTAGAAATGGCTTACTATATCAGATTGCATAATGACTGTTTCAATATCTCAGCCTTTACCTCAACATTTAGTTTCAGCAGAGTCCGTCACTGCTAAGTGCTGAAGTGTGTCGCTTTCAAAGGCAAACGAGGACGCCACAGTTCTTAAAAGCAACTGTGGAGTAAATGCATTTATGCACACACAAAAAACATTAAATGTTAAAAGGCATTGAACAGATAAAACTTTACAAAAGGGGGGAGGGTGTATCTTTAATTACATTTGTAACTGCAACTAGAAAATATCCATTAACTTAAAGAAAATGTTATAATTTATAATCAAATTAGACAAGAAAAAAGTAAAAAAAAAACAGTTCTTAATAAAATGCAAACTACACATTTTTTGTTTAACTTGTTGTAATTATTTTTTGGCACCAAACAAGTATTTTTATTTACATCCCCTGAGAGGAACACATTTTTTTCTATGTTTTTTTCAGTAATGTTATTCATAAATAAATACAACTTTATCAAACTGATTTATGTTTTAACTTTATTGAGCATTGAAACAATTCCAGAAAGAAAATTGTTCTATAATAACAACATAACAAGGTTGAGAACAAACAAAAAGTTACATTGCTGACGAATACATTCAAATAAATCAAAGAGGGAGAAAGAAAAAGTAAATAATATAGAGGGTTAATCCTCATCAAACATTAATTGACGTAACTGTGCTGAAACATTATGTTTCCTGTAAAATAGGGAGTATTTTAAGACCAATAAAAAGTTTTTTCAATAGCTTTATTGGATATAAACAGACTAACAGAACATATAAACGACTGCATCCAAAACAAATCAATGGCTATAATATTACAATATTAACACAAAATAATTAACTCTAGGGGACATATGAATAAGAAATTATAAGTTAAGACAAAGAAAAATCAAGAAAGAAAATCACTCATCAAATAGGGAAGTACAACATTTTACCTGTCCAGGTCTTATTTACAGTCTATGATGACCTCCCCCCCCAACACACACACACACACACACACACACACACTAAACCAAAACTATCAGAAGCAACAACTGTGTTACTTTCTCAAACATAGAGAACTAGTGTGAGAGCACATAGCAAAAAGGAAGTTTGCTAGTAATAAAAAAATTAATTATAAAAAAGATTAACAAAGAATTTTCTTAGGAGATTATTCGCATTTAACAAAGAGCACACATTGTTCCAGTGTTGCATGCCTTGGATGTACTAATCTGATTTATTTGTTCATAAAATTCAAACATATCTATCATGAATCCAGTAAATTTGTGAATTGTTTTTCTTACTCTGCACTTGTGTTTGTTAAAAAGTTCTAAATAGTATCTTCCAGCAGTCAAAACAAACGTCGTATCTACGCTCTGCAGTTTCAACCAATTAGATTAGCGCTGAAGCCTACGTCATCAACGTGCCCGCTGAGTACGTGCCTGGCTGCATGGCGCGTGCCTCCACAGCCGTGTTTGTGCTTTAAGTTACTAACCGTGAGTTACCTTTCGTTTTCGGGAACTGTGGAGCGCGCGAGCGCGGGAAGTCTGCGCAGCTGCGAAGTAAAGTTCCCCGTTAGCACCGAGCTAGCTTCCTTTAGCCCCGTGACGTCAGCTGACCCGAACGCACGGGTTAACGAGATCACCGCCTTCAGCTCCGCGGTGTCTCGGCGCCTGTGGAAACACTCGGCGTGTTACTCTGAGGGCGGGAAGCCGCCGACCTTCGCCCGACAGCTGGGTGAGTGAAACCGATCCGGACCGGGGCTGACCCGGTCAGGATGGCTCTCCGCTCGATCCTTAACAGCGTGTGCCTCGGGAACCGAGCCGCATGCTGTCGGTTCTCCCTGCACCCACCGCACGCGCCCGTGCGCCGCGCCTCGTGCCAGCCCAGGTCCGGCTTTAAGCCCGAGAAGGTGGCGGTAGTGACCAAAACAACCCGGTTCGAGTTCGAGCTGCAGCGCTACCGCTATGCGGGACTCTCCGAGGAGGACCTGAAGCAGTTGGTACTGTCCTAACCCCTGTGCGTGCGAGCGTGCTCGTGACCCGCGCGCGCACAGGTCAGACTGAACGCGGGTCCCCCTGTGTCCGCAGCTCGCCCTGAAGGGCTCCAGCTACAGCGGCCTGCTGGAGAGGCACGACATCCACACCAGCAACGTGGAGCACGTCGTGAGGAGCCTGGAGTAAGAGCCGAACCGGAGCCGGTCGCTCGCTGCTCGGTCCAAACGCGTCTGTAAGCCGGTCGTTGTTCTCCTCCTGTGCAGGAGGGCGGGCATCGAGGTGCAGCTGGTGAAGAGGGGGGCCTACAACGAAGAGGTGGTCCGGTGGGCGGATGCCATCGTCTCTGCTGGAGGTGAGCGGACCGGTGGGGTCGAACCGGGTCACGGTGCAGCTGCGTTTATGGACCACATACGGGTCACACGTGAAGGAATCCATGGGTGGCAGTTTGAAGGACGACTCTGAGTTGATTTGGACAAATAGAAGCGGTCAAATCTGTGAGTCGAAGAGGAAGTCTGAAGGAAACAGCTGACGAGATTTTCAAAATAAAAGGATGGACAAGCTGCAATGGAGAGGTCCATTCCAATGAAAACAGTGTTTTTGATGTCTTTAACATGTTCTTGTAGTGTTTTCTGATGATGGGGGGATATATGTAAAGAAAATTAAGATAAAAATAGCATTTCTGAGTATTTCTTTACACATGTTCTTTACCATGAAGCCATGCAGCCATGATCTGCCCCTTGCTCTGTAGGTGAGCCTTATGGCTCGTGCGCAGCAGCGGACTCTTTGTGGTTTGCCTGATCTTCAGAGAGCGGTCATCTCGTCGCGGTCAGGCGTGAAACGTCCTTGAATCCACTCCTGTGTGCAGCGCTCCAAGCCTTTTTCTCTGGTTCGCTATCACAGAGTTCTAGCTTGTATCGGCTCTCTGGACGTCACGCACATACGTGGAGACGGTCAAACAGATTCGGGACCTTTTTGATTCCAGACACTAGACTTGCTTTTATTCACAAACCCGGGTTAACTCTGGTGTTCTGGACTGAGTTGGACTCTAAAGTTAGGAATGGATTCAGTATCAGAAACATTCCTCAGATTTCTTCAAATCTCAGTTTAGCTCCCAGTGACTCTTCACCTCATTTTGAACTTTCACTGATAGTGTCACAAACTTTCAAACGACAGGAAAGAAACATTTGTTTCAAATGGATTCCATGAGTTTTGTTTACTAAACATTTACCAGAATATGTGATGTTTTGTTTTTTGCTCGTCTGTTTGTCTCACGTGATCTGAGACCAAAATCTTGTAGCGTTTTGGTCTGACTGACTGATGGGTTCTGGTTCTGTTCTCGGTCCCAGCTGTCCTCTTGTCTCCTCCTCAGGTTTCATCTGGGTTAGATCTGGTTTAATAAAGATAAATGACTCCAAACTAAGCGCTGCTTGTTTTGTTAGGAGACGGGACGATGCTTCTGGTGGCCAGTAAAGTTTTGAGCAAGGACAAGCCGGTTGTTGGCGTGAACACAGACCCTGAGAGGTGAGCGGGACGCCTGCTGGACTTATGAATGAGTGGCTGAAAGTGGGAAAGTTGTTTGTGTGAAAACGCTGAGCAGTTAAACGCAACGCCATGCCTGCATGCAGCCGTCTCTGACTCCGAACTCTCTCTTCTGTGCTGAAGGTCAGAAGGACACCTCTGCCTGCCCGTGCGCTACACCCGGGCCTTCCCCGAGGCGCTGGACAAACTGTGCCGTGGAGAGTTCAGGTGTGTGTCCGCCTGCAGGGACCAAGCCTTGAGCTGTGAAGCCCCCGACTTCTGCTTTCAGTCAGGCTTCATTCAGAGCTTCTGAGTAGGACTGTTCTGAAACGATGCATTCGAGGTCTCACCGCTCTGTGCCGTGAATTGGGACTTTAACTCTCATACAGTGTTTTCTATCCTTGCATCCTTTCACGAAGCTGCAGCTTTGCAGTGTTCGGGCGTAAATCTGTGGAGTCGCGTGGTGGGGAACCCTGAGCGGCACCTGAGGCTCAGCGGGATCTCCTAAATCCTGTTACGTCCCGTGAAGAAGGTCTGCTTATGGCTGCAGACGTGTGCGTGTTTGACGCTGATCCCCGTGCTCAGGCTGCTGTCCACAAACAGCTTACTGTTGGTGATTACTTAAGACGCGTTCAGGTTCATCTCGGTTTTTCCGCCTTCTCATCTGAACGTTGTTTCATGTTGTTGTCCTTGGCTTCCCTCCTGCTTGTCTGATGTTGGGATAAAGTTCACTTGTTAGACTGAGGCTGTTCTTTGGTAAAGACTCGGTCCCACTGAACCGTCTCTTAGTGCACCGGGGATCAGCTCTGTTTGACCTACTTTTCTGTCTCTTGATGACCACGGATGTGGCGGGACACGTGAACCACATCAAACAGAGAGGTGCAGAATCTGAGATGTTTTCAGACCATTGACTGTATATGAGAACTGGAGCGAGTGAGTCTGATGTCATCAAAACAGATGACTTCCTGCTTCAACCAAATTAATTCAGCTCAGCCGCCATTTTTTTGGCGGTGTGGATGCTTCTGTGTCAGAACCAGAAATCCTCACTAAGCAGTGGTTGGTCCGTGTCGGTCTGGGTCCACGTTTCTATGGTAACTACTCTCGCCAATCGGAAGTGAGCTGGCTGGAAGGCCACACCCCTTCCACTTGAAAACGGATTCAGGAGAATCTATCCGGTGCTTCGAAACGTTCAAATGAGGCCACATGCTTCTGTTGAGGCATCTGATTGGTCAGTTTATAACTTGAACCACAGAAACAAAATTCTGACTAAAGAGGAGGTCCAGAACTATTTCGGATCACTTGTGGCAGAGTACAACCCGAGTCAAAAGCTGCATTTCTATTGGCTGCTTTACAAACCTGCCGGCATTCAGCTCGGTCCGGTTTGGTTTTTTTGCATTACACTTGAAGATCCCTTCAGGGGGGGCTGGGAGGCTGTTCAGTGATGAAAGTCTTCCGGGAATTCCCGGAAATCCGGGTTTTTGAGCAAACCAATCGTACCTTCCGGGAAATAAAGACCTGATCTCTACAGACAAATCGCTTTCCGGATGAAAAAATGGTCTGAAATCGGCGAATTTTAGCTTTATTTTCTATATTTCTCTGTGGATCGCTTCTTCTATGGGCGTGGCCATCTCTCGCCTTCCCGGCCTAATTGACCAATGACGGGACGTTTTGGTTGCTTTCGGATGCGCCGTCGGCTCTGATTGGCTCTGTCTGTACCACTTGGTCAGCGTGACAGATCCCCTAGAGACCAAAACTGGCGAAACCACGCTAAACTTTTACAAACAAATCTGAAGAGTTTGCGATCAATTTGTGTTAAAATAATGGCGAGCATCGTCATTATTGAGCGTGGTCAAGACCTCAGTTGTGAGAAGACGATAAAAAACAAATTTAGTGGTCTTGGCTGGAAGAAAAAGATTTTTAAGGTAGTGTAGGTCTAATACATTCTGTGTAAAATAATCTCAAAAACCAAATTTTGAAATAATTTCAGTTTTCTTATTTTGAATACATTTCTCGATCTAATTTATTTGTATTTCCTAATTACCATGATTTAGTTGAGTATTATTGACATTAATTATAAGTATTTGGTGGTTTGGACCCAGACTCTCTTAAAAAAGAATGTTTACAATGTTTAATTTAGTTTGTATGTTTGTGTTGATATTTCCCAGATTACTTAGTATTGGTGTTAAAGAATTGATGTATTATGTTATAGAACAATAGTTTCAAGCAGATCCCATATTTTGATGTAATTATAGTTTGAGAAAACAGTGCAAGTGGATGTTGTACATCTGTCATTTCTAAAGCAGAAATCATGTACAAATGAGGTACTTTCATAGAATATCATAGTTACTGGTCTTCTTTTTGCCATTTGGGGCTTTGATGTTACTATATTTTAGCAATTGTATGTTTTGCAGCTTTGAGGAAAAGCTTAGATTGTAGGATTGTGTTACTTTTAGCAATTATCCAAATTCATTTTTAGGACCAGCAAGTCCTTCATGGTAAGTTAAACTAGGGGTTTGAATGACAGATCATGATGCTCCAACTAGTCTTAGTGTCTTGATTAAGAAGTGAATAACTAGCTGCCAGAATGCATCTAAGACTATGGATTTTTCCAAAATTTCTCTCCACGCCGCCATAACACTCAAAGAAAAGTTCAGGGATTTTTTCCTTGCCTGACTTTCATCACTGGCTGTTGGACTCAACCACAACCCCTGTCTCCTGAAAAGGAGGTGGAGTCCGGACCAGGTCACCATCTCCATGAAAGCAGAGGGGCTCTGAAAATGGAAGCCCCTGTGCAGCACCCTAAGTGGTGGAAACGCCCTTGAGCAAGTGCTTAAGGAAATGCAGCTAAATGCCCCTCTCAGAGTGGATTCTGTTCTAAAAAAGCCCCCCCCCTGTCCTATGGTCTGGCAGGTGGCTGTGGCGTCAGAGGATCCGTCTGCACCTGGAGGGCACGGGAATCAACCCCACCCCGGTGGACCTGCACGAGCAGCAGCTGAGCCTGGAGCAGCACAGCCAGGCTCACCGCTCCGACAGCCAACAGAGTACGAGTCCGCCGCCCCCGTCCCCGTCCCTCCCTCCAGAGGACTTTGGCTCCAGCACACAGTGTTTTCAACTGAGCTGCTGTTTGGCTCCACCAGCGTTCTCTCGTCTCACGCGTGTGCGTCTTTCAGGGTCTGGAACGTCGCATCAGAGCGTCTCCACGCCGAGCCTGCTCCCCGTCAGAGGCCTCAACGAAATCTTCATCGGAGAGTCTCTGTCATCCAGGTACTTCAGTCATCTGGAGCAAAGCTTCAGCTCCTCTTCCTCATCTCATATATCTGTAACCATCACTGACCCCCAGCCCCTCCACCTCCAGCATGCTCACCTGTCCAGAACTCATCAGGTGAACTCTCTGTCCACCGCAGGTCAGCGTCTTTCAAACCCCACCTTAACCTCTTGCTCCATAGGGCTTCCTACTATGAGATCTCTGTGGAGGACGGCCCGTGGGAGAAGCAGAAGAGTTCGGGGCTCAGCATCTGCACTGGAACGGGGTCTAAAGCCTGGTGAGACTTTTTGTGGGGGTTTGGGGTGGCAGCGGGTGGCAGTCTGAGTCCCTAGGCCTCCTCCTTCCAGGATGCTGAGGTGTTCCCGGGCCAGCTGAGGCGTAAGCGTTCCAGGGTCTGCCCCCCGTACCGGTGGAAAAGACCCTTTTCCTCCAGAACTGCAGCATGAATTTGAGCTGAGAGGCAGAGGAGCGGGATTCCCCGTCATGGAGCACAGCTCCCTCCAGTCACCTTCTGACAAAAGGGAAACCAGTCCGGAGTGACTGTCCTGATGTGTCACTGAGCCGAGACCGTCCCATCACAGAGGAGTCTGCAGAGGCCTCAGACGACCTCCTCCACGACCTCGGCTAAAACCGCTCCGCTCTCCCAGTGCCACAGATGCAGAAGTATTCATGCTACGCTCAGAGCGGTCAATTTCAATTTGAAAAATAGTTTTTTTTTAGAAACCAGGAGCTCAAAAGTATTAAATGTAAACTTGGGTTCCGTTCAGGCCGGTCCGTGAAAATATTGTCTGACATTAAACCGATCCGCGGCCCGACAAAAGGTTGGAGAGCACTGGCATAAATGACATTCCACCTCCTGGATCTACACCAACCGCTCAGCCTTTTGCAAAGGCGACTAATGCAGAGAGGAATAAATGCAGGATTTGGAGCGTCCACACGGAAACCCAAACCCAGAACTTTCCCCAGACGTAGTGCTGGAAAACTGCTGAAATCTGGCCTTATTAAAGCAGACATAAAACGTGAAAATGTTATGGTCTGTGCAGCGTGACAACCTGACATGAACATAGTCCACGAGGAGCAGCCAGATGTGGCGACATCAGAAGAACCGGGTGGAGCTGAACTGTCTTCTCATCCTACTGGACTCTCCTGTTAAATACAACGATGGAAGCTTCTAAAGATGTGAAACGTTAGAACAGCTAGTTAGAGTTACCAGTGCCTGGTTTAGTGCTCTGATGTCCAAACCAGCTCATGAAACAAAGAATGTCCTTCATAGGAAAGCCTCTGTGCCATCAAACTAAAACTTACACTTTATAAACTGTGGAATTTGTTCCAATAATCTATTCTACGGAATATTTCAGGACAAGTGAAATGCTTCCTGATTGAAGGATCTTGGCATGAACTGGTGTTGGTTCTGGAGTCTGAAATGGGCCGTCATGATGTCCAAACAGCAGGTTAAGCTGTGCTTAGTGGCGCCTCAGCGGTACCAGACGGGCCTGACGGGTTCTGTAGCGGCCCGTCCTGCTTTTGAACTTTAGACGTTCCAGTCAGAAGTTCTTCTCTGCTTTCTGTCTGCAGGTCTTACAACATCAACAAGCTGGCAGAACAAGCCGTGGAAGAGGTTCTGAAAATTGGTGAGTTGATCCGATACTTTGGTTGGATTCTTCTGCCGCATGCTAAAAACCCAAACATATCCGCCCTCCTGCAGCATTTCTCTGCTCCTCATCCGCCTGTTGACTCTCAGCGACAGGGGAGGCGGTTACATGGCCTGTCTGAAGCTCTGGAGCCACAGGCGGCTCCTTCCTCCCTGCATTTTGGCTCGTTGGCTTGAATAAAAATGCTAACAGTTTCACTTAAAAATTGCTTGGTAGTTTTGGTTCATTTGGTTTGGTAAATTAGGTTATGTACATAGATTTTAAACCTGTCAAATAACTGAGAAAATCGATTTATATGCTTAGAATAAGCTTAAAGGACATGTAGATCTAAAGAGAACATGTTTAGATTCTATAGTAAAAGGATGAAGCTGCATCAAAGTCATAATGAAGGGAAAATACCATGTTCTGTTTGGCTTTCTTGCATTTTTATTTCTAATAAATCTGCTGCAGCAGGAGGAATGTCTGTCAAAGCTGTCAAAGGTAAAAGCAGGGAAACTGGTTGTGTGGATCATTGAAACACTTCTGCGTGTTTGTGTTCACCTCAGGGAGGTCCCAGGCCGGAATGGACGTCCCTCTGAGCCCTGAGTTCGTTGAGAAAGGTGAGTTCCAGGCCGCCGTCTGCCTGCATGTCAGAAGCGTCTCTAACCGGCGTTTGGTGGTGTCCAGTCACGGACCAGTACAACCAGTCCCTGGTCTTCAGTCCAGACGACCGGCGCCTGCTCTTCAGCATCCGGGAGCCCATCGTCAACAGGGTTTTCTCCAGCGGCCGGCAGAGAGGCTTCGCCAGCAAGTCCGTGAGAGCCCGCTCCGTCTGGACCTGCAGAACAGGGCCGGTTCTGATGGGGCTGTCTTTGTGTGCCTTGGCAGGGTGTGTGTGCGCTCGCGGTGCTGGGACGCCTGCATGGTGGTGGACGGAGGGACGTCCTTCGAGTTCAACGACGGCGCCATCGCTACCATCAGCACCAGTGAGGAGGACCAGCTGAGGACGCTGGTTCTGGAGAACTGAGTCAGAGTCCAAGTCGTCCTTTCTGCGTCCATGAAGTTCAGGACTTCTCTACTGAACAAGAATGTGTGAAAACAAAGTTTTTGTTTTTCCTGAATTTGCTTTTTTATTTTTATTTAGTTGCATTTTTCTGGGTTTTAATAGAAATGTGCGTCTTTGCCTTTTGTGCGGTGAGCTTTAGCGCCGGAGTCCGGATTGTTTCTGATGATTGAGATCCTCGACAGTGAATAATTTATTTCTGACTTTGTGCACTACATTAATCTCCGGAGCTCCGACCTGCAAACTTTGAATGTTGTCTCGGCGGGTTTGGAGTTCCCGACGCTGAGCTGAAGGTCTGAGGAGAAGCAGCAGGAGTGGCGGAAGACGAGGCGGACGTTACTTCCTCCTCCTGTGGAAACGCCGCAGTCTTCTTCCCGTGATGAGCCGCCGCCGCTGCCGCCGCCGCCGTCCGTGGCTGCAGGATGGTGCGTCTGAAGGACTGTTACAGGCTGCTTTTCCACTCCTGAGCGTTCTCAGCAAATATTTGATGTCTGAGGTCAAACTGAGGGGCAGCAGGGGGACTTTTGGAACAGAACCTTTGTATTTTATAGCCGTTTGAATGAAGGCAAAGCTTCAGTATGAATAGTTTTTCTAAATCTCAGAAGCACCAACCAGCACAAATGTCTGAAGTCTTGTGTTTCATGACCCACGTTGGAGCTCAGGAGTCTGTCGAGGCGGCGCCAAAGTCTGGAGATTAAACATATCAGCTATTTGAACCCCTCATGCTCCTGCCTGTTTTCTTTACAGTAGTCTGCATATTGTCACAGTTTCAGACTGAACTTTGTTGTGTTAGTTTTAAACTATTACTGATGGGAAATGATTTTTTGTTTACATTGTAAACATTCGGCTTAAGATGTCCAGAGAGGCATCAAAGCAAACATCAGGGACTTTCTGTCTTTGCTGAATTTATTTGAATTCAGTTTTCACTTTCCATCAATTATTGAATTTTCCATCAATGAAAGAATATTGTCTGCACAGAAATATTTACTCATTTTTAAAAATGGACTTTTACCTGAGATCTGAGGATTGACATGGAAAGGAGGACGTTCAGAGCTCAAATTAGCAGAGAACCAATCCAGAACTGTTCCAGTAACGTTGGGAGTAGGGTCATCTAGACCCACAGAATACATGTTTATATGTCCAACTAGGGAAGAAAAGAATGTGCAGGTAGGCTTTTTTTAAATGGCAAATGATTAGTTCTAGTTCACAAAAAAACCTCCATTTTAAACAAAGTTTTTATTTTTTTATTGGTGTGCATGCAAATAATCATATTCTTTATAAGGAGTAAACTTAGCTTTTTTTCAGTAATATATAACACCAATGTATTACACTTTACACATCTTAAGTCAAATAATTATTACTATAGGCACTTCATGTCTAGAATGAAACGTTTAAACAATATACACGAGTTTTTAAGACAGAAGGAAATACAAGCAAACAAAAGAATTATATGAAATATAAGCATGTAAATTTAAATATTTGAAAAAGAGAAGGAAAACATCACCCAACACACAAACATAAATGACAATATGACCCATAAAACATTCTCAAGGAGAGTCCTTAAATCAGTGTTTTTCAACCTTTTCTGAGCCACGGCACACTTTAACCTCGACAAAAATCCCGCGGCACACCAGCATCCAAAAAAAAAAAAGGAAAAGCTGATAGTCTGTATTGATCTACAGCTCCTCTGCAATCTCACATGCATTTTTGTGATAATTGTGGCAGAAAAAGCTGGAAGCTGCAGTTGTTTTTTTTCTAAAAGATGTATTAAAAGTTAAGTTAAAAGATTCAAAAACTGTTTGATGTGTGTTCGTTGTTTAAAGACGTTAAGAGGAGAGGCGCATTGTGCGCTAAGACAGTCATTTTAACCAAATGCATCATGGGAGATGTAGTGCCGTAAACACCCCGACCGCAGACAGGCTCTCTTCTCTGAGCTTCATTGTTTTGTTCTCTTGTTCCACGGTCTGACACCGGATTCTGTGGAAAGCTACACCGCTAAAGACGAGCTTTAGCTGGTATTTTTGTTTGAACTGAGAAACTTTTTGAGCTAAATCTAAACAAGGAAGTGAAGACTTTAACCACTTCTGATTGGTCAGACGGATGACATGTGACCAAGCCTTCAAGAATGATTGGTGGAGACAGTAAAAGGGGCGGGACTTTTCCACAAACAGGTATAGCTGCAGCCGTGACGTGCGGTCAGGTGAGGCAAGTGAGGCAAGTGAGGCAGAGCCTCACCTGTCATAATCGTGATCAAATAGAAAAAGCTAAATTAAGTAAATATTATTTTCCACTGATCTGTGTTAAAAATACATTTTCAGTCAACTCAGCACATTTTCCACAGTTTCTGAGGTTAAAATCGCCTAATTTGAGTGTTGTGCGATCACAGACGGAGCTGAAACTCCATCGTTTTTTTTTTTAAATAACATGGAAGTAAGTGGATGAAAATGTAATTAAAATCATTTATTTTATTTTTATGATAATTTTCACAGACAATATTTGATAACTGATTAAAAGCACCAAAATTTGAAGTTGAAAAATAAAAAAAACAGAAATAGTTACCGAGGGTCAAATGTGCTATTTAATTTGTTTACAGTATATATGAATAATTTATACACAAGAAGAGTGTTCTATCCATCTAGAAAAGAAACATTTTCTGTAGGACAAATATGATCCGGTGTGTATCTTATAAGATGTTTCCTGCTCTTGGATGAATGGTGAAATATTCTGTTCTTTCATTGACAATCTCAGTGCCTCACCAGTCATCAACCTCACCGCACGTCACTGAGCTGCAGCTAAATCGCGGTACCGTCATTCTTATCAAAATGTCTTTAATAGAATCAAATAAACACAAATAAAAAATAATTTAATGATCTTTTATATTCCTAACTACTCAGTGTTTTATCAGGGCCTGTTTGGATGAACAAAGAGCTGATTTCCTGGAGATGGGAAATGTTGTTAGATCAGTGAATGAGGGCAATTTCAACCAGTGCACACTGGCACACTGGTTGAAAAACACTGCCTTAGATCACCCTAAAGAGAGAAAACATGAAGGTTAGTACTTTAAAAACATATTACTCAACTGCAACACAGAAGAAAACATTTTCCTGATGTGACTTAATCCTGAAATATGTGGCCACTTGGACGCTGAGTGAGAATTATCTGCAAATATTCAAAGCTTTAAAAGGGCAGAGGGGATGGAGAGACAATGACTATGCAAACAATGACATCCACAGTGACCAGCACTTTTATAAACTCCCAGTCAGGTTCCTGTTGTCAGTCTCTTTCAAAGGTGCAGCTTTCTACTAAACTGACAGCAACTCAATGTAATGTTGGTGTTATGAAGGAACAAACATGTTGGTGCTTTCTGTGACCTGTTGGCAGCAATTTAACCAAGTCAGACCAAAACAAAAAGCAAGTTTTAATTATTGTTAGGTGGGGAAACAAAAGAAACTGTGAAATGTTTTCACTAATAGTGTCAGACGATATGCATCAATGTGAAACCTATTTGGAACAGGCACAATGATTAAAATCCCTGTTCTCTGACTACTTTTTCATTTTAGATTTCTAAACTCCCACACCTACCTGGTGATGATCTGCTCCCCTGCTCCCCTATATCAGCTCATCGGGTTGCAGCCTTTATCAGGAGGACTACCTCCCCCTTCAGCCAACATCCGTCTGTCTGTTTCCAGCGGTAGAGTAAACTGACTCATGCTGAGCTCTCAAGCCAAGCTTTATGCCAAGTACCAAGCTTTCATGGCTTATACTAGTCTAAGAGAAATCTAACTTCCCCCTAACAGGGGCTGGCCAACCCTAGTCCAGAGGAGCCTCATCCCTGCCTGTTTCCCAGATCTCCCTCAATGCTTGATGCTGACAACCAAAACCAGGTGTGTTCAGTCAAACAAGACGTGGAATTACTGGAGTCAGCTAATCAGCATCAAGCTGGTCAGAGAGGACGAGCAGACATGCAGGGTTGTGGCTCTTGAGGACCAGGGTTGGGCCGCTATGGTCCATGTCTTGAAACGAGTCTTCCCCACTGCCGTGTATTACCACAAAAAGCTGCATCTACTGTGGCATCGCCAGCAGACGGAGGTGGAGGGAGGACAACTGGAGCTGCTGCTCCTCAATCCCAGCTATGTGAAGCTAAGCCACCTGTAGCCCTGCAGAGGTACCACTATCAGGTGAAGGAGGTGGAGCCTCGTGAACAAAAGGAGGAGCCAGTCTTTGTGAGGCTGAAACAGAGAGAGCAGATTCTGAATAAAAAAACCATCAAATGTGTGACTCAGACAACAAAAAGGGAATGGGTGAAGTTCTAGTGTGGAAGCTAGAAGAGGATGGTTAATGAAAAAAAAGTTCATAAGGCTTAACCCTTGTGTTGTCTTGGATGACCCCACCCTTACTTTGACGTGTTCTTCCTACCATGACAAAGGTGGATAAAGGTGGACAAATTTCATGTAATCCATTGAACCAGTGAAGATCACAAATCATTGAAGAAAAAAAGTTGAGAGCTCTGTCTAGTGGGTCTAGATGACCCAACTTCCAACGGTAAAGTGCCTAGGATAGCACAAGGGTTACTGAAAGACAGATGCTGAAAGCATGGAAAAGTAAAGTCAAATCATAAAAACACGTCCCTGCTGAGACATATTTCAATAAGGAACCAAAAACCAACCACACAGCCTCCCAAATTATGTCCACCCACCCAAAGCAATTTTTGCCCAGAAATTTAGAATCAAAACTGTCCAACTGAGCGAGAAACCCACCAACCTGGCAACACTGGTGTTCGGCAAGGCAGCTGACACGCTGCATTTTGGGATCTGTAGTTAATGTTATCGTTACGTACCACTACATATTGCCGGGACATTAATAACAACAATGTGAAATGATCTCGCCGGCTGGATATAATTACATGCCGGGCTGGATGTGACCCCTTGAGTTTGACACACGTGCTGCATGGTGTTTCCACACACTGGACTGTAATGATGGGTGGATCATTTCATGCTGACATCACATGTGTGTAGTCTGCTGTGAAAGTCATTTTTACATTATACTAAAATAAACATACTGTGCCTCAATCCAAATGGTATTTTTCAAGATTGATTATCAATTGATCTGATTTTGAAATGATTTTTGAATGGTATAGGTTAATTTGATCAACAACTTGCCTCTGTCAAATCGATCTGGTTAGATTGTAGGAATAGATTTTGATTCATCGATTTATCATTGCACCTCTAGAAAACAATGACATCACTCATTGGATTTTGAAGGTGAAAATGGAGTCTGAAATGGGAGGGGCATGTTCGCTAGAGTTTACTCCACCCACTTGAAGAATGCCAAAAATGGTTTAGTGGATGGGATTCAGCAAAGGGAGGGAATTGTTTACTATACACACAGAATTACATTAAAACTGTATCTAAATATGCAAAAATTGGAGCTAAAATAAAATAAATAACCCCTCCCCCCACCCAGAGTTACTTCAATAGACATAAAAATCATCCCTAGAAGGTTTGATGTGATTTGGTGATTTGATTGTAGAATAGAATAACATTGAGCTGCATTGTTACCATTCGAATCAGCGTTTCCACGGTGAAATCACAGTTCCGTCAGGTTTTGCCCTGATTCTCTTTGTGATGTCACAGAATCTATGGAAACAATTTTAAAAATCATCACTCTGCTAAGAGACTTCCACACGTCCAGACAGAGACTGCTCCGTTGGTGTGATTTTACTAGGAAAAAGTTTTTTTCAGCAACATTGCGGGACAAAAACCAATCTACTATGGACAACCCAACTGATTTGAACCCAGGTACGTTTAAAACGCATCAAATATTTTTGATTGTACATTGAGTACAGGTTTGAGATTAGATTTCATATCCAGATTGTGACATATTCCTATTTTACTAATATTTTTAATTGTTGTAAACTATTTACTGTATTTTACATTATTATGTAAGCTGACAAACCAGCATAGAAGCTGGTTTGTCTGGGATGTGGTAACATTTTGAAATGCAGAGTTGACGTTTGTAAAGTTTAAACAGAGATGTGATGTGAGTTTGAGGGAAACATTTATTTTACTCAAAAAATTCATAACTGACTTCTTAAATCTCTCAAAGGAAAGATTAAATATTCAAAATCATTATAAAAAGTAAAATGTCAACATTCACATAGTGGTGTAAATAATAAAAAGCAGTGATGTGGTCTAACATTTTTTTGTGAATGAAGTACATTCATCTTTTATTCTGGACACCAATTATTGTGATTTTAGCGTAAAAACTTCTCCCAATCTTTCCGTTTTAGAAACATAAAGATGTTTTGGTTCGTCATGCATCATGTATTACTTATTTATTCACGTTTTATATTGAAATTCCAACTTTGAGACATTTTTAATGATATTGCATCGGCCATGTTTGCAGTCAGTCAAATCAAAACAAAAGAATGGAATCTTTTCAAATTTACTTGGCAACAACTGAGGAACACGCACGAGCTCACGAGCGCCCTCTGTGGTGAGGCAGCGCTACTGCCTGCATCCCTTTCTGGCTCCAGTGCAGCTGTACGTTATCTTAACATTAAATAAATTCGGAGCCCGTGAACTGACATGGGTAAAAAAAAAACATGACAAATTTCCCACAAATTAGGACTTTGTTACCACGAAATAGTAACTCCTTTCCACGGAATAATTAAATCCTTTCCAAAAAAGAAGTATTTAAAATTTGATTAAGAAAATCCTAGACGCTGACTTTTTTTCAGGCATAAACCTGAAGTAGTTACTTGTTGGGGAGTTTATTTCTGGCTAGCCCTAGTTTTGTGGAAAATGAAACAACTCTTCTCATGTACTGTATTAGATTTGCCAAGTTTCACTTTACAAAATGTGTAACTACACTGTTTCCATTCAATCATTTATGCGAATAAACTCACACAATAAGTCATTCAAAAACACGGATGTGAACAATACTTGGATTTACAGGCAGATGCATTTAGATTTCTGTGTAAAAGCTCACAGTTATTCTGAGGGAAGGAATCACTATTTAGTGGCAGCAAACGTGTTAATGGTTTTTACCCATGTCAGGTCACAGGCTGTGAAAACAAACGTCAGACAAACAGGAAATAGATCAATTTAAAGTGAGGACATGTAATAAAATTTCTAAGATGTGCAATATTGGGACATAACTCCACCCCTCCACCTGTTGTTTTGATCCAAACGACTCCTAAGTGAAGCTTTCTTCAAGCTTGTGAGTCCTAAAAGTCCTCAATATTGTGTTGCTTTTTTTTTTTGCAGAGCCTCTCCATGCGACATCCAGAAAGAGGAAGTTACAATACTCACCTGAAGGGGTGACTGCTGGGAAAAGGAGGAGGCTTTCTCTACGCAGCAGCACCCCCCACCCCGTTGGCACTGATGGCGGTAAGATGATGATAACACTTTTGAATTTTCTAGTTATTAGTTATTGCATTCCAGTGAGATCATTGCAAGGCAAGGCAAGGCAAATTTATTTATATAGCACATTTCATGTACAGAGACAATTCAAAGCGCTTTACATACAAAATTAAAAGAAACAATTAAAAACAAATAGTAAAAATGTGATCACTAAAACAAAATTAAAAGATAGTAAACAAGATTTGAATTTAAAACAAGCACATAAATAGAGGTAAAATAAAAATAAAAACACATAAATAAATAGTACGGACATAGACTTTTGAATACATATTAATTAAATGCTGCTGTGAACAGGTGAGTTTTTAACTTGGATTTAAAAACACTGAGTGTTTCAGCAGATCTAATGTTTTCTGGAAGTCTATTCCAGATCTGTGGAGCATAGGAAGTGAATGCTGCTTCACCTTGTTTAGTTCTGGCTCTAGGGACTGATAAAAGACCAGATCCAGAAGAGCGGAGAGGTCTGGCTGGTACATACTGGGTCAGGAGGTCAGCCATGTATTTTGGTGCTAAACCATTCAAAGCTTTATAAACTAGTAACATGACTTTAAAGTCTATCCTCTGACAGACAGGTAGCCAGTGTAAAGACCTCAGAACTGGACTAATGTGGTCCACTTTCTTGGTCCTTGTGAGAACCCGAGCGGCAGAGTTCTGAATGAGCTGTAGTTTCCTGATGGATTTTTTTGGTAGTCCTGTGAACACACTGTTACAGTAATCAAGTCGACTGAAGATGAAAGCATGCACTAGTTTCTCCAGGTCCTGCTTAGACATCAGATCTTTAATCCTTGAAATATTTTTGAGATGATAATAGGCTGATTTTGTGACTGCTTTAATGTGTTTATCGAAATTTAGGTCTGTGTCTATCAATACACCCAAGTTTTTGGCCTGGTTGGTAGTTTTTAGTTGAATAGATTGAAGCTCTATAATGACGTCCAACCTTTTTTCTTTAGCCCCAAAGACAATAACCTCAGTTTTGTTTTTGTTTAGCTGAAGTAAATTATGGCACATCCAGTTATTAATGTCCTCAATGCATTTACCAAGAGCCTGTACAGGTTCTCGGTCACCTGGCGTCAGTTTAATATATATCTGTGTATCATCTGCATAACTATGGTAGCTAATGTTGTTGTTTTGCAATTGCAAAATGATGATATGATGAATGATGAATATGATATTGCAATCATCATCAACATCTGCCTCCTTTTTGTTTTTTGTTTTTTTGTATAAAAGTGTGCCTGTCATTTTAGACGATAAAGATGGATCAAAATTAGGATTTATTGATAACTTGACGTGAACACTGATCAATAACTCCACCCCTCCACATCTTCCATGATGTTACTGGTTCAGGGTGGAGTAAAGACACACAAAGATGAATTTTCTTTGAATGAATGTCTACTTCTGCTATTATAACTGTGAAACTGTTTTAAACTCATGTTCAATACACATTGTCTGGTTTAAAATACTAATATTGATAAACATAATTAGGTCATAAAATGATAAAGTTATCTGATGTATATAATCTATCATTAATAATCCAGTGCTATGTGAATGTCCAGTCGACATGAGAAATAAAATGTTGTCATCACACAGTCGTGCAGGCAGTGAATTGTTCTTCTGACCCAGACGTCTCCCATTAGTGAACCCATTTCCAGGTTTGTGTGTCCTAAAAGTCCTCATTCTTGTGTTACTTTTACTTTTTTTTGCAGAGCCTTTCAACGCCACATCCGGGAAGAGAAAATTACAATCCTCACCTGAAGGGGTGACTGCACAGAAAAGGGGGAGGCTTTCTCCACGCAGCAGCACCCCCCACCCTGTTGACACTGATAGCGGTAAGATGATGATAACACTTCTGTTGTTTTTTCTCAGAAAACTGATTACTGGACTAAACATTTGACCTTAGAAGCTGGTTTGAACTTAAACTGACATGAGGATCATTGAAAAAGCAAAACAATTGCATTTTTATTTAAATTAATTGGAGAAACATTTACAAAAATATATGTTTAGTTAAATATATCAGAGGCTGAATTAAAAGAAATCCAAATGTTTTAGAGCTCATCATCTGAAAATCTCTGTGTTTGTCATTGAAACAATTTTCCCATTGAAAATTTTAGATTTTTGCTAAAAATATTTTGTCTAATAAACCTAAGAAGACAAAAAAAGTCATAAAAAATCTATATTTTGTTTTCAAGTAAATTAAAAAATTTTTTTTTTTTTAAATTTCAGTGTAATTTGCACAATATAATCTCGCCAATATTAAGCACACTTTATTCTGTGCTAAATAGAAAATGTCAGGTTGATTGTCAGTTATTTCCATTTAGGACAGACGTTTTGTCAAAAGTTTAGCAAATACAGAAAACTTTAGGGTCTCTGTGTTTTTACCTAAACTTTAAATAGTTATCTGTCACTTTGTTTTAAACATTAAAAGAAAAAATCAAAGTAGAAAGAATGATTTAAGGTGAATGAATACTCAGTAGTGTTTGACAGAGAGTAAGAAATGACAGCAATAATTTCCTGCAGTCCTTTAGCAGCTCTTCTGCAGCTGTTCTGACACTGAGGAAAATGTGACCGTTAGTGAATTTACAGAAGCTGTGATCTCTGCCCCTCAGAAAAAAACATGAAATCTTTTTCTTTCTGGAGTTACTTTTTCTTTACAGTTTCTCAAATGTGTGTCTGCTCTTTTCAGAAGCTTCCAGAGAAAAGGAAGAAGTAGAACAAGAGACGGGCAACCAAAACCAATTTGAAGGTAAAAATAGTAGTCAGGTTTCTTAATACATTAAATCCTGTTGAAAGAGCTTTTCCTCACAGTCAGAACTGAACTCATCTGCTGTGTCTCTGCAGTAAAGTACGAGAAGCAGGCCTTCCTTGGAGAAGGAACCTATGGGTCCGTGTATGCTGGCGTTCGTGTTGCTGATCGCTTCCCAGTAAGTGTGACATAGAGAAGCTCTTGATGGAGCAGATCAGGAGGGAAATGCTCACCAAAGCTCTGTTTGTGTCGTACAGGTCGCCATCAAATACATACCACAATACAAGGTCTCAAGGCAAAGCGTAAGTTTAGCTGCAGTCACTGGTGCTCACCTAAAGTCTCACCTGTGCAGCTTCTCACCCTCATCTTACACTGTCCTGGTATTTTACAGGATAATGAAGGCATGCAGATACCCATAGAGGTTCTGATCATGCAAAAGGCAGCTGATGGAGAGGTGGGGTCCACAGCTGCCGTGTCTCTGCTCGACTGTTATGACCAGGAAGACGACTTGATCCTAGTCATGGAGAGACCCACGCCTGTTGAATGTCTATTTGACTATAGAGTGAAGAAACCAAGGCTGGAGGAAGACGAGACCAAGGTAGGCGGGTTCAGACATGACCACCTGCTCACAGTGGGTCCTTGTTTTCTGTTTCTCCCTCTGAGGAGGAGGTCTTCTTCCATGTGTTTTTGCTCAGAGTGTTCTGTATCTTCTGTCTTCCTCAGGTCCTCCTAAAACAGCTTGTAAAAGCTGCTAAAGAGCTGGAAGACAGAGAAATCTTCCACCGGGATATCAAGCTGGACAACATCCTGGTGGAGACCAGCTCCACTGTCCCGCGTGTCCGCCTCATTGATTTCGGCCTCAGCAGGTTCACAAAGAGGGACGCAGTGCACAAATGTTTTTGGAGTGAGTAATCAGCCCTCTGCTTCAGTTTTGCACTATTTTTGCCTCTTGGGGGTGGGGGGTGGGGACAGCTGCATAGTAACACAGTGATCCAATAACTAAGCTGACAGAAAGTCACCTGAAATTGGGATTAAAATGTGTTTTCTTTTGGTGTGTGTTTTTCAGAGCCGACGTGTCATGACCCCCCTGAGTTCACACATTACCGCTCCTATTCAGCGGGGCCCACCACGGTGTGGCAGGTGGGGGTGGTGGCATTCAATCTTCTGCATGAACGTTCTTTCCATGCCGAAAAGTTTTTTTGGAAGGACTTGAAGCCACGCGCTGAGCTGTCTCCAGGTGAAAAACAAAAACATGTCAACTTCACTGAGTGGATGGATCCCTGCATCTGTCAGCTTCATCCTGTTCCTCCTTCTGTTCATAGACTGCAAGGACTTCCTGGAGAAATGTCTGGCCTCACTGCCACACTGCAGGCCAGCATTGGAAGAACTTCTTCGTCATCCATGGCTGAGTGCATAAAGCCACCCAGTCATGAAGAGATGGAGACATAAAAAAAAAATTTAAAATAAAAAAAAATATATAAAAAACAAAAAACAAAAAAACAAAAACAAAAAAAACACACAAAATAAATACATAAAAAAATACATTACTGAAGGGGAAGTTTGTGGGGGCATCGGCCGATGGCCTGTACAGGTCCGGTACGACGGTGTCCTTTCTCAGCTTCTCCTTTAAAAGCGGTTGGGTCATATTCCCAACCCTTCACCGAGGCGCAGCCCATCATCCAAGGCCCGGGATCGACGACCAGCCATGGGTCACAGGCATCACCACCAGCCCCTGAGGATACAGCGCCTCCTCTGTTGATTGTAAGTTAATGGCCGCTCTTCCCTTCAGCTTCTCCCTTTCGTTAGACTCGTATCATAATTGCCAAAGTCATTTGTGGCCAGATGTTATCTAACACCATTTTGAATCCAAAAAGTGTGTTTTTTTCTACATATGCAACTCTTCCATTTACACACATTCATTGTGCATCATTGTGTTCATTTTGTAGGACCCACAAGCAGCCAGGGGGAACAGGCATCACCACCAGCAACCGAGCTGAGCCAGGATACGGCGCCTCCTCTGTTGATTGTAAGTTGGCTGCTCTTTAAAAAAAAGCTCCTCCCTCTAAAGCAAAAAGTAAAACTCGTTTGCCTCATTGAATAATTGCCCAAGTTATTTTTGACCAAATGAGCACACAAAATTGAATTAAATTGTTTTTTTTTCCAAAATTACACATAAATGAAGCCATCACAGGGATTTCCGATTGGCTTTTCTCAGCTTTCAGAATCCAATGGAATAATGTTAAATTCATAAACAGTGAAAGAGTTACAATAATTCAAAGAGTGTTAATGTGAGGTTAAGTACAACATTTGATAAATCAATCAAAAGTAGGAAGTTGCAAGAAAAAAGTCTCCAGTGGCGCATAGACTAAATGTTTCTCCAAATGCAACCCTTCTATTTACATCCATGTGCATCACTGCATTCATTTTGCAGTCTTGTTTCTTTTCAACATAAAAAATGTTTTTTTTTTTATCTTCACTGGTTTTATTTTCACTGCTCAAACGTATCCTCAGGTTGTTTCTGTTTCAGTCGCATCACTTGCTCTTTCAGTTGCAAATCCTTGTGTTTGTAGTTTTTAATCTGACACATTTGTCACTGGAGCATCACTGCATTCATTTTGCAGGACCCACAAGCAGCCAGGGGGAACAGGCATCACCACCGAGCTGACCCCGGATACAGCGCCTCTTCCACCAACCGTAAGTGTCGGGCTGCTCTTAAAAAAAACTCCTCCCTCCAACATAAAAACCTCTCGTTAGCCTCTTAGCATGATTATCAATCAATTAATTTCCCCATAAATATAAACATCAAACACTAAAGTTAAAATTTAGATTGGAAGACAAAAGGACGATTTTATACAAATATAATCCTGGTTTTCTATTAGAGTGTAGAATCTCAAACGTCAAACAAAATCTGTCCAACACAAGAGACGCAGATTCAGTTCAGCTGCTGGACAGAAAAACAGGAAAAAAGTGACGTCCCCTTAAGGGGGGTGGTGGCGGGCCGGGGGGGTAGGGGGGGTAGCGGGTGGGCCATGTCTCCTCTGTCAATTGGTGGTTGATGGCCCCCCCTCAACAAAGCTCCCCCCCTTAAAATATTTGTCATTGATCTGATCTCAACTTGTCTTCCCTTTCTGGTCAAGGACATAATTTAAAACAATTATCAGACCAAATGCAAAAATTCAAAAACTAAAATTTACATTCACACACAAAAGTGTGTGTTTGTATAAATATACCCTAGATTTTCCCTTGGATTGTAGAAGAGAATCCCAAATTTCAGACCAAATCCGTCTAGAACAAGAGGCTCTAAAATCAATTTTCTCGGCTGCTGGAATGAAAAACAGGAAAGAGGACAGAGAGAGGAAAGGAAAAGGTGACGTCCCCTTAAGGGGGGTGGTGGCGGGCCAGGGGGGGGTAGCGGGTGGACCATGTCTCCTCTGTCAATTGGTGGTTGATGGCCCCCCTCAACAAAGCTCCTCCCCCTTAAAATATTTGATATTGATCTCAATGCCTCTTTCTGTTCTGGTCAAGGAAGTTTTTGAAAAAACTATTGTCAGACCAAAATAAAAAAATTCAAAAACTACAATTTAGATTCAAACACAAAAGGGCGTGTTCATTTAAATAAACCCCAGAGTTTCCCTTAGATTGTAGAAGAAAACCCCAAATTTCAAACAAAATGTGTCTAAAGCAAGAGGCTTTAAGATTCCAAAGAAAATGAGGAAAGAAGAAGAAAGAGGAAAAAAAAGTGACGTCCCCTTAAGGGGGGTGGTGGAGGGCCCTATGGGGAGGGGTTGGTGGGAGGCCATGCCTTTTCTGTTAATTGCTGGTTGATGGCCTCCTTTCCAAAAAGCTCCTCCCCCTTAAACTATTTGTTATCAAATCAAATGAAGAGTAATGGGGGGGGGGGGGTAGTCTGTCCGTAACTTCCTGGCCCCTCCTTCAGTAGAGCTCTTCCCCTAAACAATATTTTATTAATTAATTTGTAATTAATTATTAATTGCAAACCAAACTGCCCATTTTCAGTCAGTATTTCAAAACCAAAATATTCCGTTTACATTTGTCTGGATTTATGTTTGTGCCAGATCTTTGAATCCTTTAACAAAGGAGCTGTCGCCAGAACAGGTTTAGAAGATGAATGCGTCATGGTTTTAGGTTTTTCTGCTTTTGTGTTCAAGTTGTTTTTTGTTCTGTGATGTTTTGAGTTAACTTCCTGTTTTATTTTGTAGTACTTCCTGTTTTGTTGTTGTTTTGTTCAGTCCTGAGTGTTTCCACCTGAATCTTGTTGCCTTGTATGTGTTTAAGTCCTGTCTTTCCCTTCCTCCTGTGCTGGTCCATATTGTGTTGTTCCCTGGTCTCGAGTTTAGTGTGTTTTCAGAGTTTCGAGTAGTCTAGCCTGCTTAAGCAGTGGTTTTGGTTTTGTAGTTTTGTGTTATTAAACCCTCCATTCCCTGCATCCTCCTGCCTCCTCTCCTCTCTGCGCCTGGGTACTTCCTCACATCCTCTCCCTGTAACATTATGGACCAGCCTTTCCTGTACCCAGCAGGGAGGACCTGTTTCTGGTGGACCCCTGAATGGTCCCAGATCCCCTCCTCTTTTTTCAACGGGAGTCGTCTGGCCGTGAGAGGTGGCCGTCATCGCAGCCGCCGCCGTCCTCATCGTAAGTCCTCCCCTGTTTCCTGGATGGAGCCAGACGTTCTCCGGCATCAGTCCTTCCTGGACCCTCTGGATGAGGATCTGTGGCTCTAGGAGGGCTTTTTCGGGGAGGATGAGGGGGTCGAGACCCAGTGAGCCTTGGACTGTCCCCAGCTCCCTGCCTCCATCTTTGACGGGAGTCGTCTGGCAGTGAGGGGGGGACGCCGCTGATGCCGCCGCCGCCGCCCTACTCGACATCCCATCTTGAATCCAGAGGTGGTCCCCGATACACCTCGACCCGTTCCGGCTCCGAGGAGGGTGCCGGGCCAACCACGACCCGTTCCTGCTCCCGGGAGGGTCCTGGACAGGGGGATGGCAGACCGGAGGGAACCGGAAACACCTCAACCCCTTCCTGCACCAGACATCTGGCCGAGCCCCCTGCCCCGGACGTCTGGCCCGAGCCCCCTGCCCCGGACCCTGAGCCCGAGCCCCCTGCCGTGGACCCTGAGCCCAAGCCGCCTTCTCCGGACGTCTGGCCCGAGCCCCCTGCCCCGGACATCTGGCCCGAGCCCCCTGCCGTGGATCCTGAGCCCGAGCCGCCTTCTCCGGACCCTGAGCCCGAGCCCCCTGCCGCGGACGTCTGGCCCGAGCCCCCTGCCGCGGACGTCTGGCCCGAGCCCCCTGCCGCGGACGTCTGGCCCGAGCCCCCTGCCGCGGACCCTGTGCCCGAGCCCCCTGCCACGGACGTCTGGCCCGAGCCCCCTGCCGCGGACCCTGTGCCGAGCCCCCTGCCGCGGACGTCTGGCCCGAGCCCCCTGCCGCGGACCCTGTGCCCGAGCCCCCTGCCGCGGACCCTGTGCCCGAGCCCCCTGCCGCGGACGTCTGGCCCGAGCCCCCTGCCACGGACCCTGTGCCCGAGCCCCCTGCCGCGGACCCTGAGCCCGAGCCGCCTGCCGCGGACCCTGAGCCCGAGCCCCCTGCCGCGGACCCTGAGCCCGAGCCCCCTGCCGCGGACCCTGAGCCCGAGCCCCCTGCCGCGGACCCTGAGCTTTAGCCGCCTTCACCGGACTCTGAGCCCGAGCCCCCTGCCGCGGACCCTTAGCCCGAGACCCCTTCCGTGGACCCTGAGCCCGAGCCCCCTGCCCTGGACCCTGAGCCCAAGCCCCCTGCCCTGGACCCTGAGCCCAAGCCCCCTGCCCCGGACATCTGGCCCGAGCCCCCTGCCGCGGACCCTGAGCCCAAGCCCCCTGCCCTGGACCCTGAGCCCAAGCCCCCTGCCCTGGACCCTGAGCCCGAGCCCCCTGCCGTGGAACCTGAGCACGAGCCCCCTGCCGCGGACCCTGAGCCCGAGCCCCCTGCCGCGGAACCTGAGCCCGAGCCCCCTGCTCCAGACTTTGAACTCAAGCTTCCAGCCGTTTGCTGGCCGGACACTCCATGCCAGACGAGCAGAGTGAGTGAATCATTATTTAGCATTTAGGTTTTGAAGAAATCCAAACTTCCACATTTGTAGCACAAGTTCTGCTCATATTGCTCCCATTGGAAAAAGCTAAGTGTGTGTCATGCAAATAGGGCTGAAGGATGTCAATGAAGCTTCAAACAAATACAATTCTGTTGGAGAATAAAATAACACAAAGCTTTATGCAGTGATGCATAATTCAAGTTTGTAGGCTGAAGGGTTGCATTTGCAGAATCATTTAGTCTTTACATCTCTAGAGAAATTGAATTTGCAGCTTCCTATGTTTGATTTGATTTACCAAAAGTTTTGCTTAAAGGCTTTGACACAGCAATGATTGATTAAAAACAAGTTTAGTAGTAAACAAAAAGTTTAAAAAACAGCTAATTACAAATAATGAAGAAAAGTTCAATTCAAGCACAAAATGAGTTTATACAAACATGGTTTTCCTAAAGAGAGTAGAAGAAAACCTCAAATGTTAAAGAAAATCTGTTCATCACCATTTCTTCTCTCTGTCCGGCCACCACCACCAACCTGGCGCCGCCCATCATCAAGCCGGCGCAGCCTGTCACTTAGAGCCCCTCATGGCTCTTTACCTGAGGGGCGATCATTCCTCGAGGCGCGGCCCTTTACTGAGGCGGGGGCGCATCTCCGAGGTGCAGCTCTCCACCAGCAAGCCCAGCCCTGCTCATCACCAAGGGCCCATTGACGAGCAGCCATGGGGCACCGGCATCACCAGCAGACACCGAGGTGACCAGGATACAGCGGCTCTTCTGTCCACTGTAAGTTGGTGCCCCCCCCCCCTTTAAAAAAAGCCCCTCTCCTAAAAAATAGACTTTTGTTAGCCTCATAGCATCAGTAATTTTTTGAGTAATGTTTTGGCCAAATGTTGGTATCTGCTTAAAGATACCATTGCACTTGGTGAAAAATGTCTTTTTCTCCAACAGATGATGTGGCAGTTTTTAAAGCTGCTGCTGTGACCAACACGGCCCAGAGAATCACCGGCTCCCCCCCTGCCCAGCCTAGAGGACATTGCTAGCTGTCGCTACACGGGCAGAGCCAAGCAAATCATCAAGGACCCCCACCATCCCAACCACCACCTGTTCCAACTGCTACCGTCAGGTCGGCGGTTCAGATCCCACAAAGTTCGCACAAAGAGACTCAAAAACTGTTTTTCCCCAGAGCAGTTGACCTCCTAAACAAATGTGAATCCCATAAAAATCTGTAACTCGTGCAATATTTGAAGCCAATGTGCAATATAAACAATTCCCATGTGCAATATAGAAAAGTTATGTAGCTATGAACATATGTATATTTTTCAGTTAAACATTTTTTATTGTTCTTTAGAATATTACTTATTTATATTGTTTAAGCAGCTGGAGAGCACCGGAAATTTAGCTGTCACAAGTTTCTTGTGTACCAATGATAATAAAGGCATTCTGATTCTGATTCTGGAAGTCCACAGCCAATCAGGTGCTCCGGACACTGTGGCATCCAATCTGCACACAACTACAGGAGTGACAGAAAAAGGAAAGACAGAACACCCCCCAACCAAATTCTCAGCTCCATTTTTGTGTTTAATATTAAGATTAACCATCAGTGAACATCTCATTAGCCTTTGGTTCGAGTTTTGCATCCTGTTCAAAAAAGCTAGAAGGTTGTGGTCAGTGTAAACTGTAATCGGATGGGAATTTGAACCAATATACTCATCAAGGTGCTGGAGTGCCGGCAAAAAAGAAAGAGCTTCTTTCTCCATTGTACTGTACCGTATTTGATGAACGGTGAACTTCTTAGAAAATAACAAAGAGGATGCTCAACACCATGCTCGTCTTCCTGCAGCAGAACTGCCCCAGCACCACAATCACTGGCATCAACTTCCAATTTGAAGGGATGCTCAAAATCAGGAGCACCCAGGACAGGAGCACTGCAAAGAAGAGCTTTGACAGAGTTAAATGCATTCTGGCATTCAGGTGACCAAATAGTCTGAGAATCTGGCAATGACACAAAATACAAAATAAGTTTCAGATGGATCTGATGTAGAATTTAAAAATAAACCCAATTGAAATCATGTATGAATGCATTATTGCTATATGATGACAAAGCTGTAAAATGAAAACTCCTAGTTTCCACAGAGTCAAGTCACTTCAAATCCCTCTGAAACTTATTTTGTGACGTCACCAGGTGGGATACTATCAGTGAGAAGTGAAATGACTCTGTGGAAACTAGGAGTTTTCATTCTACACCATTGTCAACATATGGCAATTCATAGTTTTTTTCTACTCATATATGAACATTATAGTAAATACTTCGTTCTCAATACACGATTTTAATTGGGTCTTGTTTTGAAATTCCACATTAGACATATAAATGTATAGATCTAATCTTATATCTGGTAGGGGGGTATACACTTACAAATTTATTTTGTGAGTTCTTACACTTTGCTTCCACCATAAACATAAGTCAATGTTGCCGTTACCGCAAGGTATGTGAAAAAGCGGCACACTGTTTTTGAGAGAGGGCTGGCTTGACACCAGTATTAACCCAGGGTTACCAAGTCGAGGTAATTACGCTAATTCATATCCGGTGTTTTGGAACTGACATACCCAGAGTAAGCAAGTTCAGGCGGATTTCAGCCAGAGTTCAGGGTTAAAGTCAGGGTAGTTTAACCCTTGTGCTATCCTATGACCCCCCCCCCCCCCCCCCTCCATTGACGTGTTCTCCCTACCATGACAAAGGTGGATAAAGGTGGAGAGGATTTCATGTAATCCATGGACACCAGTGAAGATCACAAATCATTGAAGAAAAAAGGTTCAGAGCACTGTCTAGTCTAGTGGGTCTAGATGACCCCACTCCCAACGTTAAAGTGCCTAGGATAGTACAAGGGTTAAACATGCTTCCTGGAATACCCCCCAGGTTGCCGACTTCCCAAACAGTAAAGCAGTGAGCCAACCAAATAAGACGATGACAAATCCCAAACTAACAGATTTGTGACCATGATCTGCAATAACACATCACTAAACAGAACCTCAGTGCAACGCAGCTTCAAGTTCAGGAAAGTTTTTTTTCCTTTAGATTAAGGTTTAAATATCTCAAAAGCAACAAGTCCAAAGATGTAGATGTATTTCTTTATTGATTCGCTTATTTATGCTGCTCCCTTTAGGGGGCGCCAAATCTGAATTCCCATAACTCTATGGACTCCTGGTTTTGCTGCTCACCTCAACCCTTCCACTCCTCCCTACAAACATCAGCCCAGCAAATGATTGGTGTCACTTGTTTTTTTTATGCTTGAGCTAAAGATGCATCATTGCTACAAAACACAGAAATGAAAAGATTGAAAGAATGTGACCAAAGAAGTTGAATCTTTGATTCTGTCTTTGTGGGTAAAACCACTGTATTAACTAACCTGGTTACATTTTTTTTTAAATACTTTACTCCTAATATGCTTTTTAACTTTTTAATCATGTAAATTTGTCCTGAAGCTGGTTTTTCATCAGGTAAGTTAAATTAAAGCTAAATTAGTTTGATTATAGGGGAAAACTCTTCAGCACTTCCAACACTGTTGAACTACCATCTAAATGTTAGCATTGATCTTTTCTTTCTATTTTTTTCACTATAGTCATTTGTTTTTTTACAACTTCACCATGAATGGAAACAGTCCAGCCATCAGAGTTCCTCTCCATCCCTGCATATGGAACAAATCCACTGATTCAGTCAGACAGCAGAAGATAGAATGACCAACCATGGACAATCGACAGAATATGGAGCCTTTTTTATTTCACAGCACTACCTTATATTTATAATAATAAAGTTGCTTAATCAATTATTGAAGATGGTTAAAGTGATTGATAAATATATCACTTCCCCCAAAAAGTCACGATTCTTCCTAATGAAAATAATCTGCACATATTTTAGATCTGCATATGCTCTGCTGATTTCTAAAATAGAGTTTTGTCAATTTTTACATAATAATTAAGAAGTTCATCTTTGTCATGTGATCTATTGATACTTCAAGATTCAAAACTCTGATAAATTTATTAACCAGATAATGATAAATCATGTATGAAAATGGTTATGATAGAACTGATTATATAAATTCACTTCCTTCCACTCCCCGTAACCCTTGTGCTATCCTAGGCACTTTAACGTTGGGAGGTGGGTCATCTAGACCCACTAGACAGAGCTCTGAACCTTTTTTCTTCAATGATTTGTGATCTTCACTGGTGTCCATGGATTACATGAAATCCTTTCCACCTTTATCCACCTTTGTCATGGTAGGGAGAAAACCTCAATGGAGGGGGGGGGGGTGTCATAGGATAGAACAAAGGTTAAAGCAGTTTTTGATCTGATTTCTAGTTATCCTTAGTCTGATATGTCTCTGTATGAATTTATACCTGCTGATTGAATTGTTTTGCGCATTATTTTTATTTGATTGCTTAAAATAAACGATTTCAAATCAAATCAAATCAAAATGAAGAAGTAAGAGAACATTATTGGGGCTCATTAAACAATCCAACGAAGGAACAAAAAGACCGTGAATAAAACAGACTTCAGAACTTGTAAAACACATTCTTGGGTCATTTAGTTCATGTTTGTCTTTTCTAGCTCTATTTGAGTCCAGAGAACTTATTGTCATGTTGTAGAAACCAGTCTGAGAGGATTCCAGCTTTAGGACATGAAGCCTTATCCTGCTGGAAGTAGCATCAGAAGATGGAACACTGTGGTCAGAAAGGGATGGACATGGTCAGTACTCAGGTAGCCTGTGGCATTGGAACCATGCTCAATTGGTATTAAGGGAACCAAACTGTGCCAAGAAAATATCCCCCACACCACCAGCCTGACCCGTTGAGACAAGACGGGATGGAGCCATGCTTTCATGGTGTTGAGGCCAAATTCTGACCCTGTATCAAAGTCTGTAGTGTGTTTTTCCACTTTCATTGTGAGCCTGATTCCACATTCAAACCTAATACATGTCCCTTCCATGAACAATGATGGTGTGGTTGTGTTGTCAGCACATGCAACTCTGTAAGGAAGGAAGCATTAAAAAGAATGTTTCATAGGATGTCTATGAGGACTCTCATTCATCCAGGTTGGTTCCATCGTAGTAGTAGGTTTAGGGGCTGTCATCTGGACTTAGTTTTAAAGTAGGCCTGGGCGATAAATCGATCAAATGAATTAATTCGAATTTTTTGTTACGGGCGATTTAAAAAATAACTAAATCGAGTTTTTATGTGGCGCATTTTTGGCTCCTCAGAGCTTCCGTAGCGTTAGTTTCACACGGCACGCGGCAAACAACACACGAAACAGCACGCGACAGCATGGCTACTGGTGAGAGTGGACAGTTTGTTCCCAAGAAAGAAATGAACTCATCTGTTGTGTGGAACTGGTGTGGCTTTACTGTCACAGACGTGGAGAAAGAGTCCCCACGCTGCTACATTTACCTAAAGGAGCTCATCGGAGTCGAAGGCTCTCACGCGCGGTCGCGTGGCACGCGCTCAGTCTACTTACACATGCACGCGCCCTAACACACACGCGACCTGACACACATACTTATTCTACAACGCCTGTATAGTTAGTTCATTAGTTAGATAGTTATTTTTTACTGTTATTTGTTAATAAAGAATACCGCGCTGTAATTATTACTTGTATATTCATTTGCGACGCGGCCACCGTAGGATTTTGTTTCGGGAGAGGACGGAGGGGGGGGGGGGGGGTAACCGCGACTCCTTCTGCTTCATCACCAAGACAGGGTTTATTAATTTATTTAAAACTTTAGACCCAGATATGAGCTGTATTGATAACTTTTTAGAAAATGCTGCTACTCTCAAGGTGAATGTTTGTCTCATTTTAGTCTAGACAATAAAGTGTGACTTAAAACACAGCTGGGACTTGAAGTAAGTAGCCTTTTCATTTTGGACAAGTGAAAACAAGAGTAGAATAACAAAATAAGAAAAAAGCAAGACAAAAATTATATAAAACCAAGAAAAAATTATATAAAACACAACAAAATTATATAAACACAAGTCCAAAAGTGAGTGAGAAGAAGAAAAATTTTATACTTAACTTTGATTCCAAGAGTGTGTTTATTTATTTATTATTCATCCCAGAAATGGGGGTTACATTTGTCTTGCATTTGATTAAATAAAAGCAATATTTGCTTTAAGTTGGCTGCAGTTTGTACTTATTGCTTTTCTTAAGTAGGGGGGGAAAAAAATCGGGAAAAAATCGGAAATCGAATTAAAAAAAATAAAATCGGAGATTTTATTTTTAGGCCATATCGCCCAGCCCTATTTTAAAGTTAGAAGACCTTCTAGGATGTGTGTAGGATGCGTTTTCGTAGAGTTCCCTTTATTGTTTTTAAGCAGTATAGATCCAGGGCCCACAGCTAAATTGATTTCAAGTATTGACTTTTACATAAATTGGGGTTCCAGCTCATAAAACCCACAAAAGCAAGATTTCTGATAATGACACTAAATTATGGAAATGAAAACACTTTTCGGATTTTCTGTAAAGGGCTTGAACTTCCCACCTTTTGGTGGTACTATTATCTTTAGTGAGTTGCTGCAGGCAGATGACCAATACAAATGCTAAAGCTGTCCTCTCTGGTAAAGATGGAGATTCTTTGAATCTCTTTTCAAGATCTTCCACATCCTGTGTGATCAGCTTTAGTGTGATGTTCTGTATCTGTCAAAAAAAATCCCACAGCAGTCTGTGACCACCAGGCTGTTCTGACCGTCATGGTTCTTCCACACACTACTGAGGCTGATAAATAATTAAAAAAGAAAAATTGTTTTCTGTTGAACTACAACCATCGTTGAGCAGCAGAATAACCTTCTATGCAGTGTGTCATGTTCTCCATTCCTACAATTCACTCCTAAAACACTTGGGTTATTTCTTAGACCCAGTTCTTGGGTTTGTTGGAGCAATAGTACGTATTCTTTTGAGTTGAAATAACCTATAAAAGGGAGTTCCTTTTTATCCTTGGAGTTGGGTTGAAAACAACCCGAATGGGTTGTTTTCAACCCAACTCCAAGGATAAAAACCCAACTCCGTCCGTCCCAACGATGGAGTTTTTGATGAGTTGGAATTTGGTGCTTTTTAGGCTACAATACCTTTCCCTCAATCCTGATTGAGTCACATTCAAATGCTTTAAAAAGAAGTCTGAAAACAAAAGAGTGTTTACTATAAAAGGAAAAGTAGTATTCAAGTAGACTATTGTTCTAATTTGTAATCAAATTACTTAAGAGTACAAGCTTTCTATCCATGCATATAGAATTGGTCTGTTCTCCACAGACTTCTTTTATTACTTCTGGTAAATTGTCTGGGGATTTGGTGTACACCAAAAAAACAAAAAAAAAAAGAGAAAAGTCAAATTTGTAGTGCAAAACATTAAAGACGATCTTTATTGTTCACAGTTACACACAAGCCACTGCTTTAAGAACTTCCTTTTTTTTTGTTTTTGTTTGTTTTCCTTTGTGGAGTTGTCCCGTGTTCCCAGTCGTGCTTCTGCGGTTTGTGCTGATTGTACCTTCTGTCCGGGTCTGCAGCAGCTTCTACAGTTGGCGTATAAGGAGGGCGGTTGAACATGCTTTTAGATAGCGAGGCAGAAGGAAGTGACAGCAGGAGCTCCCGAGTGGACAGCAAGATTCTGACAAACCGTTGCTTCAAAAGCTTCATTTTAATATAAAAAAAAAAAAGGGAAGAGGAGAGAAGCTTGAATGATGCGGGCCTGAACGGGCCGGCCGGTCCAAATACGTCTGGCGTGGACACGAGCTGGGTTAGGGAAGAAGACGAGGACGCCGTTTCTCTCCAGGTTCTCGTTGAGACGTACTGAGTGGGTCTGGAATTTTTTAAAAAGTCAATAAATACTTAAATAAGTGGAGAAAGAAACGACTGTTACGTCATCCCTTCCCGTGTGCCGCTGGGCCTCCGGGCTGCATCAGCAGAGTCCTGCAGGGTTGGGATGGAAATCTTCCTCTTCACTTCACTAAAGTGCTCGTGTTAAAAGAAACTCGGCTGACCGTCTCCTACATAGTCACATCTGTCTCCATGGCGATGTGTCGGGGGGGGGGGGGGGGGGGGGGGGCTTGGGAGAACTGAAAACATGTTTTCCAGAAGCGACAATCATTTGTTTACTTGGAGGCTGCTTCCACGCTGGCACAAAAAAAGATGAGAAAACTTTATCGCTTTGGTCTCCGGGTTTGACCCCCCTGGAGCCGGATAATGGCGTGTTCCAGTGAGAGATGATGATGGTCTGTGGCGTCAGGAACGAGTTCCACCATCAGACCAAAGCCAATGGACTGGTTTCAGATACAAACTGGACTCCTGCGATGAGTTTGAGCGTCGGACTCACGGCGACACGGAGGCTTTTTGTCCTTCGGCGGCTCCGCCAACGTTTTAGCCTTTAGCTTTGTGACATTCCCAGAATCCTTCAGGGTCATTCGTTGGTCCAGAAGAAGAAAGAGGAGGATCTGGTGGGAATCTTGCTGTCCACTCAGGACCAGAACGATAAAACTGATGGACTCCTGCAGGTTTGAAGCTCCTTCCCTGTTAAAAATTCAGTCTTGGCCCCTCCCCCCGGTTATGTTTGGCCCCTCCCCCCAGTTACGTTGGCGTCTGCCGGCTCTCTGGATGTCATTAACTGTGCTCCTGATGCGTTTCATTATAGTCCATAATTTTTAGCTGTTGCTGCCGGGGGCGACCTGACCCCATCTGACCCCTGCCTCCACCTTGACTCCCGCCTGCCCTCCTGCGGGGGCTTTCCTGACTTGAGACCCGATGCTTGGTCTCAGTGGGGGGGTGTTTGGAGGGCGCGGTGGGAGGTGTGGTGTGGCCAGAGGCTTTGAGGGGTGAGGTGGGAGCGGCCGAGGGCGCCGGTTCGAGGGGGGCGGTGTAGCCCGGGCAGGGCGGCTCCACGCACATCTCCGTCTTCAGGCCGTGGGCGAGGCCTGCCAGGCGTGGGGGGGGCTGGTCCTCGTCACACTGGCTCTCGCTTTTGTTGCGGAACAGTTCGCGCGCCCGCATGCCCAGGAAGCTCTTGGCGCTGGGGTACGAGCCAACGGTGACGGGGGTGTCAGACGCAGGCTGGGGCGCCAGAGGATTGGAATGAGGGCAGGGTGGGTGGGGCTCGACCAGCAGGGGAGGGGGCGGGTCCTGGCCTCCGTTGATGGAGCTGGCTGCAGAAATGGAAAAGCCGCTGACTTTTGGTGGCATTAAAGTGCTGCCGTTGCCCCGGGGAGAGTCATGTGGGGGTCTGCCATCCGGATCCTGGCTGGTGTGGTTTCTGTCCGGCCCGTCCGGCACCAGCACACTGGGTAACAGAAAATGATTTCATGAACACAGTAAATCTTTTTAAAGCTTCCTGCCCAGAGTGGGACACTGGTGTTCCTCATGGGTCGATTTCGGAACCATTTCTCTTCTGGCTGTTCATTTACTGTTTTCATACAGGTGTATGCAGATGATGCAACTATTTTCCTTAAGTGTGTGGAGCTGAATTTAACATCTTGGTTCTTATCATTCAATACAACTCAAACAAAAACTAATAATTAAACTATTCCCTCGTTTATCGTGGGGGCTACGTTCTAAAATCATCCATGAGAGGTGAAATCCAGAGGAGATTGATTGACAAACTCTACAGCCAATCAGGTTGCAGAACCAAATGAAAAAAACATACAAATTTGTACTGAAAAAAAAAATCTGCAAAGCAGCGAGACAGCGAAAGGTGAACCATGGTACAGTGAGGAAAGACTGTAAATGTTTTTACGATCTTTTTTTTCCTCTGAAAACTGCTACAGAACTTTTTAAAAAGACTTCCTTGATGAGGGTCACGCCGGCTACTTCACATGTGAGCAGTGCTGCTAAAACCAGTTCTGATGCAGGTTCAGTAAACACAGCACAGCTGACAGGGCTCTCACCTGGGGTCTGCGGGTGTGTGCAGGTCGGATCGGCCCCCCGGGGGCAAGCTGCTGCTGGCGGGGGCCTCCATCTCTACCCGGCTGTAGAGCTGCAGGAGTTCGGTCTGCAGCAGCTGTGTGATCTTCCTCTGAACCAGGTACCTGCTGTCGGAGGCCTGCAGCTCCACCCTGAGAGACGAGGCGAGGGCGGGGGTCAGGGATGTCAAACCAGCAGCTGGCTAACCGCCAGCCTAGAGGGATTTGGGGGGAGGCCCCCGACTACTGAAGCACAAAGTCTATAAGCAGTTAAATGTTTAGAAAGGGTGAAACTCCCAGAGCGGAGTCACTCACTTAGCCTGACATTTGACATCTTCCAGGAACTTCTTCTGCTCTGCAATGAGGTGCTCCTTCTTGGAAAGGTGAGTTTCCAGCTCAGAGACTCTCTGCTGCGCCACCTCTAGTTTCTGCCCCTGAACCAGCAGACTCTGCCGCAGAGCCTCCACCTCCTTAGCGTAGGACGTCTGCAGCATCCGGGCCTCCTGCTGCCCAAAGGAGAGGAGCAGAGGAGGAATGTGAGGAGGGATTTTTTTAAGGGGTAACTGCATTTTTTAAGCTCAGATTGTTTTGTCAATCCAAACACAATTAAGTTGACATGTTGGGTATAAAAGCTATACCCATGGAGGCAAAATTCCTGCATGACAGACGGGAGGAATGACAGATGGAGGGGAAAAGAAGTCTTTGCTTTGTTAACTTGAGTTCGGTTAAAGGTGGAGATGTTTGCTCTCAGATGAATCTTTTGACATTTCTTTCCAGAAGCCTCCGTCCTGTGTTGGTACACACCTTTGTGTTATCTGTGCCGGCGTTCTGCAGCTCCTGCATGGACAGTTTATGCGCCTCCCCCAGGAGCAGCAGCTGCTTGTTCAGGAAGCTCATCTGCTGCTGGGTGCTCTCACTGTTGCTCAGCTGAAGGAAAAGTGAGTTTATTATGAATGAATCAACCAAGTCTAGCCTGTGAGAAGAGCATCATCACCAAAAAACCAGCCAGTCTGCCTGCAACCAACACGTCAACATGGATTTGTATGTCATGACAGCACAATATCAGGGAAAAGGGAGCTTTGGTTATTACGGTTTTTCAGAATATAAATAAAAACTTGATAGTAATGTGGAGTAGAAGCTGCAGTTATTTAAAGCAGAATGTCTGTTTTCTAACTAAAAATGCACACGGATGAACACGGAGGAACTCTTTATCTTTGTAGACATTATGAACGCGGCACAGGAAGGAGAAGATGCTTTTAATTGATGTAAAGCATGGATGGAGGGATCGGCTCAGTGCAAAATAAAAAAACTACAACAGTGGATCTCAATGATTCTCCTCTGAAAACTTCAGCATCAAGGGTTGAAATGAAGGATTAAACTCAGGATCTGGTCTGCTTTCAATCTCCTCTTAGGGACTATTAATAACCAATCAACCTTTGTTGATCTGTGCTCAGACAAAGTTGTCCTTCAACTTTGATATTTCTCTTTCCTGTGGTCACATCGTCTGCTATGATTCCAGTCTGAAGGGATCCGACAGCCTTAAAACAACATGGACGCTCCTTTCAATCTTAAAAAAAAAAAGATTTTTTAAATGACAGCCAGCCGAGCAACCAGTTTCTGTCACATTCTTTACCTTCACAGTCATCTGGTTGAGCAGGTGACCTGTGTGACAGACTTTGTTGTTGGCCCTCTGAAGCTCCGCCTCCAGCTCATCCGTCTTCTTTTGGCACTCCTGTAGCTTGTTCTATAAAAACGTTTCAGTGAAAATGATGCTCCATTCATCATTTAACACATTCAAAACAGTAAGAAGTTGTGTTGGTAAGTTTGTAAAGATCAACCTGACAAACACACAACTTTGTAGAGACATTTTTTCTGCTCAACATTAAGGCACAGGCGTTCCCAAAACAGTTTTAGAGCTAAAATAACAAACTGGTAAAAGAGAAAAACTCAGATAAGTGTGTACCGTAGTTTTCTGGTTGTGGGTTTGTGTGTACCTGCAGCTCCTGGTTGCGGGTTTGTGTGTGTACCTGCAGCTCCTGGTTGTGGGTTTGTGTGTACCTGCAGCTCCTGGTTGTGGGTTTGTGTGTGTACCTGCAGCTCCTGGTTGTGGGTTTGTGTGTGTACCTGCAGCTCCTGGTTGTGGGTTTGTGTGTGTACCTGCAGCTCCTGGTTGTGGGTTTGTGTGTACCTGCAGCTCCTGGTTGTGGGTTTGTGTGTGTACCTGCAGCTCCTGGTTGTGGGTTTGTGTGTGTACCTGCAGCTCCTGGTTGTGAGTTTGTGTGTACCTGCAGCTCCTGGGTGTGGGTTTGTGTCTGTACCTGTAGCTCCCCTGTTGTGCTTTGTGTGTGTACCTGCAGCTCCTGGTTGTGAGTTTGTGTGTGTACCTGCAGCTCCTGGTGGTGGGTTTGTGTGTACCTGCAGCTCCTGGTTGTGGGTTTGTGTCTGTACCTGCAGCTCCTGGTGGTGGGTTTGTGTCTGTACCTGTAGCTCCCCTGTTGTGCTTTGTGTGTGTACCTGCAGCTCCTGGTGGTGGGTTTGTGTCTGTACCTGTAGCTCCCCTGTTGTGCTTTGTGTGTGTACCTGCAGCTCCTGGTTGTGAGTTTGTGTGTGTACCTGCAGCTCCTGGTGGTGGGTTTGTGTGTACCTGCAGCTCCTGGTTGTGGGTTTGTGTGTGTACCTGCAGCTCCTGGTGGTGGGTTTGTGTGTGTACCTGCAGCTCCTGGTTGTGGGTTTGTGTCTGTACCTGTAACTCCCCTGTTGTGCTTTGTGTGTGTACCTGCAGCTCCTGGTTGCGGGTGTAGTAGTCGTCGCGGGCTTGCTGCAGCTGGCGGATCTGGCTGTGCAACCGTGTCACCACGGTTTCCCGGTCATCCCACAGCTGCCGGTACCTGTGTTGCTCCACCTGTAGGCTCTCCCTCAGAGAGGTGATGTCCACACTTTGCAGGTTCAGCTGGTCCTTCTGCACAGATCACATTTGGAAAAGCTTCCAGCAAACATCTGTCACGTTCAGAAGTGTGACCTCTGACCTCTGCCAGTGGTTTTATGGTAGCTGATGAATGACAGGAGGATCTTTACCTGCTGCTGCTCTGACTGGAGAGCTGTGAAACCTCACCCTGCACGGCAGTGTGTGTCCGTGTTGGTGTGTGCATACCATAGCGTTGTTCTGCTCCTCCAGCGCAGTGGCGTTGATGATGCGGCGAAGGAGGCGGCGGTTGCGGACCGCGTGCTGCTCCCTTTTGTAGCGCTCAAACAGCAGCTGGTTGTGCAACAGTAGCAGCTGACTGCGCAGCGTGTGCAGCTCGTCCAGAGGAGCCGATCCTACACAAAGGAGGTCAGAGAAGACTCAGCTTTTATTTCAACCAACTATGTTAAAAACGGGATCCGATTCTATTCAGTCAGCCATCGATCGTGCAAGTTCTCCCACTTCAAAAGATGAGAGAGGCCTGTCATTTTAATCATAGGTATACCTCAACTATGAGAGACAAAATGAGGAGAAAAATCACATTGTCTGATTTTTAAAGAATTCATTTGTAAATGATGGTGGAAAATAAGTCTTTGGTCATCTACAAACAAGCAGGATTTGTGGCTCTCACAGACCTGTAACTTCTTCTGTAGAGGATCCTCTGTCCTCCACTCCTTACCTGTATGAATGGCTCCTGTTTGAACTGGTTATCTATAGAAAAGACACCTGTCCACAACTTGAAACAGTCACAGTCCAAACTCCACTATGGCCAAGACCAAAGAGCTGTCTAAGGACACCAGAAACCAAGACCACTGAGAAAATCCCTCCATCTGAGGCTCCCCCAAGATCTCACCCTATGGGGGTCAGAATGATCACAAAAACGGTGAGCAAAAAATCCCAGAACCCCACGGGGGACCTAGTGAATGACCTGCAGAGAGCTGGGACCAAAGTAACAAAGACTACCATCAGTGACACGCTACACCACCAGGGACTCAAACCCTTCAGGGTCAGACGTGTCCCCCTGCTAAAGCCAGTACATGTGCAGGCCCGTCTAACGTTTGCTAGAGAGCATTTGGATGGTCCAGAAGAGGATTGTGAGAATCTCCTATGGTCAGATGAAACCACAATAGAACTGTTGGGTAAGAACTCTACTCGTTTTTGGAGGAGAAAGAATGCTGAGTTGCATCCAAAGAACACCGGACCCACTGTAAGGCATGGGGGTGGAAGCATCATACTCTGGGGCTGTTTTTCAGCAAAGGGACCAGGACGACTGATCCGTGTAAAGAAAGGAATGAATGGAGCCGTGTATGATCAGGTTTGGAGTGAAAACCTCCTTCCATCAGCACTGAAGATGAAACGTGGCTGCGCCTTTCAGCAGGACAACCATCCCAAAAACACGTTGCCCGGGTAACGAAGGAGTGGCTTCATAAGAAGCATTTCAAGGTCCTGGAGTGGCCTGGCCAGTCTCCAGACTCACAGAAAACATTTGACAACAAAAGGTTATATAACAAAGTATTGAGTTGAACTTTTGTCTTTGACCAAACACTTATTTTCCACCATCATTAACAAATAAATTCTTTCAAAATTTGTTACTTAAAGGCCTCTCTCCTCTTTTTAAACGGAAAAACTTGCACATTTGGTGGCTGACTAAATACTTTTTAGCCTCTGTACAGGTTTAACCAGCTTTGTTGTCGATCGAATGCTGTTAGGAATACATTTCTATTATTAGGTCTTCAAACGGAACAAAAAATAGCGTTTTGTGACTTTTTACCTCGAATTTCTGATGAACATACATAAATCTTTGTGATGTTGTAAAAATGGAGATTTTGTCACTACATTTAGACAGATTCTACTAAATTAAGAAAATATTGTACATAATCTAACAAAGTGAATGAAATAATACTTCCAATAGAAGCATTTTTTCCACATGTTTGACTGACATTTTTCCTGTTTAATACAAGGAATTTAAAAAATATATTTAAATAAACTCCTGTTGATCTCAGTGAAATGTTAAATGCCATCTTGCATTAAGTATAAAAGTTATTTGAAGAAGTTAGAAAGTTATACCTTTTTTTCCCACCAAGATAGAAAATAAATAGATAGAAAATTTTACGTTATTCTGTTTTGACACTTTGGATGCAGATATTTGCCATAGGAATGACTAAAAAAAAAGAAACGTTAGAACCTTTTAGTTGAGTGTTTTTTTTTTTTTTCCACATAAAACAAAGGTTTTCTATCATTTACAGTGAGAAGGTTTGTCTACGGTCAGAAACCCATCAGAATAAAGTTCCTGGATCGCTTTGCATTCCTGCTTCCTGTTTTCCTGCCGAGTTTCCTGAAGTTTGTTTTCGGCCTCAGAGGAATGCGCAGAGCTTGTGACCGATCTGCTCCGGATCAGATGATCGTCTGAATGAGTGTGAGGTTCTCATCCACGTTTTAGCTTCAGATCACATGACTCATCACGGATCTGGACCTCCCCACTCATGTCCCACCAAAACAAGATCTTCTGTGACGTGAACCGCCCCCCCCCTCCCTTCTTTCTCTGGTTGTTTACCTCCAAAGTGTGTCCAGTCAGCTGATTTACTCGGCAAAGGTAATCTGTGGAGAGGACAGAGGAAAATCAGTTTTTAACTCTGTGGCTGCTGATCCGATCTTGAACCACAGACAGCAGACTGCCTGTCGCCTCCTCTTTTGAACACAAACAGTAGAACTAGACAGCCCATAATACTCAACCAGCATGAAACCTCCAAGAATTTATGTAAAATGCTGTCATGAACAAGTTCTGTAGTTACTTTTAAGAACGTAAATCAACAATTACCCAAGAATTGTGCAACGCTTTAGAGTAAGGGATTACTCTGAAACAAGTAATCTGTAATAGATTACAGTTTGGAAGTAAGAGGGGGCGTAACTGTTGGCCATTTTGCTTGTCAACCACTTTAAAATGATCAGGATGAGTGAAAGTCAGCGGTTCAGATGGAGGGTCCAAAGACACCCGGCGCTCCGGCAGAGGCAGAGCGTCTCCTCGACCTCTGAGGTTCTGCACCCCGGCCCAGAATATGCCGGAATCCAGTCAATGGCCGAATCCGAATTCCTTCCCCACCCCTACATGAAACCCTCCGAACGGAAAGACGTGGAAAAAAATAGTGCCTTCCAATCCGGACGTAACTACCGCTTGATGACATCATCATTAGTCGCCGGTCACCTACGTTAGCGCACAGCTGCCAGCGCTCGGAAAATTCCTAACATCAATTTTCTTACTAAAAAAAAAAAAAAAAGTCATTACTCTCAGTGAGGTGGGTACTTGCTGCTTCCAGCTCTTGAGGCCTGAGTGACCCCTCCCCTCTGGCGTTCCAAACAGGAAGTACCTGCTAGCTCCAAGAGGCCAAAACCCTATAGACTTCTATAGCCCTTGTGCCATCTTGTGGGGTCCAGATGACCCCCACTAACGTGCCTTAGGGCACGTTAGTGGGGAGAAATAAAATAAACGGCTATTACAGAAGAACCATTCTTGCTATAAAACCTTTTTTTTAATTAACATGTTATTAATAATGCCCCGGCCCACCCACCCATTTGACCCGGCCCCCCTGAATGATACCAGAGAGAGGCCCTATATTTATTTATTTATTTATTTATTTATTTTTTTGCCTGGCAATGTGATCGAGATTCATGAAAGCGTAGAAAACAGAATCCCCACATCAATAAAGCTCATTTGAATTGAAATGTGAGCCCGGCTAAAAATGTTGCTACGGCAACCTCACTTTGCCCCAGTCAAAGAACTTGAACCTGACCCCACCTCCCCACCAAAACGGGAAAATGACCAAAAGGTTAGCTAAGGGACACATTGATTCAGAATGCAGGTATTTAACCTGGGAAGTTGATCAGAGAGAACAAACAGTGGCTCCTGGGAACCTCCAAAACTGGATTATAAGGACAGAACCCAAAAACCTAAAGAGACTGTTCAGACGAGTCATTTAAGAGATTCTGCGCTGACAACTGAAGTTGAACATTTACCTAAGATTGTGCGTGGACAACAGAAGCTTTATTTCTGTGAACAGAGGTTATTATTGATTTTCTTAAAATCTAAAATACTGTCACTAAATATTTCCTGACTTTTTATGTGAAGAACCCAGAGAGGATTATTTATTTTTTTACTAATTTAATGGAGTCTTATTGTACATTTGCTGATTATTATAACTTTTATTTTGGTGAAGAACCCAGAGAGGATTATTTGATATCCGACTGGGTTATTAATATTTGGTTATGTGTGGCTTTCAGTTTACATTTAGGCCCCCCTGCGAATGTCACACTTTTTTTGTTTCAACCTGAGCCTGGCCCCCGATCAGAGAATGGAAACGTCAAGTGGCCCCCGCTGGAAAACGTTTGGGGACCCCTGCTCTGGAGGAACCCAGACGCACAAAAAGAGGTCATCAGGCTGACGGCAGACACCGCCTGACCTCCTCACCTCTTGAGAACTTTGTCGTGTGCGTCACTCCCCTGCTGGACAAGGCGGTCCAGCACCTCCAGTGGAGACGTGGGCATAAGCCCCTCCTCCTCACCGTCCTCCAGCCGCTCCTCCCGCTGCAGCAGCCTCTGCACCGCGGCTTTGTTCACAGCTTCCAAAGTCTTCCTGCCCACGAACAGCGAGGCGGCCCTCGGCAGGGCCAGGTCAAAAAAAGGTTCATAGGGTGCTGGGGCGGGGGTCTTACTGCACGGGCTGGGGGAGAACAAGCTGAACTTGGCTGCCTCTTCGTTGTGGGCGGAGGGGCTGCGGTGCAGGTGGTGGTCGATAGGGGTGAACCCCGACTGGAAGGACCAGGACTGATCCAGGGCCAGACCCCGGCTGTCCCCGCCCACTCCTCTTTCAGGGCCGACGCCCACAGAGTTCTCGACTTTGTCAGGTGTGGACGCAGCCCGGTGGGGGTCTAGGATGGAGGCCCCGGGCTGGGTGCTGGGGAGGCCTTTGCTCTGGGTTCCCGTCAGCGTCTCAGTGGTGCGGTAGAAGGGCGAATCGAAGCCTCGGAGGCCCAGCAGCTCCTGGTTCTCCTCGGTGAGCTGCAGCAGCTCCTCTGTGATGTCAGCTGAAGCAGAAAGACATTCACAGGCGTCAGTCAAGATTACCTTCACAGGTTCACCGGCACCTTCAGCACTGAGCAAGCCGCCAGACCAAAGCGGACATTCATGCATTTTGGCCACACCCACTCCAAAAGGGACACCAAGGCAACCAAACCTCTGTGGGTCAGATGTGCTTTGGAGATCCCCGCTGTAACGAGCAGGAGTGTGAGTGCCGACTGAAGTCAGCGTCCTCCTCTGACAGTCCAGCAGGCCTGAGCCAAGCACTCACCCTCCTCCTTCTCCTTCTCCGTCCTCAGCTGAAGGTCAAGCTCCTGCTTCTTCATGAACACAGACAGCTCTGTCAGCGTCATGGGAATGTTCTCTGCTGCTGCTTCTGGACACCAACAAATACTAATGTAAGAGCAAGCTATCACAACACCAGAGAAGTCAAAACACAACCATCATTTCATGTGGCATCAGGAAGGAAACTTGGTTGCTCTGTCAGCTATTTTCAGCAGATAAACCAATGAGGCTTTTATTTTGACAGCAGCGACGGGGACAAACCCCTGTGTGCAGACGCCTCCCCCGGTCTCTCTGGGTCCTTGACGGATTCCTGCCTCATCAGCACCGGCTTGCTGCTTTCTTCCTGCCGGCGGTCCTAAATGGAAATATTTAGGGTTTTTTTTACAGTGTGGTACAACAATGCAGAAGACAAATTTGCATTTGAGATAATTATGTTCATAACTCGGTTTTGCTTCAGTTCTGGGGCCAGGTTTGGACTAGAGAGTAAAAGCAGTTTGAAAGGTTGAGCTTCAAATGGAATAGAAACCAAAGACTGAAGCAAACCAAAGCATCCGGAAAAATCCTCAGCTGCTCGCTCACTGCAAAAACAGACCCCAGAAAAAAAAAAGTCTAAACTTTTCTAAGAAATGTTTCTCAAGTTAATAATATTTTGCTTTAAAAAACGTCCTTGATAAAATTAGAAGACAGAAGATAAGACATTTGGTCTTTTTCCTTTCTTCAGACTCTGTTTTTGCAGTGCTGCTCTCTTTGGCTCCTTTGCCCTCTTTAGTCTTTGGAAAGTCTGGATGCAGTCACATGGAAGTGAACCACACCAGGGTTCACTTCCATGTGAACAGAGGCTCTCTTTCTTAGGAGGACCAGCGTTTTCTTGTTTGGTCCAAATCAGAATTCAGGAGAAGCCTCATGCCTAACAAACCCAGAGAGCAAACTGGATCAGGATCCGACCAGGACCGAATCTGGATGAGAGCAGCATTAAAGCAAAAAATACCTTTTAAATCACACATTTGTTAAGATTTTTTCAGAATTCACATGAAAGAACAAACACATTTTTAGATTTTACAGAAAAACGCATCACAAAGTGATTCTTTTAAAAAAACACCGGCTCACAAACATCATAGCACTCTTTCCAAACAAGCTAAAACCATGTTTGTACGGGTGAGAGCAGCGCCTACTTTTCTGGGTGGACTGGACTGGACTGTGCTGGCTGGTAAGGACACTGCAGGAAAGTCCTCCGTCAGGGTTGGAGGGGGGGAGGAGGTGGCAGGAGTGCTGGAGGCCGGCGTTCCCTTTCCACCTGCTCGAATCCAAAATGACAAACTAGGTTAAACCTGGATTAGACCTGTTTAAACACGTCTCAAACCTAGATTAAGTTGAAACCTGGGTTCGCCTGTGTTGAACCTGGAGTCAAATCTAAGTCCTTTTAGGCTTAAACTGGATTAAACCCATTTAAAAATGTAGGTAAATTGCGATCAAACCTGAATTAAACCCGTCTTATTTTAGATTAAACCAGGATAAAACCTGAGTTAAAATCTGGGTTGGGGTGGGGAAAACAGCAGCTCTACCTGATGTGCAGTGGAAGCGGCTGGAAAGGTGTGAGGCACTGTGGGACAGCTCCAGGTTGGGCGACATGCCTCTAGAGGAAGGGGGAGTGGTCATGCCGCACAGGGAGGAGGGGCTCCACAGGGGGTCCTTGCTCCCACAGGAGGAGTTCAGGTCACATGTCGAGTTCTGCACAAGAGATAAACAAAAGTCAATGAGAATAACGGGAGATTTCTTCCTCCATGAACCACTTCAACCTGACTTCTTTAGGACCCTGAAGCTTGGGCTAAGGCTGGCGCGTGCACGTGCTCAGAAACACTGCAATAGTGCTGCACGTACGCAGCCTTGAGCTCTGAACTCCAAAGGCTGACAAATCCTAAAGCAGATCCTCAAGACGAGCAGAAGCGTCTGATCTGAGCGGCTTAAAGAAGTGATTTACCTGAAAAAAAAGTTGAAAAAATATATATGTTTAAGACCAACTCTGATAAAAATGATGATTTTTATGTTTTCAAGATGTTCTTGTGGTAATTTTCTGATAATGGAAGACGTGTATGAAGAAAATTAAGCTCAAATTAGCATTTCTGAGCATTTCTTTATTCAAATCATGAATCAGGAGCAGACAAAAAAATGAAGTTTGAAAAAGGTCATATTTGAGACTTAGGTATTATGCTGGGGGGGTCACAGTCTCCCCCCTCCGCTCCATTCTGATCATCCACCTGCAGACCAACAGATCCATGAACGTCTTTGTGTTCCTGGTCTGAGCTGGAATCTGGATCAGAACTGGACATTTTTGTTGCAGTGGGACCCAGACTGTAAGGCACGTGAACAGGTGGATGATGGGAAATGGATGCGGGGTGGCTCTGTGCCATTGGTCCAGCCTACAGCTAGGAGGCTAATATGTAATGACCTCCCGCCGCTCTGCTGAAACGATGTCCTAGAAAACCTGAGACCAGCAGAATGATGATTCACTGGGAACGCTTTTCCAGCCGATCAAAAGATGATCGGAGTGGGACTTTTAACAGACGGATTACCGCTTAGAAACCTGTGATGCTGATTACAGGACACACCTGAGTCCAACACATCCCTGTGGTCAAAGGTTTCCAGTTCAAAGTTACTTCAGGGGCCACTGTGGGATTTGCTTTCAGCTTTTTTATCCCCAGGTTTGAGTCCTGACTGAGCAGGCTTGGGTTTGGATTTTGGAAAATGACTCAGTTTCAGGTCTAGCCAGACGAAAAATGAAATTGAACCACGACTTTGTGAATGCGACATGAATCAAGTCGGGATGTTGGCAGCGATACCCAGCCCAGGTGAGGGGGCTTGTCCGTCTCTGAGGACCGTACCTGTCTTCTGGAGATCTGTGGGCTGCGGTAGGTCAACTGTGTCCCTGAGACGGGGGGCAAAGACAGGGGAGGGGGCAGCGGCTGGCGTGGAGTCGAGAACGGGGTTGAAGAAGAGCTTCCTGTTGTTGAGAAGACAAATAGATCAGGTCCATCTTTCAGGGAGTCGCTTACGTTTTGACTAGAAACACATGAGAAGCAGCAGTCTGCAGCCTCCAACACTTAAAGAGCCATTCGAGTCCATTTCTTACTGACTACAACCCGTACTTCACCTATCAGAAAAATCAGACACTCATTTGTATTTATGTTATTGATACTATTATGATAAATATACTATTGTTTGTTCCATAAATAAAACAAAACCTAAAGGTTAAAATAGCCTTTTTTCTAAAATGGCTCATAACCTTTTACTGAGGCTCACATGACTTCCTTTCAAAATAAAACACCTCGAGTCACATCGCATCATCATCTAAAAATGTACTAGTGTACTGCTAGTGGTATGTCAGCAGTGATAGTAAAAATAACTAGTTTATCTTTTACCGTTTGCAGTGCATATAAGGCACACTTCAAATCTGTGAATTTTTTCGAAAACCTGTCTTATCTTAAAAACACCAGAACTACTGCTGCCTTTTTACTTACCGGTAGTCATTTTTCTTATTTAGTTAGGTTTATCTATTCCTACATCTACCTTATATTACTTTTTTTTTTTATAACGGTATTTATCCTTTTTTTTTTTTTTGTCTTACCCCCTCACACGTCTTTATACTTTGCTAGTTTGCACGAGAGCACAAGACACCAAATTCCTTGTACATGGGCTGTACTTGGCCAATAATGCTGATTGTGATTCATGCTGGTAGTTTACTGACCTCCAGTTGATTTTCTTTGGAACCCAGCGCTCAACATCCGTCAACATGTTTTAGTTTGACCTGTGATATGCCCTTCACCTGATTAATAATAATAATACTAATAATTGGTACTTTATTGATCCCACAATGGGGAAATTCTTCTCCGCATTTGTCCCATCCCCTGGGGGAGCGGTGAGCTGCAGCCTAACTGCACTCGGGAGGCAGTAGCGCTAAGGGCATTGCCTAAGAGCCCTCACTGGGTGATGTTCATTGCTCGCCATTGATATGGTAATTGACTCAGTACCATTGTTTATTCCCCTCCGGGAATCAAACCCTGGATTTCTGCGTGGTAGCCTCTCACATTACCAACCGAGCCACCCAGCCGCCAAAAAATAAAAAATACAAATAAAAAAAATATGATAACAGTTTATGACTAAAGCTTGAGTTGGTTTACTTCACTTTTTACACTATAGTTACTTTTGAATATTTAAAAAAGTATTGGTTTTTAACCTCAGCGCTGTAGACAACAGAACAACCTCAGAAAGTTCAACACTTTAAAAAGAAAAACAGATCCTCCAAAGACACGTGTCACAGAAATCCTCGGGTACAGAGCGAGGCTAACACAGATTCACGCCAAACATCACGGAGTTGGCTTTTCCCACTGACCAAAGCTGCTGTGCAGCTCCGTGTATGGGCTGGAGGTGCAGTCCTGGGCTCTCAGGTGGATCTGGGGGTAGAAGTTCTCGGGCATGGTGGCGTAGCCCTCCTCACAGGAGGCTTCCTTAGGGTCCAGAGAAACTTTGGCACATTCAATGACGATATCATGGATTTCATAGCGCTTCCACCTGCAGGAAAGCAAACGCTCTTTGGCACACCGACGCCACAAACTGGAGACGGGTTTGATTGACACACAGCGGAGTTACCTGGTGGGATCGAGTTCGTGGTCCTTGGTGCCGGTTACCAGCTCCGGGTGAACGCGAACATGTTCCAGCATGGGCTGCAGAGAGCACACGACCCATCAACGCCAACCGCTTTCCGCACAGGACGGACGCAGCGCAAAGGGCCTCACCTTCACCACCTCATCAAAGGTCTCCATGTTCTCCTTCATGCTGTAGTGCGAGCGCAGGTAGGACACAAAGTTGCACGGATACATGCCGTAAAGCCTGTGGAACAGCGAGTAGACGCTGGCGTGCAGGTGGATGAGGTAAACTTCCGACACGTGTCCTGAATGGTCAGAAAGCAGACAACTGTCACCCTTTGCATCTATTGAATATTTCCTTTAGATCTGTTCAAGAGAAAGTGTGTCCTAACAGTCTTTAGGACAGACTTTCGTCTGTCCTAAAGACTGTTAGGACACACTTTCTCTTCTGGAGGAAACTCAAGCAGCAGTGACATAAAATTTCCTTTGGAAATCTGTGATTTCTATAAGCAGATCTGGAAGATATGGCTTCTTGTTATAAAATGAAAATGCCAACAAGTGTCGATTTCTTCTAAAACAATGTTTAACTTTTATTTAACTGAAATATAAACCTTACAATTGCAAGTTCTGTGATATGCATCTATCTATCACAGGCTTGTAAAACGGCATTATTTTACCTGCGCAATATAGCAAAGATCAGAAATACATGATCCAGAAGTGATGCTGAAAAGCTCATTCATGAATTTGTCACATCCAGGCTGGCTTACTGTAACTCCTTGTTAGCAGCGTGCCCTAAGAGTTCCTGTAGAAGTCTCCAGCTTGTTCAGAACGCAGCAGCTAGATTGTTAGCAGGAACTAGCAGAAGAGATCACATCACTCCTGTGTTAGTTTCACTTCACTGGATCCCCATCCTGTCTCAAGGACCTCTTACTGCCTCACAACCCAAACAGAAACTTTCACTCACTAAATGCAGGACTGCTTGTGGTTCCTAGAATTAGTCAAAGTACAGTTGGAGGTAGAGCGTTTAGCCACCAAGCCCCTGTTTTATGGAATAAACTCCCAGCTCATGTAAGAGAGGCCGACTCAGTTTCTACATTCAAAGTTAGACTGAAAGCATTCCTCTGTGGACAGGATTATTGTCAGACTAGTTAGTATTCAGAGATTATTTAATTTAGTGCCCCCTTAGTTTACGTACTGTACTGAAGTTTGGGGAAATAATTATACATTTCATGACATGCATTATACATATTTCTCTGTGGATCTAAGCAGAGAAGATGGTTTCATGAACCGGGCCAGGGCGGCCCATTTCCTGCTTAGATTAATACTACATTGTATTACATTGATGTGCTAAAAATGTAGATTTTCTATTATTATTATTATTATTAATAATATCCGCTTTATGTGCCATAGTGCATGGAACTTACTATTAACAAGTCTGAATTAAATTTCAATAACAAAAACTATTAGTCTTTAGTAAACTGCTAGACGTTTGAAGATGGGGAAACTATGATGCACTGAGGTTCTGTCCTCTACTCTCATCCTCTTCTCCTCTCCTCTATTCTTCATCATTTTGTTCTCCATGCCTCTGTTGGGTGCAGTGCGATTCGGGGGTTTTCTCTCCGTCCCACTTCCCTCCCGGGGAGCGATTCCAGACTCCAGTTGGCTCGTCTCTGCTCCGACGCTTGGCCGTGGACCTCACCTCTGGCTCGTCACGCGCCCCCAGCCGTCCCCCCACTCATCTGGATGAAGCCCATCTTCTGGACTATTTAAACATGCGGTTGTACAGTTAGACAAGAGTTCTGGTCCATCGCCTGTCCGTCCTGGAGGAGGATCCCTGCTTCATGTGGACACCCCTGAGGTTTCTTCAGGAATCTGTTTTTTTAGTCGTTTTTCCTCAGCGAAAAGGAGGGTCCGGGGGCAGGGATGCCCTGTTCAGTCTGTTCAGTTTAGCTAATGTCTTTTCTAACTGATTTTATGTTTTGTAGAATTGGTGAAGCCATTGAGCCAACTGCGTTGTAATCTTGGGCTACATAAATAAAATGGACTGGAATTGGAAAGCTGTTTCTGTTTGTTTGAAAGGTTTTCCTTTCTTCCTGCAGCTTAACATTAAAACCAAAAACCAAAAACCATTAAAACCAAATATGCAAACGATGCCACTGCAACCTCTCTCACAGCCAACCGCTGCTTTTACTTGGCAAAACAGGATGACGAATGCAACCAAGAAAAGTAAAAGCCGAAAGTTATTCTAACACTACTAAAAACGTACATTCTAAGGCCATGTGATGTTTTTAATGCCCACAGAGGCAGAAACAAAAAAAAAAACATTCTTAAGGCGAACATCTTTTTTTTTTTTGCTGCATCCCTACTGTTTACCAGAGACAGCATCTCATTTGGGTCCTACCTGGATTCTTCAGGTTCCACGACGCCAGGCGGCCAAAGATGTCAAAGTACTCCCACAGGTGCTGTTTCCCAGCCTGAGGGATCATGGGCAGCAGAGTGACCAGCACCAGAACTCCGGTTATGAGCACCACTACATCAGTGTCCGCCTGCGGGGAAGTCGTGTTTCACACAAACGTCACAAAAGAAAAGCAGAGCAGAGAGCTGGAGGCACGCAGCTCAACGACGGGGCTCACCTTCAGGCATTTCAGCAGCGACAGCAGCAGCGGGTACCGAGCAAGCTTGTGGATCCAGGACGGCTGCTTGCGGACCACGTGGCCGAGCAGCATGAGTGTGGGCAGGCGGCAGGCCGGTTTGGTCATACAGTCGTTCATCTTGTCTAGAAGGTGCTGCGGGACACAGACAGCAGAGTCCGACTGGAGACATGGACTGGTTTCAAGCTGTAACCACACAGTCGGAACCTCCTGAAGAGGAAGCCTCCCGTCAGCTCCTCAGACCTTTACCTTATCGTGGGGCTCTCTGACAGACGACAGGATGTGCATGGCTTGGGCGGAGTTGGTTTCTAAAAAGAAATCCACCAGCCCGTTCAGCAGCATGGAACCTCGCTCTTCAGGAAGCAGAAAATGAGCCGTCAGGTTGCAGCAGAGTCACATGACCAACGTCAAACGGCGGGTGGCGCAGGCATTACCGGTGCTGAGCTGCTCGTTGATAAGGCCTCTGATCTCTTCTAGCTGGTGGAGGTCGGAGGTCTCCAGCAGTGGGAGGAGATCCCCCACGTTGGGCTGCTCCCTGGCCATGGCAGTGCTGGGGGAGGAGGAGGAGGGTGGGGGGGGAGGCCACAACTGATCACAGTGTCTGTCCCAGTCCGCCCGGAGGACTCCCGGGGCCCGCCCACCAATTCCGTCTCCAGGCCACTCTGTCCCACAAACGACACGGCTGTGAGTGATTTTGGCCTCTGATCTGGGATCAGTGCTGTGCTGACTCAGCAAGGAGGAAGACTCTCACAGCGAGAGAGGAAGGTTATTCTATCCGTCTGAGAGGAGATGAGGGTGAAGCGGCTCATTGCTGGGTTTCGTTTGCGAGCAGAACGTGCCGCTGCTCGACTGATGGCGACATACCGCCTTAAATGGTGAGAGAAGAGACTCCAGCTGAAGTCATGAATCTTCCTATAGGATTCAAAACGTCATTACAATTAATGAAATATGAATCCTTGTTGAAATGTTCATTCCAACCTGAGTTTTGTTTTCACGTGAGGATTTCAACTGAACAAGGGTGGAAGATGCAACTGAAAAGGAAAATCCTTCTGGTCAAAACCACAAAAAGTTTTTCTGTATAAAAAAAATTTAAAATAGATCATTTGATTTTATGAAGTCAATCATTTTCTTTTTTAAAAGCACACCTGCAGTGCAGTGGAAGATTGGATTAGGTAATAACTTCATTTTATCCCTCAGTTTTGCTGTTTCAGATTTATTTTTGGAAAAATCTAGATTTTATTTTCCCATCATCCCTCTTTCTTGTAGTTGGGAGTAAGGCCAGCCCGCCCGTCTCTTGCAGACGTTAAAAAGGGAAGTAGCAAAGAGGAGCTGGTTCCCAAAAGAAAGAGCAATTTCTTCATTTCTATGGACCTGTTTTGGTTTTCACAACTTCAAACTTGGAGCAACAAACCGTACGCTGCAAAATCCGTTTGCAGATGTGGGAGTTTGACAAAAGTGTTTGGAGAGCCACAGCTCAAACATCGCCTGCCGCTTTGTTTGACAAGCATTTTTACTGCTTTTCTCTAGTTGCACCTTGAATTCAGCCTAAAATAAAAGACATTTTGTTAAATGCGTTCTGACATTTGTTATTGTTGCTTAATAAAGTAAAAGGGAGAAAGAAAAAAAGATGAAAAACAAAAATTGCTTAAAAATCAGAAATCTAATTTGGCGTGAAAAACAACAACAGATTTTTCTTTCTGGTGATATTGCTCAGGTCTACTCCAGGGCAACAATTACAGGAAAAAACACAGTTTGTGCCTGTAGGTGTGAGTGTGTGTGGGAGTGATTGTGTGGCCTGGCAACCTGTCTAAGGTACCAACACAGGACAGGCTCCAGCAACCCTGTGACCCCGAGAGGGATCTGGTGGCTTAAGGGAATGGACAGCAAACATTTAGTGACTTTGGATGACAGTGGGTCCTGCTGACGTTTCTAAAGGCCCGTACACGTCAGGACGAATATTCGCCAGGCGTTTTTCGCCACGTCTTTTGTGTTCACACCCAGGCGATTTTCGCTGACGATGAGCCGAGCCAACATGCAATTTCATTCCCTGACATTAGATGGCGCTTAATGTAAAACAGAAATACTCCTGTACACAAGGTGGTTTTCACTCAGAAGAAGAGAGCCAGTATTTACGCGCTTGTCAGAATCACACAAAGAAAACATGAATATTTCAAGCACCAGTAGCTCCAGCTCCAGTTCCAATGATGAAGAAATTATTGTTCTGTTGAATGATGAAAGACGCCGGAAAAGACGCCGATTTTGGGTACATCCCATAGTTACGAGAAGAGAAGAACATGGTGAGTTTTATCGACTGGTACAAGAGCTGAAAATGCCTCATGAGCGTTTTCGGGGATATTTTAGAATGTCCATCATTATTTCTTTGCTGCAGTGTAGCCGCTACTTGGCGTCTATCTTCTTTGCTGGTATGTGTGCTCAGAAAGGCAGTTTTGTGTTTGAGCGCCCCCAAGTTGTGTTTTACTGTAACTTCAGTAGCTCCAGACACGTGTGCAAAAGCGCCATTCTCATTGGTTGTATAGTTTTTGACGCAGTGCGTCAAACCAAAAAAACGAACCCGAGGCGTTTTTTTAAAAAGTGACGCTTTGACGCGTCGGTGTGCACACTCACATTGGTGCCCTTTGTTTAGTCAGGAGGCGTTAAACGTCAGCGAATATCGCGCGCGAAATTCGTCCCGGTGTGTACGGGCCTTTACATGTCACCGGAAAGAAAAAAAAAGTTTGGATGGACTACAACGTTTTTTTGTGTGATTTGGGCACGTTTCTCTTTAAATAACAGCCTGATGACAAGAAACCATGCATGTAGTATGTCATTAATGCTCTTTTTTTTTTTTTTTTTTTTTAGCTCTGACTCAACATCCAACATTTCAAAGTGCTGCTTCTGCCGATAAGTCAGAAACCTGGAGCAGCATGCTTCTAAAATGAGCTCATCCAACGTGCTGTAGAGCTCAATTCTTCTCCAATTTCATTGTTTGTAGTCTCCAAATTCTGTTGGTAAGAACATTTTTTACTTTTTCATTGGTAAAAGACAGAAACGTCAACAACCAGGGCAGAAATTCGTGTTTGAGACATCCTATCTGTGAACCAATCAGGGACCCTTCAAGAAACCGACCAAAAGATGACAACATGTCTCCTGAAAGTCAAAGTTTACATCAGCTGCTCATCCAGGATATATTTTGTGCTTGAAAAGCAGTATTCACATAAGACAAACGAGACCTGAATCCACCAACGGGACACATTTTCATACCAGTAAACTGCTGCAAGCATTTCAACAATTCTTTGCTCGTTGATTCCACAGAAAACAACAATTTAAGGGGCAAAGCTGTGCAAACAAACATGATCCAAACTCACAAAAATAACACTATTAGGTCCGAGTGTGTGGCGCTGCACAAAGACACCGCCACACCTGCGGTATCTGACATGTCAGGTCCCCAGCCCTTCGGGGGCCCAAAATCGGAAAAGCAGGCATAAATAATCCTGACAGGCAGGTGATTATCAGCACCGGAGCACAAACGGGTCAGTACCAGGTTACTCAACTCTGACTCAAACATGCCCGCTCCAGAGTCCTCTGATGTTCTTCATAATCAGCTCAGCATTAAGTGATTACACCGCGCTGTACACGGAGGACACCAGACCTCTGCCCTCTGGAAAGGAACCGGTCCAAACGGGCCTGCGATCCATCAAGTCACAGCAAACAAACACGAATCCCGTTTTCTTGCTGCTGGTGACTCATGGCGATGAAGATGGGCCGAGCGCGGCGGACAAACGCACCACAGAGCTGCAGAACCGAGTCAAGCATGAGCTGCGCCCGGCGTGATCTCAGCGGGCTTGGGAATGCTCGTGCTGCACAAAGACGCTTTGTGCAGCACGAGCACGCCCACGTGCACACGGAAAATTCATTTAGCTGTGTGCACGCCCTTATCAAGGCCTTCCCTCCTCCTGCAGGAGCGTTCAGGAACCAGACAATATTTCATATTCAGCATCAAATGATGTCAGAACAATCAGAGCTCAGAAATACCCAACATTCCAGCAACACATCGACTTAAGGTCCGATTCAGAACAAGATCAGCTTTTCCAAAAATTAGACCTTTGATGCACAAATAAAGTCAACTAGATTCCCTGAATTGTTCCAATTTATTGAATAAGTTGTTCAACTGTACTCTAGTTTAGATGGAGAGGGGCAGAAGGGGGGTCAGGGAGGAACAACAGGGAGAAGAGAGGATGATGATGAAGATGAACAATATGATGTGGGGATGTGTGAGGATCAACAATGATGAGCAGAAGTGAGGATGAGGATGAATATCAATGAAGATGAGGAGAAGCAACAGAGAAGATGAGGAGCTGCGGAAGTGTTGGCTCGGATGAGGAGGCGCAGCAGAGATGAAGATGGGGAGCATCATCATCATGTAATGAAGTGCAGCAGCAGAGTGTCGCTGACTGCCGCCGAGTGTCGTAAAACAACTCCAGAACAATGGGCAGCTCGGCTTCACTTCATGAAACCGCGGCGGCGTCTGTTCAGAACCGAGTAGAACTTTTTTTATTCACACAGAATTCGGACAAAACCCGACAAGCGTCCTAAACATTCTCCAGCGCGCAGCACCCCGCCCCCCATCAGAAAAACATCAGCCGCTCAGAGCTAGCGTTAGCGGAGCGGAGCCGCAGCCTCCCCGGGACCGTTCGGCCGCTAGATGGGCTCTGTCAACGTGGAAAAGGCGGCAGCAGCGCTTGCTCTTTCATCTTCACGTGCACGTGCACACTTCGGAAGCAGAGAGCGCGTGGGACGAACAAACAGACACCTGTTTACCTGCTAGAGTAAATGCACTCCACAGGGCGCCGCCATCTTGAACGACTCACAGCCCATCCCACCACCGTCCGCCTCCGCGGTTCCTCGAAAAATAATCCCTTAAATTAGTGCCACAGCCGCCGATTTAGCGGGACTATTACCTCCGCAGCCGAAGCACGGTTCTCCACGGACAGGCGGCCGCGCGTGGGCACAACTTCCTCGAAGGTTCCAGGGGAAACTAGCCTCCGGGAAAAGCTTAGTTTGTTTTCCCCGTCGCTGCGCTTGTATATGTGATACGGTTTCGCGTGACCCTCATGCAAAACGCGCACGCGCAAATTAGTTTGCAAACAAGTAGAGACGGCGCATGCGCAGAGGTTTGTCGCGCAATCCTCATCATTGACACCAACCACTCTCCTTAAAATTGTGGATGATAACAAAAACTGCTCTCAAAACAAATTATTTTGTAACAGCAATAACTTAAATACCCTATTTAGGTGTTACACTGCAACACAAGTGTTGACCTAACAAAGCTGCCCTTAGACACATGAATTCAAGTGATATACCATAATAATCTAAAGGGTTTTAATGATCTGGAGCTCCTTTGTTTAATTTGGTGTAATTTGTCCCCCTCCAAAGAGGGCGTCCTCTTGGTGCTAGAGTCCACAGATGTGCGTTTTACGCCCCCTGCATTACAGAACTTTGATGGAAAACAGCTGATCACCGTGGAAACCCATCCAATGAGGCCAACTCTTTTTGAGTTTGTCTGAAAGTCTCATGATGGTCTGCAGTGACTCTGCAGAAAGATGGTGACCTCTGACCTCCTTAGTCAGTTTACCTGGTCTTCCTTGTGGCTATATTCACTCTGAGTGTGGAGGATTCAGCAGTGTGGACATTTGCAGGACTGGACTTGTTGCCCAGGAGCATCAAAGAGAGCTTTCCCAGATGTTGGGAGAAGCAGTCTGCCTGATTTTGTTCACCTGCGGACGTGGAAGAAACCAAACACCTGAACCTGGTGATGTGGGGGGAGTGAACACTTCTGACATGGTGGTGGTGTGTGTCCCTGGAACGGCCTTTTGCAAGCGTTTGATTTGTTTACTCAAAATCCTTCCTCTCGTTTGTTGGTTTATTTTATTGCTTCTGTCAAATCAAGTTTTATTGATGGATTAAGTAAAAACAGATACATGGATTAAAAGTGTTAAAAGGGATAAATCAACTCCACCATGATACAGCAAACACAAGCAAAGACAAAAACTCAAACCCCCTCACTGATATTTAACAAATTTGTTATTTAAAGTCAATTTAATTGACACAAAAAGGGATTGTCCCATTTTAGAACATTTCCATCAGGAACTCAGACAACAGGACAAAATTATAAATCCTATTATGAATGAAAACACAAGAAATTTAGAAAATTACATTCAGATTTTTAAAGAACAGAAACTGTTATTTTTGATTTTCTTTTTATGCTTACTTTTTCTGATAAGCAGTTATATTCCTTACTTCAATATACTAGAATTATAATCAAATTCACAAATGGAAGTACTTTGGAGAAAATTATATCTTTGGAAAAGACTTAAAATGTTGCTACCTCATTAATTGTTTTTACAAGAATGTTTTATTATTTTTTTATTTTGCACAAACCAAACAAAATCCATTTAGGAACAAGTTTTGAGAGCAAGAAAAAAAAAAACAAGGAGAAAAGAATGAGTAAAAGCCAAAAACCCTCTGTAGAGCAGGGATAGTTCCATCAGAAATAAATAATAATTATTAAAAATTAAATGCCACTAAAAGCAAGTGACATTTATCAAGAATGTGACCTAAACTATAAAACTAATTAGTAAAATCTAATAAATTGATAGCAATCATTTGAGTCGTTAAAACCCAATCTAAGTGAATTTTAAAAAGGCATGTCTGCAGTTTTTCAGAGTCGGAAGCATCAACAGAAATATAGAGTTGTTTTATTAGATCACATGCATTTATAAAATAAACAGGAGACAATCAGTTTACTTCCTTTTTTTTAACTTAAAAACATTGAGACACGAAGACAGGAAGCCTCCTTCTGCCAAACTGCTGTTGAAGACATCGACCACATATTTTTCCTGTGTAATGTTGTACAAGTGTTTTGGTTGGATGTTTACAAATGGTTAAGACATAAATTTCCATTCATCATGGACTTCTTTTCCAAAGAAGTCATAATCTTTGGCCTGTCACTACACAACAATGTAAATAATGTATGTATCAATACTGTGTTATGTTTAGCCAAGTTTTTTATACACAAAAATAGGTTACAGAAATGCCACCCCAGTTTTAACTTCTTTAATAATGAGGTCAATTTATACTTAAAATCCATAAAGTTAATCGACTCACCTAAAGCCATAACAATTTATGACACCCTGAGTGATATTCCCAGTGTCTGAGACAGTTTATTTATCTGTTGTATCCCCCTGCATTTTGTAACACTATCCAACTCTGAAATTGTTGTTTCTTATGTTATACTTTTCCCTGATTTCTTTATGATTATGAATATAAATAGGTTTATGTTTGCATACTGATAAGAATTTTTCTTTTTGCTTCCTTTCCAATTATAATATTCTCTTTTGTATTCGCCATATTTTGTAAGTTTTATGTAAATGTTCTGGTATTGTTTTGTATTGTGTTCTATAAATAAATGAATAAATAAATAAATAAATAAAAAAAAAAATGAAGACAGGAAGCCAAACCCACCGTCTGACAAACCTGTTTGTCAATTGTTATTCTCATGTGCAACCACTAGATGGCCTCGTGGAGAGCATTATTTAAGCTTTGCCACACTGGGTTCACCTATTTTGAAGTTTCATGACGTTTCGCTTTGTTCATTACAGAACCGAGGATCAGAGGAAGAGTGAGACGTTTCGAGCAGAGCGGCTTTTCAAGATAAAAATGTTATTTTAGCGATCAGGGGGATTTATTTTGTGTTTACGTTTCAGTTACTATTACAAAAATCTAACTGCTTGAAGTGGCTGGATAGCTCAGTTGGCTCTGTGTCTGACTGGCACATGGGAAATCTAGGTGCGATGAACTTCATCCACCCTTCACACCACTGTCTAACTATGTAACCACATGGGGGTCTGGGTCCCCCTAGTGATGGCCAAATCAAAGCCTCATGAAGCACTGACCAGCTTCAACACAACTGGGCTGAGACTGTCACTCTGCTTGGATGATTTCAGTTAGAAATAGTGACATCTGCTGGTTGTCTGTTATTAATGCAGCCAAGGACTCATGCCGTCAAAACTTCATGACTTCAAGAAGATTTTAAAGCTCAGTCGATGTTTTTCTTTTGATGAAATGTTTGATCAAAGGTGTATAATTGTCATTCTATCTGCATAGTCCTTTGACAGCTATTTGATGTGGAAAATATGTCGTATAGTAATATTGGCTTTGGACATCGGATTGGCAACTATGATCATGATTATCAGCACTAGTGATGTCGGTCGCGAAAGAAACGGGGGCAGAGGATGTTGCAGCACATGAACCGGGTATAAGGGAGAGACGGAGGGAGCGCGGCGGGGAAACAAGAAACTGCAGCAACACAAAAACGAAAAGCAGAACCAACTAGTGACAGAACTGGAAAAAGAAGCAAAGTATGGAAGCATTTGACTTTATTGATAATAAAAGATCATAAAAGAGTCTGCAGGAGTATAATTCCATATAAAACCGGCTCCACAACCAACCTGAACAGACACAGATCAACAGAGAAGGAACCAGATCCGCTCCCCAAAGCTAAGACATTTGGTTATTCTAAATGCCAAAATGCCATAAAAGTCTTTCTTTTGGCTTGCACATTTGAACTTTTATTCTGGATTGTGGTTCTGGTGTTTTTCCAAATTTATTATGGAGAAAGACAAAAACGTAAGTAAATTAACATTGAATTGTAAACAGCTGTATTTATCCTTTATTTTGTACATTTTATCTGCAAGGAATAAATGAAAACATACATATTATATGAATAAAAACTTATTTTTTGACATTATTTATTCATTTTGTGCATAATCTTATATTGTTGAGAAAAAATGAAATAAAACAAACAAAAAACCTAAAGAGCCGTTTGGGAGCCGAAAAAGCCTCTTTTTAGTCAGCTGATATAAAGCAGCCGAATCTCCGAGAAGAGCCGGGATTTCCATCACAACAATGAACCCACACTGAAAACAATGTTTGGTCCGCTGTTACAGCTGGCCTCCGTCGGTCACTGCGTCGTTGGTGGCTGAAAAGGCCAATCTGGGACAGGCGTTCTTTGTCGCAGAAGTCGTGGTTCCCTGGCTGTCGTTGTTGCGTAACTTCCTTCCTTTTCTTCTGATGCATGCATCATGTTCACTTCGCCTGACTTGAGCTGTGTGGTCAGGGTGCCCCTCCACTTTGGGCGGTGCGCTGCGAGGTCTTCCCAGGACTGCGTGTTTATATCGATGGCTTTCACGACCCGCTTGCCGACATCTGTAAATCGTGGGTTGGCCAGTTCCCCATAACGGATGTCCTTTGGCGACACTTCCGGTTTAAAACAATCGATGCCGTGTCGAGAAGGAGGTGAACATCTCCGGGCCCCCCTGTGCCGGTCCCCAGCCGGGATAAAACACAGGGTTGTGTCAGGAAGGGCATCCGGCGTAAAAATCGCTGCCAAACCACCTGTGCGAATCAGAGAAAGCTGATTCGCTGTGGTGACCCCTGAAGGGATGGTCCAAAAGGTGAACACCAACAAAAACAACATAAAAAAAAATCCCAAATATTTCTGGCATCGTTTTCGTCTGAACATATTGTTTCTTTGTTTGTTTTTGTTACACTTTCATCATAAAAATGTGGGCTAAACATGTAAAAAAAATGTTATTTGTCTTTTTTTTTTTTGACCAAATCACCAGTGGAGAGGAAGGACAGCCGCTGTAAAAGGTAAGTGAATTAAAAACGTGGGACCTCTGAGGAATGTAACTTAAATGATGATTAAAATCCTCAGTTTTCCCAGGTTGTCCTCAAATTCAAATTCAAATTTTATTTGTCACACACACAATCATACAGCGTACAATGTGCAGTGAAATGCTTAGGCGACCGCCCGCGACCTCAAACAAGAAAGAATATCAATAGGAATAGGGAAATAGATATAAAATATAGGAATATACAATGTCCTGCCAGAACAAGCAGTGAGACTTCAGTTCATACTCGTGCTGCTCATTTATTGATGTTCGTGGTTAATTCTTGTGGACGCATAAAGGATGGATGGGCGACAGGGCCAGTGGTGAGCAGGGATGAGCAGGTGCAGCTCTGGTAAAGGATTCATGCCGCCTTATGATGAGAAACAACTATTGGCAGAGAGGAGTTCCTAATGGGGTGGCAATACCTTCAAAGTGCTCGGGAAATTTACAGTTAATGACAAACTAAATTGAATAGGGTGAATATAAGACACAAAAATCCCCTGAACAGCTATCCTGCAGTTCAGTGCTGATTGCTAAAACAAATCTGAAAGAAATCCAGACCTGAAAGCTCCTTTTTGGCGGACTAATTAAACCAAGTCACATCCAGACCAGAGTGATTTTTTTTATTTTTGTCTTTCCAAAAGTTAGCTAAACAGGCGACTGTAGTTCCGGCACTGAATTAGAAATGTTGAGGCAGCAGCAAAGCCAGACTGGTTTTTGATGGTAACTTAATAGTTTGTACTTATTTGTAAAACACCTCCTTCAGCAAACATTAAGAAAGCAGAGTTTCAATAGATGCCGTCTCAGCTTCTACAGCTCACATCCATGAAGACAAAAACTGTCACAGATGCAGGCGGGACTGAAGAGCCAATGATCTCACTTTTGCTGCTGCTGCACTGCTGCTGCTGCTGCTGCTGCCGCTGCGCTGCTGCTGCTGCTGCTGCTGCTGCAGCATCACTTTTCAAATGTTCAGTTGAGTGACGCTTCAGCTGCATCACACACTAGCACAGTAAGATGCATTCAGACGGAGAACCAGGGCTTCTGTTCACTTCCAGATGAACTCTGGTGTGGTTCACTTCAGTCTGAACTGCGGTGCTTTCACACTGTAGGTTCACCCAGAGGCTAAGCCATTATTTTATGCGTCCTTCACCAAGTCTGCAAGCTCTGTGCCAAATTTAAAACATCAAAATTCCACTTAATTCTGCACATGATGTCTGTAATGGTAACAGAGACCAAACTCTGTGATCTCATAATCTGCAACATATACTATATTACCAAAAGTATTGGCTCACCTGGCTTGACTCACACATGAACTGAAGTGCCATCCCATTCCTAGCCCACCAAGTTCAATATGATGTCAGTCCACTTTTTGCAGCTATTCCAGCTTCAACTATTCTAGGAATGTTAAGGACTATGTTTATATTATTTTTCCAAAAGTGCATTGGTGAGGTCACACACTGATGGTGGTGGAGAAGGCCTGGCTCTGTTTCTGATTCTGTTGTTTCTGAGTCTAATTCATCCCAAAAGTGTTCTATCAGAGTTCAGGTCAGGACTCTGTGCAGGCCGGTCCAGTTCATCACACCAGACTCTGTCATCCATGTCTTCATGGACCTTGCTTTGTGCTCTGGTGGACAGTCATGTTGGAAGAGGAGGGGGCTCCAAACTGTTCCCACAAGGTGGGGAGCATGGAATTGTCCAAAGTGTTTCTGTATCCTGAAGCATTCAGAGTTCCCCTCACTGGAACTAAGGGGCCAAGTCCTGAAGAACAAGCCCACACCATGATTCCTCCTCCACCAAATTTCACACTCGGCACAGTCTGGTTTGGTTCAGCCACCAGACACGACAGGAACAGACTGCAGAGAATCATTAGATCTGCTGAGAGGATTACTGGTTCCAGCCTTCCCCCCATTCAGGATCTGTACCGATCCAGAGCCAGGAAGCGGGCTGGCGTAAAACGATGATGGTGTTAGCAGTGAAGGAGTTGTTAGCGTAAAAGACCCCTCGCATCCTTGTCGCTGCCTTTTCAGCCTCCTCCCGTCAGGGCGGCGCTTTAGGTCAATGCGCACCAAAACCACTCGCCACAAAGACAGCTCCCCCCCCCCAAGCTGTCACTCTGATGAACTCCTGACTCCGGACCACTCAAGAACACTGAACAACCACAGAAACTGTCAAACTGGAACTACTGCTGCTGCATTTTTGACTTTTTTATCTTATTTTATTTCTTTATTTAGTTATGTGTATTTATTCACACAGCTACCTTATATCTACCTTCTTTATTTTATCCTTTTGTTTGTCTTACCCTCACACTTTCTATACCTTGCTAGTTTGCACGAGAGCACAAGTAACTGAAGACAAATTCCCTGTACATGCGCTGTACTTGGCCAATAAAACTTATTCTGATTCTGATGCGGCCCCAAATGTACTGTTCTCCTGGTAGCCTCCAAACCAATACTCCTCCATCAGATTACCAAATGGGAAAGCATCATTCATCACTCCAGAGAAGGCGTCTCCACTGCTCTAGGGTCCAGTGGCGGCGTGCTTTCTACCACTGCATCCAACGCTTTAAATTGCACTCGGTGATGGTTGGCTTGATGCAGCTGCTCGGCCATGGAAAGCCATTCCATGAAGCTCTCTGCGTGCTGGACTTGGACTAATCTGAACGACACATGACATTTGAACTTCTGTAGCCATTGACTGAGCAGAAAGTCAGTGACCGCTTTGCACGATGAGCTTCAGGATCTGCAGACACCTCTCAGTTTATGTGGTCTACTATTTGGTGGCTGAGTTGCTGTTGTTCCCAAACTCTTCCATTTTGTTCTGATAGAGCTGACTGTGGAATATTTAGGAAATTTCACCAATAGATTTGTCGCACAGGTGACATCATATGACGGTTCCCTGCTGTAATTCACTGAGCTCCTTAGAGCGGCCCATCCTTTCACAAATGTTTGTTAAACAGTCTGCATGCCTGAGTGATGATTTTATACACCTGTGGCCATTACAATGATTAGGACACGTGATTCTGATCATTTGGATGGGTGAGCGAATGCTTTTGGATATTGATTGATTGATCTAAATGTTCTGAGAAGGCTCATGGCACAACCCGATCCTCCCGGTTCCTCGTAGTTCCTCCTGTTTCTGTCTTTGTCTGCCTCAGGTTGTAAAACCACTGATCTGAAAGACCCACTCCAATGAAAGTAGGAGAAAATATTTTCTTTTCTTTTTTAACTTGTTCTTGTAGCATTTTACTGATGATGGAAGACAAAAAGGAAATTGCCGTTTGAAACAGCTTGTAACTGTGACGTAGGTGCTACAATTGACAGGATGCAAGCTTCCTGTTCTGCTTCATTCTGATCATCCACTGTCAGTCAAATAGATCCCTGAACGTCTTTGTTTTCCTCGTTTTGACTGAAATCTGGATCCAAACTGTACGACTGGGAAGATCTGATATTGCTGCCATTTTTGTTGCATCACTAATCATAGGTTGGTGGTGTGAGGGGCTGTATAGCGGGAAAGAGTGTAAATAAAGGAGTGATGGGAAACGCCAACAGTCCCGGCCACAACTCACAGATGAATTTCTGATGAACTCCTGTTGCTCTGCAGAAACTATGTCCTAGAAAACGACACTGTTTCCTTTTTATTTTGACTAAAAAGTCATCATCATCATTAAAAGACGAATGGGAACGCTTTGAAAATTGATCAAAAGATGATGGGAGTGGAGTTTAACAGGATGACGAGTTCACAAGGAGCTGAAATATGAACTTGAAAAAGACAAACTGTCAGATTCATTGACGACAGCTCTTATTCTGAAGGGTTAGCCATAAATTCTTCTTCATGCTGCCTCAGATTTGGCTCATTCACAAGCTAAATAAGAAAAAGCAGCAACATCATTTTTAAGCAGCTTCCACTTTTCCATGAACCCTGCTGGTGTGGATTGTAAAGGTCTTAGTGTCGGTTTTAGAGCTTCTCTGTACCTTTCCTTTCCTTCTCCTTTCAACTCAAAGTGTCTTATAAAGCCCCAAATTCTTAAGAACAAAAGATACACGCTGACTTTTTTGTTTTCATGATCATCAATGATCCGAAAATGTCTTTCTTTTTTTCTTTCCTCTTTAGTATGTTAGCACATCATTTATGTTCTGTGTTTTTTATTGAATATGAAGTTTGTCAAATAGCTTTGGAAGGAGAGATTAAATAAATTGAGAGCTGTTTGTGTGTATGTTTTATGCTGATTATGTAATTTATGGCATAATTTGTATTTTCTTTTGGTTTGTCTATTGCTTAACTCTACTTTGTCTGTTTTATTGGAGGGAACCCCTCAAATACAAAACGTGGCACATCAAGGGGCTAATCGCCCCATTGCTTATAAAATGTTATAAATAAACAAATAAATAAACAAACCAAAACGCAAGAATAAACAAAACACTAAAGAAAAAAAAAGAAATGTGTCATTTACCTGTTTATTTTTTACCTGTCAAGAAACGCAGATGTGCAGACAGGTCAGTGAAAAACAACTAAAAATCTTAGTAACAAAACTGTTATTAGTAAAAGATGCAACAAAAACTAATGAATACAATTTAAATGTGGTAGAAAAAAAGAATGGAAACATGAACATTTATAGATAGAGAGCAAAAAAAGAGTAAAATAATAATTCAATACATCCAAACTTCAACAAGGCCTCATGAAAGAGTTCACAAAGCAGAACTCTGAGAGACTGAAGGAACCTGAAAATCCATCCTGAAGCTTTCGCCTCCCATCTAGAAACAGACGAGATGTGGACTGTTTTCTCCTAAGCAGCTAAAAGTTCAATCATAGACCAGAGAAGAAAGTGTGACATGTGGGGAAATCAGCCCCCAGCTGAAAAACTGTGTGCCAATGCAAAACTCCATCCAGTTATTTTCTTCTTCATTTCTGTAGGCAGCGGTGTGAAAAGTGAAGCTCTAAGTGAGCAGAACAGGCACTTTTTTTTTTACTGTTAATGCTTCATGGGGGCTTTAAACGATGATATTCTGGGCAGTTAGTCTGTTGTAAACTGAGAGTTTACTGAGTAAATATTACTAACATTATTTGGTAACACCTCAGACTATAGAGTGGATGGTAATATGTTATTGTAGTACACCCCTGCTGTAATGGGATACTCTCAGCTTTCTCCTCACAGCAACAGAAGTTCTGACACCTTTGGAAACGACCCCCCCCCCCCCCCCCCCACAGAAAGCACCTTACTCTCCACAAGAGGGCGCTTCAGCATTTTTCTGTTTGACTTCAAAAATTCCCCGTAAACCTTTATTGTGAATATTATCATCAGTGGCAGCAGCAGTGGGCTTCCAGTAGAGATGGGCACTAAGTTGCGAGGCGCGCGAGGTTCGTGTCCGTGTCGGACAGCAGCAGTCAGCAGGTGTCCAGATGCGCGCGCGCGCGCCAGGCTTTCTGGAGAATCTTGAAGCCCAAATGCCGCCACTCTTTTCTCCCTCTCTCTCTATGAAATGAGAACATTCTCTTTTAGAGCTGAACTCCAAATATTTTTTGGGATTTCAAAGCGTCAGAGTTTGGTGTGTGTTTTGTATAACTGTTCCACAGGCGCGTGTTTTTTTAGGCAAATGTGCGCCTGCGGGTCGGCCGCTGATTGGCTGAGAGCACACTCAGATTGTCCCGCTGAAGTTATCTGATTGAAAATCAGGCGGGGGGGTGGGGGTGGGGGGCCGTGGGTGAGATGGTTTCACGCGGCTGTGCTTTTCTAACTTTCAGGAACGGATTTGGAGACGCACGAGCGGCCGGGGGACTCAGAAAAGCGAGCGTCATTCTCCTCTCTCTCTTCTGTCCGTTTGGCGCGCCTCGCGCGGAGCTGCAGGTGAAGGTGAGCCAGAACTGCCGGGAGAAGAGTTCACAGGCGTTTAAAGTTAGTTGTTTAGTTTCGTTTGATGTGTAGCACTATAACCGTAAATGCAGAATTAACCCCTTTATGGTTCAAACTCTTCTTGATGGAGTTCGGGTGAAGTTTGAAGGAACAGACGCTTCTTATTCTGAGGCTCATAGTAACTTCTCACCGATGAAGGTCGCTTGTATTTTTCAGACTTTTTTGCGTCATGTTTCATTTTCCCTGCAGTGAGACGTCATCATGCCGCGGTCATTCCTGGTGAAAAACAAAAGATGCGCGTCCTACAATGTCCATCGCTCCCCGGAGAAGGAGCCGAAGGCCGCAGCTTGTGCAGGTCAGCAGTTTTTCTCTCAAATAATGTAACTTAATAATTTAATGTTTTTTTTTAAATAAACTCTTATAAATTATGATCAACCAAATCCATCAGTTCGGGTTTCAAAACCTTAAACAGCAGCGAGGTTTGAGGAAAAAAGAGGAACATTTTCTCTTTGTTCATGAAAAGGCTTTTTCTGCTCTGGAATGTCTCTGGTTTCTGCGCCACATGGTTCGGGTCTCCTCCGGAGAGTCTCCTGGTTTTGCTGAGGCCTCGGAGTCCAGGATGTTTACCTGGAACAACTCGGAGGCATGTTTGTCTTGTATGAATCACACTCGTGTTTGCTGTGGATTTTAGATGTCACGCTGCAGCTCCAGAGCGCAGACCTGTTGGACGTGCCTCAGCCTGGGGAGCAGGCCGCGGCCCCCCCTTCGCGGGAGCAGCAGGTGGCTGAGCTGCCCCGTCCCTTACCTGTTCAGCGGGATCCACCCAGTTCTCCGGTGGCGTGCGCACAGCCCTACTTTCTGAGTGGTGAGTCATCCAAATCAGCTTGTGTGTTTACATGCGCCCAGTAATCTGGTTACCAAACCAGGAAATCAGTTTACCTGTTTCCGCACCCGGACTTCCTAATATGACCCCTCCCTCCCTCCTTCCATCCTCGCATCCTCCGTTAAACGTCAGCAGATTTATTTATGTGTTGGAAATGCTCTTCTGGAGAAATCCGACTTTCCAGGAAGAAATCCACAACAACCCTGCCAAATGTAATCAGATTACTCTCCCCACCCCAGAGCCCCAGGTGGACGAGTTCCCCCCGTACTACAAGCCCGCGTTCGCGTGGGAGCCGGCGCCGTCCCGCTTCGAGCTGCGCCAGCTGAGCTTCAGCCCCACGGTGCTGCAGCACGCCAGCGGCCTGTACGGCGGCCGCATCAGCCGCAGCCCCCCCACGCAGCAGCCGCTGGACTGCAGCAACCACTACACCCCCCTGTCCGGCACCTACCACTGCATCACCTGTGACAAGGTACCGCCCATATAAAGACAAGCCCAATCCTAGAAACCAAAAGAACACCATTTAGGAAGAGATATGCCACATTTAACGATAGTATTAAAAATGCATTTTTTAAGTTTGTAAATCTCCAAGGAGGACTGGTTTCAGTATTTTCAAAATAAAAGCTCTTATTACATGAACTTTTCTTTCCTTTTTGTTGAACTGAAATCTCTTTTTGCATGGAAGAACCTTTGACCTTTGGCGCACGGGCTGTTTTGGTGCGTCACTGACGCGCGCCTGCGTGTGTTCAGGTGTTCTCCACGTCTCACGGCCTGGAGGTTCACGTCAGGAGGTCCCACAGCGGAATGAGGCCCTTCGGGTGCAGCATCTGCAGGAAAACCTTCGGCCACGCCGTCAGTCTGGAGCAGCACATGAACGTCCACTCGCAGGTACCCCAGGGGCTGAAAGGGGGGGCAGCAATGAGGTGGGAGGAGGTTTATATTCAGAAGACCCCTCAGACTCCAGCTCGCCCCGTCTTCTGCTGTCTACCAGGAGAAAAGCTTCGAGTGTAAGATGTGCGGGAAGTCGTTCAAGCGCTCCTCCACGCTCTCCACGCACCTGCTCATCCACTCGGACACGCGGCCCTATCCGTGCCAGTTCTGCGGGAAGAGGTTTCACCAGAAGTCCGACATGAAGAAGCACACCTACATCCACACTGGTAATTATCTGCACATTTGCATGAGGCTTTGCTGCAGCTTTTCTTTCCAGGAGCCATAAACTGCTGATAAATCTGGAAATGAAGCTTAAAAAGACGCGGGGGAATTTGCATATCTGGTTTTCCCGCTTCCACGCACAGCTCTGGGAAAGGAAGTCTGTCTGTTCCCGCCTGCAGCCTGTCAGCATCACGACAGAGAAATCTGAACAATAGCCCGATTCTTTGGTGCGGGCAAACAGCCCGACGTCTGTCTATCGGGCGTAGAGCGCACGCGCGCGTCCAAACAAATCACCAGAGAAGTGACAGAAAATCAGATTTCACGTTCTCTTATGGTCTGCTCAGGTGAGAAGCCCCACAAGTGCCAGGTGTGCGGCAAAGCCTTCAGCCAGAGCTCCAACCTGATCACCCACAGCAGGAAGCACACGGGCTTCAAGCCGTTCGGCTGCGACATCTGCGCAAAGGGCTTCCAGAGGAAGGTGGACCTGCGGCGGCACCACGAGAGCCAGCACGGCATGAAGTGACGGACCGCAAACACCTGACGCAGTCTGCGGCTGCGCAGACATCCAAACGAACTCTGGGGCGCGCGCTGCGTGGAGACGCGTGTACCGGTGGGTACGCGCGTGGACTGCGAGTCATCGGACTGTTTCCCGTCGAAATGGTCACGCGAGAACGGCAGCAAACCCGCTAAGTTTACACAAAAATGTTAGACTTTATGAAGAAAAGAAAGTTCTTTAAGTGATAACACGAAACCACGCGAGAAACTGCGAGCGACAAAGCCACGAAGCAGGTGAAAACAAACACAAATTAAAAAAAAGTCTCGCAGATCTTTCAAAGTAAAATTGAGAGGCTGCTGTCAAATTAAAAGTTATCAAACTTCAAATGAAGGGAGGTGTTTTGTCCTCACCTGTCAGCACACTGAAACGTGGCAGCTCAGGTAAACTGTCACGCGCCACTTCATGCACCTGCGTGACCAATCGAAGCCGCCGTTGCACGTCGGCGTCTGTCATGTCTACAGTAGGTAATGATGAAGATACGAGCCATTCCAGAAGTTTCCGTTCAGAATATTCATACAAATGTTCAAAAACCTTCTGAAGGGACAGTGAGCATGCGTGGGAGATTTACTGATGTCATTTGAATTTCATAAAAAAAAGTCAGTCCTATTTATTTTACATATGTTGTTGAGTTTGTAAATCTTTAAATAAATATCAATATAAGAGAGAAATATTTAGTGTGTTTTTCTTTTTTTCTTTGTAGATGAAAAAAGTTCATTCAATGTGCAGATGAACGGTCTGTTCCCGTAAAGTAGGATGGTTGTGACAAGCTCAGGTGCAAATCTGTCACGGAAGCAGACCTGGCTTGTAAAACAGTAATCCTGCATTCAAATGAGACCTGGAAGGCCATGCAAATGCAGGTTTAGATAACTGTCCATGCAGACGGCAGCTGAGCCGAGGGAAGGCTGCCGCTCCTTTCTGTTTTCTGCAGAGACAGAAGCTGTTCAGCTGAAACACGACTGTTCTGCAGCTGAAACACGACTGTTCTGCAGCTGAAACACGACTGTTCTGCAGCTGAAACACGACTGTTCTGCAGCTGTAACACGACTGTTCTGCAGCTGTAACACGACTGTTCCGCAGCTGAAACACGACTGTTCTGCAGCTGAAACACGACTGTTCTGCAGCTGAAACACGACTGTTCTGCAGCTGAAACACGACTGTTCTGCAGCTGAAACACGACTGTTCTGCAGCTGTAACACGACTGTTCCGCAGCTGAAACACGACTGTTCCGCAGCTGAAACACGACTGTTCTGCAGCTGAAACACGACTGTTCTGCAGCTGAAACACGACTGTTCTGCAGCTGAAACACGACTGTTCTGTAGCTGAAACACGACTGTTCTGCGGCTGAAATCGACTGCTTTTCAGTTCCAGGGGATCCAGGCTTAATTAAACAGCTCTGGAAAAAGAGGTTGAGTTATAAGTTGAGACTCCCCCCACCACACCCTTCATCATGTTGGATTTACCTCCAACAAACAAACGCCTTCATCAAACAGAAAACCTGTCAGCAAAGCTGCTCAAGGAAATCACATCTTCAAATCTGACAGGAGCTGCAAGAAGGAACTTTGTGAAAAACACCTTCTATTAAAATGACATAAAAGCGCTAAACAGGGGGGTTTAAAGTCCCTTTAGATCTCTTCAGAAAGCATCCCCAGTGGTCTTTATAATTTACTTTCATTCATTCATCTTTTAGTCCGTTTATTCCCCTTCGGGGAAGCCTATCCCAGCCACTAGCGGGCGAAGGCAGGGGACACCCTGGATCACTTATTATAATTATGACATTTTTAGCCAAACAAAAAAAAACTTGTGTTGTTTTCTAGGACGTTTCGGCAGAGAGGATCAGAGTTCAGCAGAAATTCCCCTCTGAGTGGTGGACGGGACTGTTGGTGTGGAAGTAAGCCCTCCCTCACTTCCCATCATCCATCTGTGTACGTGCCCTCCCACTAGCTCAGTGGTCCCCAACCACCGGGCCGCGGACCGATACCGGGCCGCGGGACACTTGGCACCGGGCCGCGGGACACTTGGCACCGGGCCGCGGAGCGGTTCCAGGCCGCGGGAAGTTTTTGCATCGGGACGCACAGAAAGAAAAAATAATTTCCATTTTATTGTTTTTTTTTCCGACAAAAACGTTTTATTTTGAAAAGTGAGCGGATTCACTTTGTTACATCTGTCACACTTAACGCAGGTCAAAGTCACGACACCAAACATCAGGTGATAAACCCCACTAAAATTAAACCCAAACAACCAAAATGAGCAAAAAACAAACTTCTTTAGAAAGTTGCTTTGACAAGGGGAATATTATAATCATTATTGTTATTATCATTACTAAAGAGAAAATACCATCCCCGGTCCAAAATTAAATTAAATAACATTAAATCTGTCTTGCGTTGCACCTCAACCCCCCCCCCCCCCCCCCCCCCCCCCCCCCCCCCCCCCCCCCCCCCCGGTCCGCGGTAAACGTGCCTTGCGTTGTACCGGTCCACGGTGACAAAAAGGTTGGGGACCACTGCACTAGCTCACATCCCTCAAAAGCCCTAACTTCACATTAGCGGTGCAACACAAAATGGCACGAACATCTGAGCTATCCAGCCATACAGTTTAGATCCAGATTCCAGCTCAGACGAGGAAAACAAAGGCGTTCATGGTTCTATTTTTCTGACAGGATGATCAGAATGGAACAGAGCAGAGAGCTTGCTGATGCCATCTGGAGCAGCTCACCGCTACAAGGATTTTCAAACAGCTGTCTGTTGTCTGCTCCTGATTCACAAGGATTTGAATAAAGAAATACTCAGAAATGCAGTTTCAATCTTAATTTTCTTGTCCTTCATCATCAGAAAAATGCCACAAGAATATGTTAATAAAACATCACAAACAAAGTTTTCATTGGAGTGGGTCTTTTTTTGGTCCAATTTCTGCTTAACAAAAATCCAAACTGGGCAAAGAGAAGACAAAGCTAACAGAAGAGCATCTCTAACCAACATTTCGGTGGAATCCAGGTGTTTGACTACATGCAGTTCAGGTTCAACACAGATGACTTTGCATCATCTGTATACACAACCAAGAGTGATCCACAAAACAACAGATGGCTCTAAATCAACAGAGAGAGCTCAATGGAAAAAGACTTAAGACAGCCGGGGCTTCGTTTCAGGGAACTCAGGTGAGCAAAAGTTTATTTCCAGACAAACACTTACACAGAGCCATTTCCTCTCAACTCTGTTCTTTAAAATAATGTGTGTTTTCTTTGTTCTGACCTTTTAAGCAATTCTAAATGTCAGATTTTCAACAAAAATCCTAAAAAGACAGATCGCTCACAGGAAATATTCTCTTCAGATGGTTCTGATCCAGTTTTTCAGCTGCCGTTAAAAATACTTCAAACTGTAACAGAGCTTAAATATATGACTTTATGAAATGAATGAAACTAAAACCTAGCTCCATGATAAAATAAATTGGTTTCTTTAGAGACAGTTTATGTATTGAATTCTTTATTAAAAAAATACACTAAAGATACAAAAACATATATAGAGCTCAAACAAATGCCTTTTCGTCAATGTACTGAGCATTTACTTTTAAGTTTGGTTTTCTTAAAGTCATTACAAGTTTGCAAAAAGGTTAAAAGAAAGTTTATTCTTAAAAGGCTTAAACAAAATGCACTTTGCATTAGAAAATGTCAGAGGTGCAACTGGCTTTTTTTTTCTCTTGGGGTTCATCTTTGCAGAAATCAAAGTCTGGGGAGGGAAGAGTGTCTGGCAAACAAATCTGAGGTATTTATGCAAAATGAGTTGGCAAACAGGGTCGAGGGGTGGGGGGTTCACAGCGGTTAGACCTGCTGCTGTGAGTAGATGGAGCAAATCAAAATCCTGCACAGGCTCCAGCAGAAGGAGGATCCTCCTGTCTGGGGCTGAACAAACAGGACACGAGTCCTGAAGGAGGAGGGGCGCGGCAGCTGGGGTTTGCCCGGGGAAAAACGGGAGAAACTGAAGGAAGTGTGCAGCTCTGAAGCACGGCAGAGGGGGTATCATGAGGAGACAGATTGGTTTGTTCAAACTGCTGCTTCGGGATCAAATAGGAACTCACTGAACCTTCATGAGGGAAATGTTGGTGAAAAAAATGAGCTCTGAAGAAACGGAGAAATATTTGAGAAAAACTATGATTGTCTGCTTTGATGTTAGCCACAGAGGTACAAAAAAATAGACAATGATCAACCAAATCTGCTGCATCCAGCAAACAGTCCGAACAACAACTCAATTAAATCAAGACCGAACAACAGGCCTCTGTCTGCAGCCTCCTGATGCAGGTACAAGCAGCCTGCAGCAGGATTTGGTTTGCAAATCAGCTTCATGCAAATGAGGCGGGGCCGGTACTCTGGAAACTCTTCAGGATGTGAGCGGTATGGCGCCCCAGGCATCAGCATTCACGGATGTCAGAGCGGGGTATCCCCCGCAGAACGGAGGGCCTCGCCCCTTGTCAATCCTCTGCTCATCGTCTTCATCGTTCAACAAGGAAGTGAACTTTTTTTGAACAAAACACAAACATCTCTGGAAGGTACAACAAGCTTCACAAAAAGACCTTTCAGGAGCGAAAGCTTCAGAAAGCACCACTTGCGCGGCCTCGGGTCTCTGGTTGTTAGTTTTGTGGGTGTTGTCTCATTGTGCATGTTTATTCTGTTGTGTTCCATATGTTGTAGCTGTGGGCTCCTCAGCCCAAGACAAATTTCCCTGATGGGACAATAATGTATTGATTGATTGATTGATCTGATGAGATTTATGATGAAAAGCTACAAAACACGACACCGGGGCTTTTTCATCCCAGTATTTCTTTATATTTGTGGTGTTTCTTCTACAAATCAGTGATTTCTGCTGTCAAAAAGATTGTATTTAGAGACATCGTACACACACTGCGTTATTGTTGTTCACCTGTTCAGCTTAACCCATTAGGGGTCGTCACAGCAAATCCACATTCACTGCTTCACACAGCTGGTTTGGCACAGAGGTTTTATGCTGGATGCCCTTCAAGACACAACGCTGTATTTTCAAGGCACAGGGAGACCCAGACAGGAAGCATCGCCAAGGACCTTGTCCAAGGACCCACACTGGATTTTTAGCTCATTGCCCGGCCTGGGACCCACATCCAGGTTTCCTGTGTGACAGTCCTACACCCAACCAACTGAGCCATCAAAAACTCATGCTTTTAGCTTTGAAATACTGACATGTGCCTTTTTTTTCATCTGATTGCAGAGTTTTTCGAAAAATGTTGTTCAGCTGTACCACAGAACTTATGTTGATGTTCCAACAGATACTTTTATAATCTCATTCAAATAACTACCATACCACACCGTACCGTACAACGGTACCTGCTGATTCCAGGTTTTTCTGTAGCTCTCCACGAGTGGTCCTGGGCTGTTTGAGAACCCTCTGATGATTGTTTTGACTCCTCTGTCTGAAATCTTGCAAGGAGCACCTGGCCGTGGCTGGTTTATGGTAATACCGTGTTCTTTCCACTTCCGGATGATGGCCCCAATGGTACTCACTGGAACTTTCAGAAGTTTAGAAATGCGCCTGTAACCAATGCCTTCAGTGTGTTTTGCAACAATAAGGTTGCGTAGGTCTTTGGACAGCTCTTTGCTTTTACCCATCATGCAATGCTTCTTGTCTAACACCTTGCTGGTGAGAAACCTTTTTAAAAGGCATCAGGACTATACCAGCTGATATTACTTTGCACTAATAGGGGGCAGGTTACCTTCTGAATACTGACAAACTCCAGCTGCTTTCTTGGCTTGCCAGACCTTTTTACCCCTCCTTTTCTTCATGTGTTCAATACTTATTCCCTGTGCCATTTCACTTTATTACACATAACTTCATTTATGGACATAAATGTTTGAATTTCTTTCTATGTGTGCATTACTTGATGATGCCGACATCTGGTGAAAATTTCGTATCAATAGCTCGATTAGAAATATGTTTTTTTGAGAGAAATGTTGACGTGTTCAATACTTATTTTCCCCGCTGTACCATACCATACTATACGCCATATTGTATCGTACCTTACCATACTGTACGGTACCATACCTTACTCTACTGTACCGTGCCGTACCATACCATACCGTACCATGCTGCTGCGTACTGTACTGTACACTACTGTATCATACTGTACCATACCTTACCGTGCGTACCATATCGTACCGTACCATACTGTATGGTACTGTACCTTAATGTACCATACCATACCATACCATACCATACCATACCATACCATACCATACCATACCATACCATACCATACCATTCTGTACCTTACCGCGCTGTACTGTACCGTGCCGTACCATACCCCACTGTGCAATACTGTACCGTACTGTACCATACTGTTACATGCCATAGCATGCCTTATTGCACCGTAGCGAACCGTACCTTACTGTACCGTGCCGTGCTGTGCCATGCCATGCCATAAAAACTTTTTATGGAGCACTTCAACTGTCTGTACAGACCTGAAGTCAAATCATGCAAGTGGTAAGGATTTTAAGCAAAACATGGAATCTACTGAGTCGTACATGGAATGATTTTTAAGCTACCTTGTTGCATCGTTACACAAATAATCAACTAAAATAGTTTATTGTAGTGGCATAGAAAAAAGAAAAGCCCCTTTACTGTTTGCCAAAGATACTGTAATTAGAGGACTGTGTTTTACTTTCATTTGTGTAATCTTGTTTTTTTTGTTTTGAGATTCCTTTTTTTTTTAAGTGCATGATAAACTGTACATTGCATTGATAGACTACAATGTTCTTGCTTTTTCAGTTTTCAATGAAAAAAGAACAAATGTGGGAGAAAGGATGAATTTTCCAAAACCTAAACAATTTTAGTGACACTTCACATAAAGTCTGATCTTATAGGCTTTACATATTGTGTCCATTTAGACCAAAGTTTCCGTAGCAGAGGGCCAAATTAGGAACTCGATATTAGACTGAGGGCCAAATTTGGTGAAAAAAAAGGAAAAACAGAAGAAGTTGTTTTTAATAACTTTATTGACCAAGTGTCATATGTACAGTTAGCCAGGCCCTCCAGATGTTTTCCCAGTTGCTACTACTTGTCTAGTAATTGTATCATTTGACAGACTTATTTCTTCAAACTTTTTCTTCTTCTCTAGTCCAGTCTCAGCTACTTTCAGCATTTATTCTTTTACAAACTCCCCGTCACTTAGGGGCTTGCCGTGCCGGGCCATTTCCAAAGCCACAACGTAGCTACCTTCTATCACAGCTTCACTGGATTTGGCCCTTTTTTTTGTAAACATCTGCTGTCAGCATAACCTTGTTGTAGTTGTTGGAGCTTATTGTTGCGCTTCTCCCCGGTAAATTTGTCTTAGTTTTTATGATTTGTAACATAGTGACGATTTTTATTGAATACTTTGAGCATTGCATTTACCTGCTTGCAAATCAGGCACATGACTTTATCCATGAGGTACGACAAAGTAAGAATTTGTCCACATAGCTTGAAAGCGCCTTTTCTCCTCGCCAACACGTTTTTCTTCAAAGAAACCTGCTCTGGCTCTCTTTTATGGAGGGCCACAAAAAAATCTTCAAGCCGCACTTTGAGAACCCCTGATTTAGACTGAGTAGTGTAAAAAACATCCTGTTTTTTTGTGGTGAGTGAGAAATTCTTTCCATTGTAGAAATTCTTTGTACAACGTCAAACCAGTCCTCTGTCGTTGGTTGTCCAGGTTTATGGCATTTTCTGGTTATTGTTTTCTTACTAGCCGCCAATAGAATGTAGAGTAATCTCATTTTTAAAGTACTTGTACTAGAGTACCCCTTCACCTCCTGTGTGCCTGTTACAGATGACAATTTTCTGACTATTGGTGTCTAAAAAAATGGTTATTTGTCATCTGTCAATCATTAAACTAATTACTTTATTCACACTTTCAAATAAACATTCACAACAGAAAATGGTTCTCAGTAAAGTGGGGAAAAAAAGCTCAAGAAAGAACATAGACACTTTAAAAACAAAGGGGGGGGGGGGTCCAGTTTGATTGGCAGTGACAGTGATGTGGTTCTGCTTCACTGCAGATAAGTGCAGCGCTGACGGCAGCCTGACGTGCACGAGGCCACGCCTGAGGGACACGGCAGAATAGAAAACTTTGATAAGCACATTTCGCTTTTGGGACATAATCTGTTTAATAAAACAAAGGGGGGGTCAGTACAATCAAAGAATTCAGGTTAAAGGCTGGACTTTATTGTTGCATTTTGCCAGCATCAGAAGACGTGCCCTCTGTCTTAAAGATGGCGTAAAGAGCATGGCTGTGACCGATGCTTTGATTTGGCAGCATCAGGCTGATCGATGTAAACACATTTTTCCCAAAGAAACCATGTCGAAGGAAATAAAATGAGGGATTAGCACAGTGTTGGCCCAATTATGGCTTCATGTCAATGAAAAGCAAAGAAAATAGTTTGGTTAGCATATGGGGGGGTCATTCCTGTATCTTTGTAAACAGGAGATGCGATTGGTAAAGTCAACGGTTAAATTAGAGGGTCAAAGGTTACACTATTCACCGTTTAGAGGATGTAAAGACAGACATGGGAGATGAAACGGTACAAAAAGTGAATGTTAGAGGACGTAAACATGTGTTGGATGTAGTAAAGATGTGTTACATGAGGTAAGGATGGTCGGACGTCAGGAGGTGTAAAGATGTGTACTGGTATTGAAAAGACAAATTCTTTGGAAGAATTGAGAGGATGCTGCACTAAAGTATCCCCCGTACTCTCAGATGCTCTTCATCTGGATGTCTCCACTGCTCGCCTCGTCACTATAGCGGAGCACCCGCTGGCCCTACGCTGGCCCCCGGCTCTGGAATTCACGTCCTCCTGACCTCAGAAACCTTTTCTCTTTCTCACAATTTACAGAGAGACTAAAAACCCCACCTTTTCAAACTTGCATACCCCCCCCCCCCCATAACGTGACATTCTGGGTCTGTTTTAAAATGCATATTTTACTAGTGTTCCTAGAAAGGCGCCCAACAAATAAAATGTATTATTATTATTATTGTATGTTTGTGGGTTTTTAGTGAGCCGTCACAGATGCTGCTGGAGCGCTGGGATAGCTTCCTCTCAACTTGACTGCAGCGATCGATTGGGCCTTGTGGGTGTGGACCAGAGCAAACATCCAAATATGACCAAAGTCGACATTCAGATTTCCTCTCCGCTGAGTGGCGTCCGGCTCTGACAGGAAGGACGAGCCGATGAGTGAGAGGGGAAAGCTGTGGAAGCAGGCACGTTGAAATCTTCAGGCAGCAGCAAACTCCAGCAGAGCCAGCCGGGCGGTGGAGGCCGCCTGATAACCTTATCTGCCCCCCCACACTGTAACGGCTAAAGCAGGCCAGCAGCCAGACGGGGAGGGGTGGAGGGCCTCAGCTCAGATAACAGCAATAACTGAGTGAACATCCCATTGATGAGAGCCCCCAGAGACAAAGACAAACGACTCTAAGATCAACCAAATCCTCACCACACAACAGATTGTGAGTCACGTCTTCTGTCTGAAGACCCCTCCCACAAAACCCCACCTTTACGCCACCCTCTGAGACTGTTTTTCATGTACTCTTCTTCGGTTTAGGCATTCAAAGATGTGACAAAGACTGACTTAATCAAACGAAAGTCCAGGAAGCATAAAGATCCAAACCCAAAGACTGGGGATAGATTGCCCAGAATAACCTAATTCTCTCACATGGACCCTCAATCTGAAAGCCTTTCTCACAGCTAGAAATGTTAAACCTGCAAAGTTTGGAAACTTCCAAAGTGAAACTGGGAGCACAGTCGCCGTGAAGGAGGGATGTTTTCAAAAGCAAAGGAGACAAACTTGAATTAAAGTCAACAGTTTTGCATCAGAGGACTGTGAGGCAGCATCTGCAGTAATTCTGAGAGCAACAAGACAACAGGCTGTGGAGGCCTCTTCCCTTCCTGTGAAGCCACACGATCTGTTGACTCGCTGGGGAGGGACAGCGGCAAATCTGCAGGAAAAACTCAGCTGATGTTTGAACAAATACTCAACTGATCCAAACACTCAACTCTGCAAAATTCAGCAACCAGAGCAACTCCAGAGTCATGCTGCTCAGCTGGGAAGAGAAGGCAATGCTGCCACCATGAGGCCAAAAGCTGCACAGCAGCCGCCACTTCAGCCTCACTACACAGCCGGATTTTCCTTCAAATCGTTTCATTTAGTATTTGAATTTATCTATATTTACTTTTACTAAAATAATGAAGCTTTAACTTTTATATATACTTTTTATTTGTTCAATGAGTTTCCTCATTAGATATTTATACTTTTGCTTTGTTTGATTCCAAATCATAATTTAATAGATCATTTCTACTGTGCTTCATTTAATTTAATCCCACAAAGTTAACTTTAAGTGACTTTTTTGTTGTGTTTTATTTACTGTCTTTTTAATTTATACATTTCATCATTTCTGTAATGAGTTTGATAAATATGTGTAAATTCTTTATTGCTTTGACTACAATGCTTAAAATAAATCAATAAATCAAATCAAATCAATCCCCGGAATTATTATTATTTGTTTTTTAAGGAGTTGTTACTTACCAAGGTGGAGGGTCTAAGGGCAGGGATGTCCAGTTTAGCAATCAGCTAATGTATTTTATAACGGATTTTATGTTTTGTACAATTGTGAAGCCCAATTGTGACAACTGTGTTCTAATATCGGGCTACATAGATTTGATGGAATTGAATTGAATGGACAAATGACAAACACAAGGAACACTTAGGCATTACAGTTTGAGTTTGAGTTTATTTAAGTGTCATGCACTAATGTGCCCAGCCCGCATGGGTTTATATGACACTGGAAGACAAAATACAGAAAAAATTGCCATCACTAAAATACAATAACCCACCCAATCAGAGTCTAACAGAGGACAAAGTGTCCATTCTTATTGTCTATGCCTTTGCCACAAAATTGCCCAACAAAAAGTTTCATTTTCAAAAAGCCAACATAAAATTTATCTTCAGATAACCAAAACAAATCAGGACATTTCTTTTCTATTACCTTATACAAACAAAGTCTGTGTTTTTCATACAAAGGACAATAAAACAGAAAATGAAATTCATCCTTCACCACTTGCAGCTCACAGACCTCAGAGTCTTTCCTCCTTGCCCTACTTCCAATTCAGTTCAAATCAATTCCATTCAATTCAATTCAATTACATTACATTACATTACATTACATTACATTTTTATAGCCCAAATTCACAACAACAGTCACGGGCTTTATACCGGTAATTGAAAGGTAAACATATTAATCAAAAAGGATCATAAATGCATAGAATTCAATATTATAATACTAAACTTTAACTAAACAGACTTAACTAAACTGGCATCCCAGCAGGAAAGAGGGACTGAACATGAATCGCTCTGCACCAAATAGAGGCGTGGAGAACTAAATGATAAATAAATGATCAAGAATAGAGGAGAAAAGGAGAGTAGAAGTAGACGAGAATAGAGGAGAGAACCCCAGTGAACCAGCTTCAAATTTCTAGCAGCCTACTAACAACTTTATTAAGTTTAATTTTAAACAAATTAACAGTAAGGTAAATATTCTCTGAACAGCTAGTCTGACAATAAGCCTGTCCAAAGAGGAATGTTTAAAGCCTAACTTTGTAGAAACTGTCAGCCTCTCTTACATGAGCTGGGAGCTTATTCCATAAAACAGGGGCTTGGTGGTTAAAGGCTTTACCTCCAACTGTACTTTTACTAATTCTAGGAACCACAAGCAGTCCTGCATTTTGCGAACGAAGTGCTCTGTTTGGTTGGTAAAGCACTATGAGGTCTTTAATATCATCATGGCGAGGCTTCGTAAATGAAGATTATGAAGAGGGCTGTCCACGTCTTCTACAGGCTCGCTCGTGGTTGAGCAATCCAATACGGGAAAGGCAGGCCCTGCAGCAGAGGCTGCAGGTGAAAGTCTGTTCTGGATTTGGTGCAGTCGCGAGGCCGGCTATTCTCCTTTGTCGTTTGTCTTTTAGACTAGACGATTGTCTTCAAAAGAGGAGACAGCGTCTTTGATGTACTGGCGCAAGGTGTCACAATCTTTTACCAGAGCAGACCACTGACGATGGGCGATGTTGCAAGCACCAAGGGATTTCTTGAAAGAGTCTTTGTATCTCTTTTTCTGTGCCCCTCTATCTCGCTGGTCTGATGCAAGTTCGCCATACAGAGTGATCTTTGGCAGTTGGTGGTCCTCCATCCTGTGTACATGTCCAGCCCACCGCAGTTGCGACTTAAGAAGCATGTCCTCTGTACACGGCATCCTCGTCATCAAGGCCATCAGTGGCTTGCTTCAGCATCATGCTGAACATGATGGTGAAAAGAGTGGGTGCCAGGACACAGCCATGTTTTATGCCGTTGATGATGGGGAAAGTGTCTGAAAGGTTGCTATTGAGCCTTTCTGACCGTTCTGGTCTTCGTACAGCTGAACAACCATGTTGAGGAATTTGGATGGGCAGCCAAGACGTTCCATGATCTGCCACATGCCTTTTCGGCTCACAGTGTCAAACGCCTTAGTCAGGTCGACAAAGGTCACATGGAGTGCCTTGTTCTGCTCACGACACTTTTCTTGAAGATGTTGGAGGACAAACACCATGTCAGTTGTGCTCCTGTTGCTTTTGAAGCCACACTGGGATTCTGGAAGTTGGTCTCTGGCGATAGTGGGCACAAGTTTTTTAAGCAGGATTCTTGCGAGGATTTTTCCTGCGATGGAGACTAGGGTAATCCCTCTGTAGTTAGAGCAATCAGACTTAACTCCCTTGTTTTTGTAGAGGGTGATGATGACTGCATCACGGAAATCTTGAGGTAATTTTCTCTGCTCCCAACAGCAGATAAACAGTTCATGGAGTTTGGAGTGTAGCGCTGGGCCACCCTGCTTCCATAACTCTTGTGGAATGCCGTCAACTCCTGCCACTTTTCAGTTACTTAATGGATTTTGAGGTTTCTTTCATAGAAGGCGCCTCATCCAGTTCCCCCTTGAGTGGTTGCTGGGGAATACGGAGAATTGCTGACACGCCGACAAAGCGATCAACGCTGTAGAGAGCTTGAAAGTGTTCAGTCCAGCGGTCCAAGATGCAAGTCTTGTCTGTTAGAAGCATCCGTTCGTCTGAGCTCCACAAGGGACTCTGGGTTTGGTGCGAGGGTCCGTACACTGCCTTAAGGGCTTTGTAGAACCCCCTGAAGTCGCCAGTGCTGAGTTCTTTCTGCAAGGATGGTCCACCACTTGATTTCTCTGAGTTTGTGTTGCTGCACGCATGACGAAAGGCAGCCTTCTTCACAGGGCAAGACGGCTGGGCTAGATGAGCCTGATGAGCTGTTCTCTTTTTTGCAAGCAATTCCTGACTTACCGAATCATTTTCACCAAACAAGTCTTTGATCTTTTTGCTGGAGAATCCAAGTACTTCCTCAGAGGTCTGCAGAATAACAGTTTTGAGTAGCTCCCAGAGTGGTTTGGGGGAGGGATCACTTGGGAAGCTGTTGTCTTCAAGCCTAGACTGTAGACTTGCTTGGAATTTTGCCTTAGTTCCAGCTGACTGTAAGCCGCTGATGTTCAATTTCTTCTTTGGCACTCCACCTTTCTTGGGTTTCGGCTTGAAGTGGCAGTTACAAGGCGGTGGTCTGTGTGGCACTCTGCGCTGGGCATCACTCTGGTGTGCAAGACATCTTTAGTATCTTGCTGACGCACTATGATGTAATCAATGAGGTGCCAAGGTTTTGATCAAGGATGCATCCAGGTAGTTTTCAGACTGTCCTTTCACTGAAACAAGGTGTTTGAGATGGTAAGTTGGTGCTCGGTGCAAAGCTCCAGCAGCAGGCGCCCGTTGTCATTGCAGTTGCCAACACCATGTTTGGCAAGTGCACCTTTCCAGGCTACTGAATCTTGGCCAACTCTGGCATTGAAGTTGCCAAGGATAACTTTGTCGTCTGCTGGGACACTTCGCAGCATAGAAATTTTCCTTTTCTGCAGCTTCCACTTGGAGACTTGGAGCATATATGCTGAAGAGGATGGCACAATACTTGTTTCTTAGTGGTAGGCGCATGGAGATGATGCGGTCAGAGTGGCCAGTTGGAAGGTTCTCCAGCTTTGAGGCGATGGATTTTCTAACGAAGAAACCGACTCCAGAAAGGCGTATCTCTGTTACCGGCTTGCCAGACCAAAAGAGGGTGTAACCTGGGCTATTCTCTCTAAGACTGCCATCCCCTGGTGTCGCGGGGTCCCGCCGGGATATGATGCAGAGGAGCCAAGGTAGAAGCGTTCTTTCTTTATTCAAGAACTTTGAGCACCACAATTGCTCCACGCAGGCCCACATCCGGTTGTCACCTCCGTCACTCTCCTTTCTTTGCTTCCTGTGATGTTCCCTTTTAAATGATGAGTCCCTCCAATTGGGCGTGGCTCTTCATCATCTTCCAGGTAACATCAAAGGAATCAGTTTTAAGCATAAAATACATAAACAATGTGGAAACCACCACCAGCTGACGGTGCCACACCGTCAAACCTGGGAATTGAACTTCACTAAGGGCTGCAATATCGATGAAGAGTCTTGATAGCTCCTGCGCAATGACAGCAAAACGACGTTCAGGACAATCGCCTGTGTCCAGCATGGTTCTGATGTTCTAACTTGCTACTTTTAATCCTTTTGCACCTTTTGAGGTTGGTGGGAGCTTTTCTTTCATTGATGTTCGACCGCTTCAAAGATGCCCGTTAACCGCCGCTAACCAACAGGGTATGGGAGAAGATGAGCTTTGTTCAGGTCACCTTTTCTAGGCCCCTCTCCATATGGAGCAAGCAGTGCATCCCTAAAAAGGGCTGCTTGATCGTTCTGGGTGTTGCCGAGTGTTGCTGTCATCTCCTTGCTTCAGCAACAGGCGACCAGCTGCCAGTGGCATCTTCCACCTGCCATCTCTGCCCCTTTCCCATCGCTACAGGACTTGGGAAGTAAGTGGAAGTGGACATGGACTTGTGCTTTGAGCCTGCGCAGTGGGATTTTAAGGTGAAGTGCAGTGGTCTGCACCCGTGGTTCATCTGTCATGGCCTAGCAAGCTGGGACAGCGACAGCGAGGTCCACGGGTCATAGGTTTTATATCAGACTGTCCTTGTCCTAGCCTCTGGTTCAAAAACCTTCCTCGGAGGCGCAAGAAATACAGTATGTTGGCCGGTAACCTCAGGATGAGGTTCATATGCCCAGTGGCACATGTCACAAAAACATGATGCCGACCAGAAATCTATGGATGCCATGCAGACATTTCCGGGTTTGAAAGATTTATCGTTACTGTCAGATAAATGCATCTAGACATTAAAGAAAAACACAATTAGAAACAACAGACCACAACAAGAATCAAGTTTCTCATGCACGAGTAAGAGGAGCAAATGTGATGGAAAAGGTCCACCACGTTTCTCTTCTCAAAGGATCTGCTTCTCCCTGTGCTCCTTTTATTAAGAATCCAAGTAGGAGATTCCAATTTCAAGACAAAAAGAAATGGTCATTAGGGGGTGTCGTATAATGACCCCTTTTGGTGGATTCTTACCTCAAACAGTATTCCTTATCAACTCAGGACAGTGAGTTGTCAAACCCCCTCATCCTTGCTGGGGATGAGAAGCAGATGAACAAACACACAAAGCTGTCTAAAAAGGTAAAAAGATCAATCTGAGTTAACATGATCACCGCAGACAAAACAGTCTAAAATGTTGGAAACGGATTCTGAAATACATGTTGGAGAAACAGCAGTGACAGGAATGAACATTCAAGTTATGTTCACAAGAAAGGCGCGAGCTGACAGCAGGCTTTTGAGTTGTGCACATGCACACTTCATCCTGGCCACGGTCCAGTGAATGATGTCACAGCTTTGTGCATCCTCTTAAACTGAGTATGAAAACATCACTGTGGGATGAGGTCACAGATGACATCAGTATGAAAACATCACTGTGGGATGATGTCATCGATGACATCATCCCACACTGTTTTAAAAGATTTATTATCTCATTTGATTTAAATGACATCAAATGAGATCAAATGACATCAATTTACATCACTACTGATTGTCTACAAAGAGGGCTAATATAACCAGATAAATACAACTGAGCAACCCAGAAACTCAAGACATTTTCAGACTTTGATAATAAAGGTTGGAAACTTTAAGCTAAGGAGAACATGTCAAGCGCAATGAATAGACAGACATCCCTTCCAGTGAAGACAGGCAATTATTTGGTGGGAAATGAAGGAATTTATAAAGTTGGTGAATTCCTGGGAGAGGGAGGCTTTGGAAAAGTGGCCAAGTGTACTAAACTGGGATGTCAGGAATTCTTTGCCATTAAAATCATAGAAGATGTGGAAAGTGGCAAGAAAGAGTTTGAAGCACTGGAAATAATCAAAGATCTGGATCCCGGGAAGAACAACTTGGTGAAATTGTATGAATGCTTCCCATTTCAAAATGTGATTTGCCTGGTGTACGAGATCCTGGGAGAAAGCTTGGTTGACCGCATTGGCAGACAGGACTTTGAACCGACACATCTGTGTAAAATGAGACCTATTGCTCAGCAGATGTTTCAGGCTCTCAGTGCTCTCAAAAGCATCAGTGTTGCACACATGGACATAAAAGTGGACAACATTATGTATGTCGATGAGGAATCCTCAAAGATAAAACTCATTGATTTTGGTTTAGCTATAAAAACCAAGGAAATGTTGAGAGGATCCACCATCCAAGTTACCCCATTCAGAGCACCAGAGGTTATCCTGGGTCTCCCCATGGATGAAAGTGTTGATATGTGGGCCCTTGGAGTTGTCCTTGCTACTGTGTGCAGAGGAGATTTTCCCTTTCCTGGAGATACAGAATACGAAACCATCAGAGGTTTGGTGCAGATATTTGGTTCTCCAGAGCAAGAACTTCTTACTGCAGGAATGTACACAGAGCATTTTTTCACTCTGGACGAAGGCAGCAGTAATCCCAGCTGGAGGCTGAAAACACCAGATGAATTCACCAGAACCTCAGGGGAACATGTGGAAGTTGTGAATCATGTGGCAAATCTTGATGAAATGACCGAGATTCATCGTAAACTGTTTGAGCTGTTCGATGATGACGACCACAGAGCCTTCAATGACCTTCTGAAGCGCATGCTGGAAGTGGATCCTCTAAACAGAATCACGCCAAGTCAAGCCCTCGAACACGACTTCATAACCATGAGGCACCTTTCAGGAGAAAGTAAGGCCTCATATGCTGCCACAGCTAGAAACGTCATGAGAAAGACCCAGCTCAAAGTCATGGAAGTGTATCCTCCAGCACCAGAAGACTTTGGTCAGAAATCTGATTCTGAGAACAACATTTCAAAACTGTCTGAAGATCTGCAAAATAACCAAGCTAAGGAGAACATGCCAAGCTCAATAAATAGACAGACGACATTTTTTCCAGTGAGGACAGGCAATTATTTGGTGGGAAATGAAGGAATTTATAAAGTTGGTGAATTCCTGGGAGAGGGAGGTTTTGGAATAGTGGCCAAGTGTACTAAACTGGGATGTCAGGAATTCTTTGCCATTAAAATCATAGAAGATGTGGAAAGTGGCAAGAAAGAGTTTGAAGCACTGGAAATAATCAAAGATCTGGATCCCGGGAAGAACAACTTGGTGAAATTGTATGAGTGCTTCCCATTTCAAAATGTGATTTGCCTGGTGTACGAGATCCTAGGAGAAAGCTTGGTTGACCGCATTGGCAGACAGGACTTTGAACCGACACATCTGTGTAAAATGAGACCTATTGCTCAGCAGATGTTTCAGGCTCTCAGTGCTCTCAAAAGCATCAGTGTTGCACACATGGACATAAAAGTGGACAACATTATGTATGTCGATGAGGAATCCTCAAAGATAAAACTCATCGATTTTGGTTTAGCTATAAAAACCAAGGAAATGTTGAGAGGATCCACCATCCAAGTTACCCCATTCAGAGCACCAGAGGTTATCCTGGGTCTCCCCATGGATGAAAGTGTTGATATGTGGGCCCTTGGAGTTGTCCTTGCTACTGTGTGCAGAGGAGATTTTCTCTTTCCTGGAGATACAGAATACGAAACCATCAGAGGTTTGGTGCAGATATTTGGTTCTCCAGAGCAAGAACTTCTTACTGCAGGAATGTACACAGAGCATTTTTTCACTCTGGACGAAGGCAGCAGTAATCCCAGCTGGAGGCTGAAAACACCAGATGAATTCACCAGAACCTCAGGGGAACATGTGGAAGTTGTGAATCATGTGGCAAATCTTGATGAAATGACCGAGATTCATCGTAAACTGTTTGAGCTTTTCGATGATGACGACCACAGAGCCTTCAATGACCTTCTGAAGCGCATGCTGGAAGTGGATCCTCTAAACAGAATCACGCCAAGTCAAGCCCTCGAACACGACTTCATAACCATGAGGCACCTTTCAGGAGAAAGTAAGGCCTCATATGCTGCCACAGCTAAAAACATCATGAGAAAGACCCAGCTCAAAGTCGTGGAAGTGGAGCCTCCAGCACCGCTTGACCTGATTAGTTCAGAAGTGATAGAAAGCAAAATCATGGTTTAGTATTCTTAGCATAGTTTGAAAAAACTTCAAGTAGGACAAAAGTAATAAAAAAAAAAGGGTTTAGTATTCTTAGGATAGTTTAAAAACTGAAAAGTAGGACAAATGTAATAAACCAAAACAAAGTCAGGGTTTTGTAATGCGGGGGTGGGGGAGGGATGGATGGTGTTTGCGAGGGGGCTAAATGTTTTGAAGGTAGGGGTACCAATGATCTCAGCTGCTTTTAGTGTTAAAGAAAAGGAAATATGTACGGGTTGTCACTGGGAGCTCCAGTTTTTCCCATAATCCAACAGGAAGTAGTTGGGTTACAAAAAAAAAACCTAAATTCAAGTGAAAAATTGAATTCTTTTTTTTTTTTTTAACTTGTCCTGTCCAACAGCTGGGCAAACACATGAGAGCTGAAGGCCTCTTGTGTTGGACATATTTTGCTTTAACAACAGGGGTTATTAATCTTCAGACAAACCAGAGGAATGTCTGAATAAACCCCCTTTGTAGTTGAGGCCAAACTTTATTAAATTCCATCATGTTTAAAAATCTTTGGTGCTGGAGCGGACGGAAAAGGAAAGGAGGGAAGAAGAGAGAGGGATGTTAGAGAGGAGGGGGGAGAGGAGGGTGATAATAGGAGGGGGGGGGGGGGTAGAACCATGAAGCAGCCTAAAGCAACAACTTTACTGGATGTTTATCATTACGGTAAGGTTCAAGTGTAATACACATCTCAAAAGGCGGGGCCAGTCCACACACACATTCAGATGTTATAAACACACCTGTTAACTGTAAAGATGTCTACATGTCAACATGAACACAAAACATGCACACAATACAGATATTGTTCACACACGCATACCTATGCCCCTAAACCAACCAGTGTGAAACATTTCATTCATTCAATCCTGCAAATTATTAGTACAAAGGTGAGCTAACACTTGTGCTCAGGTGAGTGTTTAAGTTCTTCTAAATCAGGGGTCGGGAACCTTTTTGGCTGAGAGAGCCATAAACGCCACATATTTTCAAATGTAATTTCGAAAGAGCCATACAATAATGTAGCGTCCCTGTCCCACACTGAGGCACGGAGACTTAACCTCTTTTAAGGTTCTTTATTCTGGTTACAACAGACCGCAGCAAACGCCGTAAAATTAATACAGTAACTCCTCAATTTCTCCCGCTGACACGAGAGCGCTTCTCCCAACTTTATATTCCCCTCCTCCCGCTCCAGTCCTCCTATTTCTCTTATTCGGCCCATAGCTGAACCCCATTGGTCCAAACTACCTAACAACAGGCTGAGCGACAGAACTGAGAGCCAATCAGATCTCTGCTTGATGTGTTTAATGAACTCCAGAACTTTTAACGCGGCGCAACAGCGGACCCAACTCAGTCCGCAACAATATGTTTAAAACTAAATATACAAGTGAATGTGAGCATTTGATGTAATTTCAACATTTTTAAAGTACAATAAGTCTGTGGATTCTTTTTAATAACATTGTTATACTGTTGCTAATAAATGATGAGTATTTCTCGTGGTGGTTTTGCTGATGGTCTAGTCTGGTTGATCCGTGGTGAGTTTCAGCTTCATGCAGGCGTTGAGACTTTAAACGTGATGGTAGGTCTGAATGTTCTTTAGATGTGACAAAGACTCACATGCAGACGTGGAGACAAACACACACTCACACACTGCAGTGAGTGACGGGCAGCGGGTTTTACGTTTTTACAATCCCTGCACGATTCACCTGCTGCCTGTGGAAAAAAGCAGAGGGTGGGGGGCACCCCCAGCCTCTGCTTTCTTCCTCACATCCCGTCCCCTCATCTGCGCGCTCTTTCTCAGAGACGGGAGCGCGCAGGTTTAGGCACGGCAATTAATAGGTTTCCTGCTGGAATAAACTCTGTGAAATAGTAGATAATAGTAAACTGAGTGCTGGCGCAGGTTTTTCTCTCCAAGCACCGCTACTACTGCGCGCCCCTCTGGCATCGCATCGCGCACGAGAAGGACTGGTCTAATAAAAAGAAAAAATGGTATAAATAAAGATTTGTCTGCGAGCCATACGTGACCATCAAAAGAGCCATATGTGGCTCGCGAGCCATAGGTTCCCGACCCCTGTTCTAAATGAATGGTGGAATGTGAAAAGAAGGAGGGAGGGGTGACCAGCCATCCCCACACCAAGACCCCCGCCGCAGCAGCAGCGGCAGCCGGAACTCCCAACGCCACCCGGCAGCAGGCAGAGAACAACCACCCCCCGGGCGATCACATCCACCACCCAGGCCAGGGCCAGCAGGACCACCACGAGGCCCCCAGAGCCAGAGAGCAGGGAGGCATGGGGGGAAGAGAGCGCCGCCCCAGCCCAACCAGGGGAGCAGCCCCCCCGCCGCGCCGGGAGGGCCCAACGCAGGCCCCTACCCGAGAAGAGCGCCCACAGCCCCAGACGAGCACCTCGTCACCACCCAGGAGTTCTGGGTATCCCCCCGCCCCAACCCCAGGTACGAGCCAGGACTCCCCAAGGGAGACCCGCTCTGCACCCCAGGCAGCCACCCACCCGGCCTACGGTTGGTCCAGGAAGGAGCAAGGCAGGGGACAGCCGGCCCCGCCCCGGAGGGGGGCACCCCGGAGAGAAGAGGGGCCCACAAGGGTTGTTGTTAACATGGCCCGACCAGGCTCGGCCACAGTTGGAATGTGGGCGGGGGGCCAGCGCCCAGGGGCAAAAACCCGAACCCACCCCACAAGGAAACGGACACCCCCGGCTCAGGTGTAATGTGAACTCCCTCCCTGCGCGCAGAGAGCCCCGCCGGGCCCAGGAAACCGGCACCCAGGGGACACGGCCGCCGCTGCCAAGGGCCCAGTACCCCCCACCAGGGATGGGGTAGGGGACAGATGGACCTTGGACCCACCTTCCTTGTATAATGTGTGTGCTTGTGTTCGTAAGGGTGTATGTGTGCATGTGTGTGTGTTTGTGTTTGAATGTATATTATGAGAAGTAAAAAGGTGTGTGTACTAGGGGGGTGTAGTTAAAATTGGTGGGTAGGGCACAGAGAGGACATTCCCTGATTACTCGCAGTAATGTCCCCTCACCCTCCCCACCAAGGGTCCCTAAATGTCTAAGGTGCGGTTAAAATTGGCGGGTAGGGTGCTAGGAGGACATCTGCTGCTTGCTGGCAGTGATGTCCAAGCACCCGCCCTACCAAGGGCCCTACATGTCTAAGGTGCAAATAAAACCGAGAGAGGGGGGGCCCATTCCATATGGCAACCATGGGAGGGAGACCTCTGCCAAGTAGCCCCCCCCCAAAGCGCATCGCAGGCTAAACCACCCACCCCCTCACCCTAATATGAGATTATATGAGGAAGGGGGTGAGTTGGGGACAGCTGGCAGACTGTCTCCCGGTGGTCAAACATCCGTCCCCCAGCCCCCCCCAGCATAGGGCCCAGGTCCCCCAGCCTCGGGGCCCCATCCCCCGAGGCACCGACGCCCCAGGCCCAGCACGACCCACCCCACACAGAGAGAGAGGAGCCAGAAAGCGCCGCCCCCCCCCCCCCCCGGAGCAAGCCCAGGCCCCCACCACCAGGCGCCGGCCCCGAGGAAGCTGAAAAATTGAATTCTTCAGCTTGGAAAAATTAGAACAATTGGAAAATGATCACTTTAAGACATTTTAAATCCTAAATCTAACAAATGTAATTGTTCAAGAAACTGGGATATTTATTACAATTTCAAAGTAATACATTATTTTTTACACAAACATTATACAAACTAGAAGGAGCTGCATTTCCAAAAGAAAATGCAGAGTCTAATGCTATTTTTGCTGAATGAAAATGAACCTTAAGGGGTAACAATTGGCAAAAATAAAAAATAAAGAAATGATCACAATGGTCCATAAATAAAGTGAAAACAGCACAATACCAAAAAAGATAATTTTGTGAAAAATGCGCACACCGGGTATCGAACCAGCGAGCTTCTGCACCACAGAAAGAAGCAAAGGCTTTCAAGGATTACACCTGAATTTTAATGAAGGAAAGAATCCTGGAATATTTTGAAAAAGTTCAAGGGTTTGAAAGACCAAAAGTCAAAGCTAGAAAAAGCTGAAAGAGCTGAACATTTTAATAGTTGAATGGTTAAAATAACAGAAAATTGTAGAAAGAGTTAAATGCCAAAAAATGACGGAAGATACTTTAATAAAGAAATAAATCAAGAGGAACAGGAAGACGATAGCATTCAACCCATAATAATCTCAACAAATATTTTATTAAGTAAAAAAACAATATTTATAACTCAAAGTAATAACATTTTTAACAAGCAATATAATAAAAAGCAATTCATATAATTTATTAAAAAATAAACAATATATAGAATGAAAGTACTCCATTTAGAAGAACACAACATAAATACAATCACAATCATATATTAGACAAAATAACATCATATTTGAATAGTATAATTATTCAAATATAATAATATAATTATTCAAATATAATAATATAATTATCAAGACAAACAAAATAGTAATGCAACCACAAAGAGGCCCAATCAAGTGCCTTTCTGTGCCGGTCCCAAGTCCGGATAAATGCAGAGGGTATCATCATTTAATGTAAAAACAAAGCCAAAAAGAATAATGCCAATCATGAACAGACATTTTTTACAGGATCGGTTATGGCCCGGGTTATACTAAGCCACAAACTCTTCATATTTAAAAAAATAAATATGACCTTTTACAATTACACTATCAAATAATAAATCTAACATAAATATATGAAAAGATCATGATTGCACATGGTCATGTTTCTTTTTTTTAATTATGAACAATTTGGGGCTCCATAAGGTTAACTAAAAAGCTGGCAGATATGATGGAAAAAAAGATTGATGCACCAGAAGTTGTTGGTGAGGAAATGAACCCACTTCCACTATCTCTTTGACATCTCCTTGTGGTTTATGTTATACAGATTGGAGATACAGCATGTGATTAATAGACTCCCTGAGGTTTCTTCTTTTTTAATCCCATTGACACCCTCAATCATGATATCCTACTTGAATAACTGGACATCTATACGATAAGATGATCAGTGCTAACTTGGGTCAAAAGCTATTTAACAGGAAGAAAACAATTTGTCAAGATTGATGAATTTACATCAGAAATCAAAGAGATAAGTTGTGGTGTCCCACAGGGATCAATTCTGGGTCCACTGCTATTCAATATTTACATAAATGATGTAATCAATGTTTGAAAGCTCATAAAACTCATATTATTTGCTGATGACACAAACATATTCTATTTTACAGATAATCATAGGGAACTTGTCAATGTGGTAAATGAAGAAATTAAACAAAATAAAATTATGGATGGATTATAACATATTATCTTTGAATCTAGATAAAACCAAAGTGATGTTTTTTGGTAACTACAACGCCAATAAAGAGCTCTCAATTGAAATCAATAATGTCTTAATTGAAGTGTTTAAAGACTGTTACAGAAATCAAATCCTTTTGGGTTTTTATCGATGACAAACTAAGTTGGAAGCCACACATCAGACACATACAAAATAAAGTCTCAAAAAGTATTTCATTCGTAAATACAATCTAAACCTATATTAGAACACAAAAGTATATATTATTGTACTGTTCCTTAATATTACCACATTTCACTACTATATAGAAATTTGGGGGGATAATTATAAGAGCTCACTACATCCTCTCTTTTTACTTAAAAAACCAGCCGTCAGAATTGTACATAAAGACGGATATCTTGATCATACAAACAATTTATTTTATAAATCTAGACTTTTAAAACTGTATGACCTTGTGGATTTTTACACTGCGCAACTTTTAAACAGAGCCAGTTGGAAATCGTTACCATTGAATATCCAAAAACAGTTCTTAGAAAATGAAGGAGGAACAAACTGAGGGAATGTGGGAACTTCAAGATCAAACTCAAACTTTATTTATTTATATAGTGCCTTTTATTTCAGTTAAAAACGCAAAGCGCTTAACATAAAAGAAGATAAAATAATCATAAAAAATAGCTAAATTAATAAATAGATAGATAATAAAAGACATAAGCAATGACCAAAGTCAACTAAAAGCCAGACTAAAAAGGTGGGTCTTGAGCTTCTGCTTAAAGAACAGCCATGTTCAGTGTAGCAGGTTAACCCAATGATGATTTTCCAGTTAAATCTGTTTCTTTATTTGGTGTTATGTGTATACGATGGAGACCTCTGACAGAAGGAAAGGTCGACTTTGAATGTGGATATTTGCAATCTCTACTTGTGATCTGTACTGGAATAAAGGATCTGGAGGGAGTGTGTGGACTTTGGTCGAACCGTCAGCTGGAAGGAGCACTGCAGGAGTGGAGGGTGAGATCCATGTTCATCCAGAGAAGATGGGAGCCTGTATGGTTTGGATGTAAGCCGTCTGGTTTGAAAAGGTTTGTTCTGTTATAGAATGTGGTCAAATTGTCTATGTAGTGGATGTTTAGGGAGTGGCTAAACTTTTTATCCAGACATGGAGCTGACCGATTCGAGAGAATTTTGTCAAACTGATAAGAACCACAAAGACAAGTTTCTGTGTGTCAGTGTGTGGCACTAAACTTTGGAACTTTGGAATATTTGGATATTTAAACAATGTTTAAATATCCAAATATTCAAGAAAATCTATAAAGAAACTCTGATTTCAGGATATGAAGATAAGGATCAACAGGTGTTTAAATATTTCCAAATACATGTGTGAACTTGATTGTGGTGAAATAATCAAAGCTCTTTTGATTAACACTATTGAGTTTTACATTGTAATGTGTATTAATGATTACTGAAATGTTTTAAGTGCAAAAAATAAGCTATCGATTTTGTTTACTTGATCTGCAATGGGTAGCAATAATTAATGGTTTAATGTGATTGTGTGTTCTAATGATAAACAATGATTATTACATAACGGTTACTGTTACTGTTTATTGAAATCGTGAATTAATGTTTTCTGAAGATAATCTATCATTACTAGACACTGGATTTTGTTACTTGAAGAGAATCTATCAGATCAGAACCAGATTTCAAAAACACTAAACTATCAAATGAATGAACTCAGTAGGGGCGGGTTTATATAAGCTTGCTTCTTCCCACTCCTTTTCAAGCAGTAAATCAAGCTCTACTTACACTTTAGTTAATGATCACTGTATTTAATTTATCAAATATGATTTAAATATGCAGAAAATCATAAAAACTAAGATCAGTAACTATGCAGAAGTTCTCAGATCAACCAGGAGGATGCAGAATAACAGAGTGAGGTGGATGAATCAGAAACAGAGGATCTCTGGATGATCTGTGAGGTAAAAGGAAAAAGAAAAAAAGACCAAGACTGTAAAACATCAAGTGAACTCACAGATAAAAAGCTAAAGCTCTTTGTGAGCCTGAAGGGGGAATATCTGCTCAACAGTGTCAAAGATGAGGGGTTCATTTCTTTTTTTTGTCTTACGCATAAAAAATTAGGACAATTCCTTTAACTGTAATGATGTGACCATTCAATTCTGTCTGAGTTAGTTTTATCTAAATGTTTGGGCTGCGTGGAGCTTTAAAGCTCACCTGAACACCATAACTAATTTTGTATGTGTATATGGGGGGTGTTCTCCCCCAGGACAGACATTCTTTTGTAGAAACACTAGTATGCAAAACTTGTTAGAAAAAAGAAGAAGCATTTTAGTGTAGCTCTCCAAAACACACAGATTTGACTGAAAGTTGAGATACAAACACACGAAAGGGCTAAACGTGCTGGATATACAGGGAGTGCAGAATTATCAGGCAAGTTGTATTTTTGAGGAATAATTTTATCATTGAACAACAACCATGTTCTCAATTAATCCAGAAACTCAATATCAAAGCTGAATATTGTTGGAAGTAGTTTTTAGTTGTAGCTCTTTTAGCAGGATATCTGTGTGTGCAGGTGACTATTACTGTGCATAATTATTAGGCAACTTAACAAAAAGCAAATATATACCCATTTCAATTATTTATTTTCACCAGTAAAACCAATATAACATCAACATTCACAATAAAATATACATTTCTGACATTCAAACCAAACAAAAACAAATCAGTGACCAATATAGCCACCTTTCTTTGCAAGGACACTACAAAGCCTGCCATCCATGGATTCTGTCAGTGTTTGGATCTGTTCACCAACAACATTACGTGCAGCAGCAACCACAGCCTCCCAGACACTGTTCAGAGAGGTGGACTGTTTTCCCTCCTTGTAAATCTCACATTTCATGATGGACCACAGGTTCTCTATGGGGTTCAGATCAGGTGAACAAGGAGGCCAAGTCATTAGTTTTTCTTCTTTTAGACCCTTTCTTGCCAGCCACGCTGTGGAGTCCTTGGACGCGTGTGATGGAGCATTGTCCTGCATGAAAATCAGGTTTTTCTTGAAGGATGCAGACTTCTTTCTGTACCACTGCTTGAAGAGGGTGTCTTCCAGAAACTGGCAGTAGGACTGGGAGTTGAGCTTGACTCCATCCTCAACCCGAAAAGGCCCCACAAGCTCATCTTTGATGATACCAGCCCAAACCAGGACTCCACCTCCACCTTGCTGGCGTCTGAGTGGGACTGGAGCTCTCTGCCCTTTACCGACCCAGCCACGGGCCCATCCATCCATCTGGCCAATCAAGACTCACTCTCATTTCATCAGTCCATAAAACCTTTAAAAAAAATCAGTCTTGAGATATTTCTTTGGCCAGTCCTGACGTTTCAGCTTGTGTGTCTTGTTGAGTGGTGGTCGTTTTTCAGCCATTCTTACCTTGGCCATGTCTCTGAGTATTGCACACCTTGTGCTTTTGGGCACTCCAGTGATGTTGCAGCTCTGAAATATGGCAAAACTGGTGGCAAGTGGCATCTTGGCAGCTGTACGCTTCACTTTTTTTAAGTTCACGGGCAGTTATTTTGTGCCTTGGTTTTTCCACACGCTTCTTGCGACCCTGTTGACTAGTTTGAAGGATGATCACGCTTCAGAAGCTTGGCTATTTTAAGAGTGCTGCATCCCTCTGCAAGATATCTCACTATTTTTGACTTTTCTCAGCCTGTCAAGTCCTTCTTTTGACCCATTTTGCCCAAGGAAATGAAGTTGCCTAATAATTATGCACACCTAAAATAGGGTGATGATGTCATTAAACCACACCCCTTCTCATCACTGAGATGCACATCACCTAATATGCTTAACTGGTAGTAGGCTTTCGAGCCTATACAGCTTGGAGTTAGACAACATGCATGAAGAAGATGATGTGGTCAAAATACTCATTTACCTAATAATTCTGCACTCCCTGTACTTGTTCAGGGTGTTCTTCTATTTTTATTTTAATGGCTGAGAGGAAAGTTGCCACTCAAACCTGCGTTTTCTAATTTTGGTCCTCAGGACACATTGTTTTGTAGGATTTCAAGGCAATTCTGTTAAAACACGCCTGATTCCTCTCGCCATCTGTGTTTGCAGAAATATTTAAGTGACAGTCGGCAAATTATGGTATGTCAAAGAACAGCTGAAGGACTGGAGTCGGGAGACACTGCAATAGACAACTGTACAAGAGCCTGAATCAATAGCAAAGGCTTTATCTTAAGTTACAAATTAGGAACAAATGAAGCTGAAACACATTTATTCACGCAACATTTTCAAACATCCTATATAGAAAAATGAGGCACATTTAACAGCTATTATGGCTGTATAAAAAAACTGCCTGCTGTGTAAAATTGTGTTCTGTGTTGACAAGTAAACTTGTGTAAAAGTAGATAATTGTATTTCTATTTCACAGCAGTTGTAAAATAATTTAAAAAAAAGACAGCTTCATGTTTATTTATTTACTTTTTAAAGATTATTTAGAGTTCATTTAGTTCAGACTGTGTGTTGTATGGGGGGGGATGGGCGGAACTTTAACCGTTCAAACTTGTCTCTACCCGGCTTGATTTTTTAGACGGCCTCAACAGCTGAACTTCCGGTTTTGGTTTCGACGCTTCCTTCAGGAGCAGGTATGGCCGCAGAACCCAGGGACCCGAGGCGGGATTTCACCCTGAAGGAGCTGACCCTGCCGGGCGCGGCGGAAGACGCGGTGCCGGGCAGCTCGTCCACCCTGGAGCTGCGGGACAGGAAGCTGGTGTGCGTGGAATACCCCGCGGTGGTCCGCAACACGGACAAGATGCTGGACACTCTGGGTGGGGAGCAAGCCGTGAGCAAAGTAAGTGGCGTGGAGGAAACAAGGTAGTGCCTGTTTTGACATTTTTAGGACAATATAGCCAGAGTCGGAAGTCCGGAGTATGGAAGCATATGTATCTCATATTTCAAAATAAAGGTCTATATTTGACTCATTCTGAAATATGAGTCAATTATGCTTCCATACCGGAGAGCAGAGGATTTTGTTTGTCAAAGTCGTTTTATAAAGTTTGATTGCACAGAATCTGCTGAAATAATAAGTCTCCTGATATTTTTCTAACAAATAATGTTTTCTTAAAAACACAGCATCAAATATGTAAAGTGTTCCTTTTCTCACCAAACTGCTTAGTTTGATTGAATCATTCTACACAGAGTTGGCTAAAATTTGTCTTTTTCTAACAAGAAGTTTGGACCTTTGCATTGATATTTGTTTATCGATGGTTGATAAACACCTGGAGCAACTTTTTGTATGGGTCCATCAAGCTATGTTTAAAAAAATCCCCTCAGTAAGTGATGTTTACCTTTGCCGCACCCACGCCGCTGTTGAGGTCATACCACTGACTGTATACCAGACCTGGACTGAGTGACCCCTCACCCCTGGCCTTCCAAAAAGGAAGGACCTGCTGGCTCCACCAAACTTTTTTTTTTTTTTACATCTTTTTGATAATCTTCATTTAAAAATAATATTTTTCCTGTATCCCTATCCTGGCCACTTATTTTTTACATGCAGGCTAGCATGTGGGCGGGATAGGCTCCAGCAGCCCCGTGACCCCGAAAGGGAACAAACGGAACAAGATGATTTCTGTAGTTCAAGTTGGTAAAGTTATAAACTGATACCTCAATAAAAGTTGGTGGTGCCCGCTTTCCCCCACATCAAATGATCCAAACGTTTGATTGACAGATTCTTCAGAGCCCGTTTTCAGTGGTAGGGGTGTGTCCTTCCAACAAGCTCATTTACTAGGTATAATTTAATGGAAGCCCCGCCTTCCCAAAAACAGATAACAGAGTCCGTCTGCTGTAATTTGTGTTCATTCAGGCTATTCTGGAGATCGGTCACTTTAAAAGCTGAGCGCAATTTTATTGGAAGAAGAATTAAAAAAAAGTGTTCAATACAGACTGTACAGCTTCTTATATTTCAAACTGAAATGAAAAAAAGAAGAGCCAACAGCTTTTGATGGAGAGCATGCGATGGGCGGAGTCATCAGCTCATTCTGGTTTCACGGCGTTTTGGTGTGTGTGTTGGGGTTTCCGTGTGTTAAAGTGTGATGAAGAGCTGCAGTGAGGATGTCCAGAAACGTGTCGCTGTTCTCAGTCAGGAATGTTAAAAGACCCACTCCGATAAAAATGGTCTTTTTGGCGTTTTTAACATGTCTTCTGACGATGGAGGGCATAGATAAAGAAAATTAAGCTTAAAATTGTATTCGAGTATTTTTCAAGTCCCAATAGCTGTCACGTACATAGGTGTGTGAAATCCCCCCCCCCCCCCCCCCCCCAATCCCCTGGGGGAGTGTTGAGCTGCATACAGAGACTTCAGTCCAACCCCTTTATGCTGATTGTCAAGCTGGGCTCCATTTCTAGAGTGTTTGGTTGACCCGGATTTGAACTCACGACCTCCCAGTCTCAAGAGCGGACAAAAAAAAAATGTTAATTGCGTAAGTTTGTAGCTGTGACGTATGAACAATCAGCAGGCCAGCAGTGAATTTCTAATGAAGCTGCGTCCCTTTGCAGACCGCCATCCAAACTCTGCAGACTCGTCTATGACCAGTTCTTCTGTTGCTCCAGACTTTTGCCGACCCCAACAGGCGCCTGGAGCTGCGTTTCCGGCCCCAGGACCCTTTCTGTCACTCTGCCTGCGGGAACCGCCTCTCCTCCAGCAACGTCCTCCTCCGAGTGAGGCGGCGGGTCCGAAGAAAAGACCCCAAGGACGCCCAGATCCAGATGGAAATAGTTGGAATCATAGGAACCACCTACAAATTCCAAGGTGAACATTTTCCTGCTGCAAGCCTCTTCACGTTTCTCTTGATGGTGGGGGCATATTGGCTACGTTCACACTGCAGGGCTTAATGCTCAATTCTGATTTTTTGAAAAAATCCGATTTTTTTGAAAGACCGTTCACATTTCCAAGTAAATCCGAACTTTTGTGGTCTCCAGTGTGACCGTGACATCGACCCAAACGAGACCTGCATGCGCAGAAGCCAGAAGAATACTCAACGGTGAATGAACGACGTCACTCGTTGTTTGCGGAGCCACCTTTAACAATGGATGTCAACAGCAGTGTTGTCAACAGCGGAGCTCCTTTTGTAATATTACATTTATTTTCATGAAGGAGCAGCACAATTACAATCTTCTCATTTTAAGAAGGCAATGGAGTCGGGATCGTCTGTACCCACTGTTGTGGAATAGGAATGTGTGTGTGTTGGAGCCGCGTGTGTGTAGCGCGTGCCGCGATAGAGAAAGGGGGGGGGCGCAGTGTGGCCGCGCATTCATGTTGTGTGTTACAGAGGAAGGAGAACGGTAAAAAACGAAGGTTTCCCCCAGAATAAATGCTGTGGACTCTTTATTAAGCCGTTCTGGAGAATCCTGGAGAATCTAAGGATCAGAACAGGGAGGAGGAGGAGGATCGCCTCGGGTCCCCCGCGCTTCTGAGCACGGACGGAAGGGAGAAAGAAAAAAAAGTCATCGCGGGAAAGTTTCAACACCACACTCGGCCATTTAGCTGGAATTTTTTTTTCAAAAACCGCCCAGTTGCGATGAAAGCCCTGGAGTTTGGTCTGAATAGAGCGATCACCCAAATATTAATCCAATCGGGACCTCGCTTCCCTTCCACTGACTGATCTCAGCAGCATCGTCTGCCACGGTTGTTGTTTATGTTCTCGTTCCCGCCTACTTCAACGCAGAATGATGACGTGTGTTGCGTATCGATGACGTACGGTTCAGAATCAAGTCGCCTGTCCGGTCAGACGGCGGTCGCAATTGAAAAGATCGGATACGTATCAGAATCAGGCCGGCAAACCCACGGGGCCTGGGTCGCATTTGAAAAGATCGGATCTGTGTCATTCAGACTGTCATGAAAAGATCTGAATTGGGCCACTTAGGGGCAAAAAAATCGGAATTGGGTCGTTTCAGCCTGCAGTGTGAACGAGGCCATTGTGAATCACTTCCATCTTCTAACCCTTGTGCTATCTTGTGGGGTCCAGATGACCCCATTCCCAACGTTAACGTTGGGAGTGGGGTCATCTGGACCCCACAAGATAGCACATGGGCTAACCTGCAGAGCCTCAGTTCTGCACATGTGATCTGCATGCATATGGATGGGGGTGTGTTTTCATGGTACGGGCTTCCTCTTTTTATTGACATAAGAAGGAAGACTTTATATTTGTTAGCTGAAAGCCAGAAAAGGTCAAATCTACAATGTGATTACAGGGCTCCAGACTAACTTTTTTCACCAGGAGCACTGTGGCCCCTAACTGAAAATTTTAGGGGCACAGCCAGAAAATTTAGGGGCGCATACCGTAAATCAACATGCAAATCAAAGCTACTAATTTCCACTGTATTACTAATAAATACTTTAATAATAGATGCAGAAATTACAATGTGCTGTTTCACATTCAGTGTCACATTTTATTCTGCACTTTTGAAGATGCAACAACAGCTAAACTGACAGAACCATCGCTGTCATGACAGTACAAATAGTAAACAAAATGGATGGAAATTCATCTTTGTGACACCAAATAAGTGCAACCAAGATGCACAATAAGCGTGTTTTAGATCACCCAGGTCGACGCAACGCTGCGCAGATCACCTGGTGTGAGACATATATTTGTTTTTGCTCCAACATCACCTGTCAATCATCACAAAAATGTCACCAGAAAGGGGCGGGATCAAGGCCCCAACCTGAGCGATCACAGCTGGAAATTTAGTACTGAACTGACTGAAAGCTGCCCTGATGACTACAAAACAATGCATTATGGGACATGTGTCCTGATGGTTTTTGTAGTTGAGTGATCAATTAAAATAATTTAAAATACCTATTGATTAAAAAAGGCTACATACATTACAAAACATTAAAATAAATGTAAAATATATAACAACACAGATCACACTAAGGGGGAGAGGAATATTAAAACTAAATTGAATGTTAAGGACAACTCCAACTTCCTGTCGTCCTTCAGTCTCGCTGCAGATCTCCCCCCCCCCACCCCCCCACCCCCACCCCCCCCGGCCTGGTCTCCACCAACGATCCAGGCGAGGTGTCGGTTCATCTCAAGCACGTCTATCGTTGCATTTTCCCCACGTATTTTCAGTGTGTCTAAAACTACTGTTGTTTTTGCTCGAGTGTATTTAATGTCCAAGCTCCCTTAGCTGTCACGCATGTAGGTGTGGGACATTTATTCTCCTCAGCTGACCCGACTCCCGCGGGAGCGGTGCTGCCGTAACAGCCGTGCATAAACCGTTTGATGCGCCGCCGTAACCGTAACCAAAACTTAACCTTCCTCCAGTTCTGTGTGACCCAGAGAAAAGTTCAGCACGGACTGCATGTTTGTAGAAAATTACGAGCAGGTGTCCTGCTTTCAAGCCCTGTCATTGTCCCGCCCCCAAGAGTCATATACCCCGCTGTGATTGGTTGGTCATCTCCGTGCACAACAATGAAAAAGTGTCATTCATACAAACTGACGGGCTGCAGTAACATTAAGGCGGGGGCCGCAAAATATCATCTTGGGGGCTGCAAATAGCCCGAGTTTGAGACCCCTGCTGTTGTTCTGTCACTGGTACACTAGCCGCAGGTCGGAAGAATGAATCAATAGTTCACTTACTCATAGCTCAGACGCACATATCAGGTTGTGATATTTGTCTCCGTTTCCTTCCCACAGATGTTAACGCGCGCTCGATTGTCTCTAGGCCCCTCCCCCTCCACACATTCTAGCCACTTACAGCGGCTTTCCCCATTCTTCTCACACGCAGTGGCCGCCTCACAGACGGGCATCACGCGAGTGTGTGCTCGCGTTTCACGAGTATGTGCGCGAGTGTGTGTCTGCCTGCGTGCGTGTGCGCTCGCATCTCATTGATTATTTAATTGATCATTGACGTGCCCCTTCCACGTTTAATGTATAAAAAAATACGTAGGGTGGGGGAGGCAAATTTACGGGTCGCGCATGTGCGACTGGATGTAAAATTCAGTCGCACACTCTCAAATTTTGGTCGCAAAATGCGACCAATTGGTCGCAGTCTGGAGCCCTGGATTAGATGTGAGGAAGAAGAAACAATCATTTCATAGATGAATCAGTTATCAGTTATTTCCTTAGCGTGTGCATAAATGTGACACAAATGAATTGTAACTGCATAGGATGTAATGATGGAACGTGTACAGATTGTTAGCAGGAAGTAGAGGCAGCATATTTCCCTCTACTCCTTTCCAGACACTGTTTCGTATCCAGGTTTTGTTTTTTTTTATCTAAAGTGAAAGCGGGGGTGGTTCTGATCATGCGTTTGGACTCTGCAGGCCTGGCAGACTTTCAGTACCTGGCCGTGGACCCTCAGGGAGGAACGCACACGTCTCTGTACGACAAAATAATCCTGCGCCAAACGGAGACCCAGGAGTTCTTCGAGCAGCCCGTGCCGTACTTCCTGCCGCCCGTGATCTTCTCGCGCCTGGACAACCCCATGGACTACTTCTACCGCACCGAAGCCCATCAGACCCCGTAGGTCCTTTTTCCTGAAGCATCACTGTTACCATCCGTGTCACCTGGATGACGCGTCTCCTCGTTTCTGGTTGTAGCCAAACGTACGCAAACAAGAACTCCATTGGTTTGAATCGCGCTCGCCGGCCCCACAACGCCATATTTGTCAGCTTCAACGACGCCGTGGTGCCCACAGAGTGTCTGGAGGGGGCCAGGCTGAACTGGGCCCGCTGCTGCCTGAAGGACAACGACCGACGGGCGGAAGAGCAGATGAAGAAGGTGCAGCCGCAGAGGCGTGGGATCACATGCGGATACTGATGCAGCAAACTGGAAACTTGGATGAGTGTTTGGCTTATCTCAGACAAACGTGTCTCGCTCAGATGTTTGAGAGCCGGCCCATCTGGTCCAAGAATGCAGTGAAGGCCAACATCAACATCCACCCGGACAAGCTGAAGCTGCTGCTGCCTCTCTTCGCCTACTACATGGTGAGCTGCAGGGAGAGAAGGAGCCCAGTGGCTTCAGAACCCGTGTGAAGGATTCTGTTGGATCCCGTCTGACGTCATGGCAGAATAACAGCTAGTTAGTGTTTGAGTTGAAGCGTTTGAGTTTTGGGCCGAGTCTTTCACAGTTTCTTGAATGTATACATTTGATCAGTGCTAAAGTAAATCTTAAAAAAGACCCTTGTTTCAAGAAAAGTCGTCTTATTTTCTGTCTTCCAAGAAAAAGAATCTGACCAAGAAAGGTTTTTAAATGCAAAAGGAAAGAATGTCTTGGTGACTAGAGTTTATTTCTTAAAATAAGAATTCCATTTTGCTTTTTTAAAGTAACAGTATAAGAATTTTGATCTTATTTCTAAGGGCTTACTTCCTGGCCGTAGCCCATTTTGTCGTTACTGCGTAGCGATCTTCTGTTCTTCTGACAAACACAACAGAAACAGCGGCGGCGTGTGTGCAGGTGACCGGACCGTGGCGAAGCCTGTGGGTCAGGCTGGGCTACGATCCTCGCAAGGACCCGGAGTCCAAGAAATACCAGATGTTGGACTTCAGGATGCGCTGCAGCACCAAACACGGTCAGCCTGTTTGCAGCGTGCTCGCCCTGCCAGGCTGAGCCCGCAGTCCACCGAAAGAAATCTCTTTTCAAAACCAGTTTCCTCTTTTCAGGATACTCCTTCTCCAAATTGCTGGTGAAAGCTAAGCGGAGCTCCCTGAACTACAGCCTTCCCATCACGCTGAACAAAGCAGGTATTTTTCCGACTCACTGCATCCAGAACCAACTCAAAGGTTTGCAGCAGACTGACGACATGCAGAGGAGGAATTAACCCTTGTGCTGACTTGTGGGGTCCAGATGACCCCACTCCCAACGTTAACGTGCCTCCGACAAGCTAAGTTGGAAGCAACACATCAGACACATACAAACTAAAGTCTCAAAAAGTATTTCAATCGTAAATAAATCTAAACATTTATTAAAATACAACAGTAGATATTTATCATACTTTTACTCAATATTACCATATTTCACCTACTGTATCAAGTAATCAAGCTCTACTTGACTTTAGGTAATGATCACTGTATTTATTTAAGCAAATGTGATTTAAGTGACTTTTTTTGTTTAATTTTCTGTCCTTTTAATTTAATTTAATTTTAACATTTCATCTTTCTGTAATGAGTTTGATAAGTATGTTTAAATTCTTTATTGCTTTGACGACAATGTTTGAAATAAATCAAATCAGATCTGGACCCCACAAGATAGCACAAGGGTTAAGAAACGGAGCTGCAGGAAGTGACGATGCTCACGCCAACCAAACTCCTGCACACCCTACAGATGAAGTAGAAACTCTAGAAAGAACGGTCCACCAGGCCGGATGGGGGAACTAGCACAACATGTCCAGATAAACACAACTAACTCTGTAATGTTGGTCTTAGATACAAGCCGCTGTCAGATTGTTTTTGGCTTATTTAAAGAAAATCTGCCAATGAGGAGAGATTTTTTTGTCTGTATTGTGCCTTTACGAAAAGAGTGAACTCTGACCTCCCAGCATCTCATGGTTTCAGTCCCTCAGGCCACCAGCGTGATGCATATTCCCTCTCAGGAAAAGCCGAGCACCAGCCGGGATTCTGCCCCTTTGTCCTACCAGCTGAAGGTGAGAGTGGGGGTGGAGGGCAGCCGGCTGGTGGATCGGGTGACGACCTGTTTTCCTCCCTTTAGGAGTCTGCATACATCTTCAGAGAAGGCATGCTTCCTCCGTACCGACAGATGTTCTACCAGCTCTGTGACTTGGACGTGGAGAGGTGGGCGTGGCTGTGTGCGCGGGCCTCAGCAGAACCGCGTGAACTCCTGAGCTGAGCTTGTGTTGTTTCCTGTCCAGCATCAGGCAGGCGATCGAGCAGAGCAGCGGGGCGGAGCAGCAGTGCTTGGAGCGAGATGGCTGGTGTGCTGCCGGCACCACGGACAAGCTGAGGGACCTGATCTTCTCCATGATCAAGAAGGTCATGCAGGCTCAGAAACAAGGTTAGAAAGCTCCACTCCTCCCCCCCCCAGAGCCCTTCTGGGGCAGACAGAGGGACAACACGCTGGGGGATCTCAGTCCCATGTCCTGCGGACATCTTCCTCTCTGGGACAGACGTGTAGGTTCAGTTGGGATGAGCTGGACTGCTACTTAACAGCCCCCCTTCATCTGGCTCGACTAGCTGTCGGGTCAGAACCTAATGGCTGATTTCCACGGGTCCGTCTCCGTTGGGTTGCTTGACACAAAAAAACAGAATTGTATTTGTAACGCTCAAGAACATAAACTGTTCATTTAGATTGTTACATTACCAAGGAGGTTACTCACAATGTCAATCCAACAAACACCACAAAACAAACACACAACGTCCAGAACAACCTGCGGGAAATCCGATCCTCCCAAAGCTGTTCTGACAGGACGAAGAGCAAAGCAAAGGACCTCCCACTGTCCTTCCAAATTAGGTCGGAGACGAAGAGATCTCAACCTGATGCTGCTGCAGACGTTCTGCGCCTCCTTTTCCTGCTCCTGTCCTGCAGCTTCTTTCAAACTTTTTTTGTCGCCTCCTCATTGTCATGTCAACCAATCAAAAGTCCTTTTGGAAGGGATGCCATACATGATATTTACAGGCAGTGTAAATATTTACAGACATTTCATTTTGTTATTCCTTATTTATTCCTTTTCTTTACACTTTGTTCTCCCCTTGAGCAATTGATCTTTTTTTTAATTTTATTTTTTTCTTATTTGCCCCTTTCATTCATTTATTCCAGTGTGGCGTTGTCACACATTAATCAGTCAAAATGCTCACATGGCCTCCATCATGTCTGCGTCAGTATCCGTCCCTCCGCATAGCAACGCGAGCTTTACGCAGGAACTCTATTTCCTGTCCGTCAACGCATCAAATTCACGCTTAAAAGCCGGAGGAACAGGAAACAGGTCCAGGTTTCAGAATAAAAACTTCCATTGTGCTTTCAAAATAAAACTTTATTTCATATTTTCGGCGACGTGCCCACGCGATTACTCTGAGCACTGCGTCCATTTTCGGGCGGCAAAACCTAACCTCATTTCAGTCAGACAACTCTTGCAGTAAGAAATATTTATTTGACATTTTCCACATACTTTAGTTGGCATTCACATCTTTTGGTTTGGCATAAGGCTCCGTTCAATTCCATGAGAGATTTCCATAAAACTTTCGGGTAACAAAAACCCCCCTTACGGAGCCCACAGGTGGAAGCCGGGGAGGAGGGTGGGGCGAAGAATGAGCGCTGAAGGTAAGAAAGAGAATGAACGCCTGCGCACCTGGCTTAAATAGGACGCTGAGCAGGTGCATTAATTGACTGAACCGCCCTAGGGTATTAGCTAAGAAACCCTGCTACGAGTCATCTGCCCGAAATACGATTATGAATCGTCATTTCAGTCAGACAACTCTTGCAGTAAGAAATATTTATTTGACATTTTCCACATACTTTAGTTGGCATTCACATCTTTTGGTTTGGCATAAGGCTCCGTTCAATTCCATGAGAGATTTCCATAAAACTTTCGGGTAACAAAAACCCCCAACACTTAATTATCCAGAAGAAGAAAAAATGTGTATGTATAATCAGTGTGTAATAAAATGGGGTGTGTTTTCGGCAGCATTCCATTTCCATTTCATTTCCCAGTATGACTGCTATGTGTGACCCGGCACCATTGACCGTTTGGGCCGCCCCCGTTCAAGTACAGCGCCACGAAGGGAACATGCTATCTAGTGGATCTGCTATGTGTGACCCGGCACCATTGACCGTTTGGGCCGCCCCCGTTCGAGTACAGCGCCACGAAGGGAACATGCTATCTAGTGGATCTGCTATGTGTGACCCGGCACCATTGACCGTTTGGGCCGCCCCCGTTCGAGTACAGCGCCACGAAGGGAACATGCTATCTAGTGGATCTGCTATGTGTGACCCGGCACCATTGACCGTTTGGGCCGCCCCCGTTCGAGTACAGCGCCTCGAAGGGAACATGCTATCTAGTGAATCTGCTATGTGTGACCCGGCACCATTGACCGTTGGGCCGCTCCCGTTCGAGTACAGCGCCACGAAGGGAACATGCTATCTAGTGGATCTGCTATGTGTGACCCGGCACCATTGACCGTTGGGCCGCCCCCGTTCGAGTACAGCGCCTCGAAGGGAACATGCTATCTAGTAGATCTGCTATGAGTGACCCGGCACCATTGACCGTAGGGTCGCTCCCGTTCGTGGAAACCACTAGAGGAACATACTATCTGAAAGAGAGAGGGAAAGAAATAAAAGGGGAGCCAACATAAAATTACTCATACCTGATCATAGAACGTAACTCACTTCCCCCAAAACGCTGTGCGAAACTAATTTGTACCGCCTAACAACCCGTATGATACAAAACTTAACATCCAATCCAAAGCTTTGATGGCGTATTAGGCATGCTGACAGCCATTATTTGAACTTCTATTAACCAAGAACAGCTTGATGGCCATAACTTCTGCCATTGTGGCAACTATAAATACACGAGCTTAAGTACATCCATAATTTCGAAGCTCCCAACGACAGTACAACGAACGAGCCTAGTAGCCATAATTTTCTCCATTCGGCATAACATAAGCGCTCAAGGAACATCATTTAATGAGATCCCAACCAAATATTAAGAACGAGTTCAACGCCCATAATTACTATGCTTCATTGGCATACTACAAAATTGGCTTAAGAACCAAATTCGAGCTCCAGCGCATACTATGATACAACTTAGAACATCCTAATTTTGAGGCTTCCACCCGGCCATAATTTTCTTTTAACATCTATAATTGAAGAATTTACATTCATTCTGCTGTTGACATTGATTGATTAATTCAGACAGAAGTGTCATTGGAATGCAGAGGAGGTCCACCGCCCCGTCACTTTCAGTGCAGCAATAGGTGCGTCGAGCAGTCATCGTTGCAGCATCAGATCAAGGAATGCAGGGGTGACATCACTTCCTGGAAACGGAGAAGCCGATCGGGGCGTAGGGGTACTCAGGCTCAGGATGTGGTGCATAGATAAAACAAAGCAGTATTAGTCTTGACAAGAATATATAAAAATCCCAGAAACTGAGCAGTTTCAAAATGCTTGAGATAAATGAAATAACAGCGCTTTTCAAAGAACAAATCTGAGACAGTGAAATTTAGTAGACAGTTAAAGTAAAGACCCATTGTGGATTTATTGCACCCTAGAAACCATCATGATTACAAATTCCAACAGTGAAATGATAGTGAACTATATAACCTGCACAAAGTCTTAATACCAAATTTTTTATATATTCCAAAGATAAGAAAAGTAACCTTTGGCAGTTTCAGAGGGACGCACCTTCAGGAGGCCATCGAGGAGTAGGTGATGGGAAGAGTAGCCAAGGAGATTTGTAGATGAGGAAGGTCAACATCCCACGTAGCAAAGGATTGCAGCCCGGCTGGATTCGATGCTTTGCATCTGATATTAGTGGTTCTCAAATTGGTGGACAACAAAGTACAGACTACTGAAATTGTAATTAGCCAAGGGCGTCTGGATACTGAAAAAGAAAACTTGAGAGCCATGAGGGATCATAGGTTTTGATAGTATTTTTTTTTTTGCTAGACTGAACCTTAAGCATTTAGAGGCGGAGTATAAGCCACTAAATGGGGAAGCATCTAGCAGACTGTCATCTGCTTAAGCAAGGAAGATAGAAGACTGACTTGTGGACACAAGATTTAACTCTTGAACTAAGCTTGACAGCGCAAGTGATGATTTCCTACGGTCAGGGTAGAAATTGCTCAAGGTGTTATTTAAACATTAACCAAGTCAACTGATGACACAATACTGTCATTCACTATTGAAACAGCCCTAATTTAATCTCCAAGGATGAAATAACCGGACGACATCTTATAAATCATCAGAGCTGTAGATTCTGGCGGCCGAACAAACACAAACCACTCTTAAATCTTTTCCCCCAAACCAGAAGGCACAGCCACAGAACAACAAGTGGATGGAGCCTGAAAACACGACAGTCATCATAACATAACTACTCCAAGCATAGAGAGGGAAGGAACAAACGCAAAACACGAAAACCAGAACAGGAACACGGGGCCCAGGATGGAACTACCCAGAACAAGATGAACACAATATGAACAGAAGACCATAGGACCAAAGCCACAGCAAATGTCAGGTGGCCCAATCATTGACAAAGCATATGCAAACCAAAATGAATAAACACGCTGCACAAAAGCCAAAGATGACATAATGGGGAGAGACAAGCAGCAATGAACCATCCAATCCATAGAAGAAAAATAAATCCGGAAGAGTGGAGGACCATACAGTATAGACAACGTGGAACTCAGATTAGAAAATAAATCCCCCCCCCACAAAGATCCAAAGACCAGGGATACAGAGGAAATTCGGCCACCGAGAAACCATCAATAACTCGCAAAGAGAAGGAGACCCATTGCCTACAAATATCCAGTACAGAGCTTCTGCTAAGAAAGTTGAAAGTATGAGGACTGCCACGGCAGCTGAAAGGTAAACCGACAAACGCGTCGAGCACCAACTGAATGCCAAGAGACGCCGAGAGGCATAGAGGCAGAACAGGGAGAACATCAGCGATAAGACATCCTCAGCGTTATGTCGTGCTCGGAGGAAAATCGTGGAGACAGCCTGGGCAGCTGAAGAAAATATATATACTAATCCTGAAGGCACATGAGGAACCAGGCCACAGATGCCCAAAAAAAAATGAACTGTGAGGCGCCAACGGGTCCAGAGCACGTCACGAGAACCTGAACCTTCGAAGGGCCACCCTTAGTGGGGCTTTGAAAAACGATGCCCCGGAAAAAAAATCCATCACACAGCCCCCACAAACCTCCAGACCAAACCAGAGAAACGAATAACAATAACTGTCCAGCCGAGAAAAAAGGCAGCGACGAGACTGACACGCTAATGCGGCCGACGCAAGTCCCCAGCCAGGGCAGGACCTACTGGGGTACACGGAGCAGGGAAAAAAGGCGAAGCAGAACCAGATGCAGAACGTGCGGGGGCAACGAACGAGTGATTAAAATGAGCCAAAGACACCGCATAAAAGAGACCAAACATAGGGAATTTGTCCACAGAAGAGAGACGGGTCCAAGAGACAAATTCACATTAAGACTAACCAACAGCTACAACAACGAAGAAAATAAACAGAAGAGCCGCCATAACAAAAAAGCCAGCATCTAATTAAAGATAGTCACGAGTCACCTTCAGCACCTAAAGAACAAAACGGCAACAAAGAAAATGCAAAAAACCACAAATAATTCAGCCAGCATGAGAAACCAGGCCAGACAAGGACCGCCAGCCGTCACAACTACAGAAAAGACCCCACAACTCCTGAAACAATAACCGGACGACGCAGAATAACAGCAGAAAATGAATCAGAAGTTCACCATGAGCGGACCACGAGTCACAAAAACTACAATTCCCAGGGTCCTTAGGGGCGCGACGTCACCATACACGGAAGTAAACAAAACAAGACTCAGCCCAGAAAAACGAACCAGGAAAGACCGCACGCCGCTCACCTGAGAAGACCGGCCGACCACGGCAGACGATAGACCCGGACAGCTCCAGATCCGGGCCCACGGACAACCCGAATACCGCGGAAAGCGCACCCCCTGCAGATGCACGCGACCGCGGCGAAACGAACGCGCTGGGCGCCGTTAGCCGCCCGGAGATCGCCGCTAGCTGCCCGGCAAGAGCCGCAAAAAGAGCAGACACGGCGAAAAAACGGAAGCCCACATCAGAAATGGGGAATAACCATCCAAGGATGGGGGGAATACAGCAAGACGTCGAAGAAAAGGAGATCCGCCGGATCCGCGAGCACGGGGAACGGCGAAGAATGAGCGCTGAAGGTAAGAAAGAGAATGAGCGCCTGCGCACCTGGCTTAAATAGGACGCTGAGCAGGTGCATTAATTGACTGAACCGCCCTAGGGTAGCTAAGAAACCCTGCTACGAGTCATCTGCCCGAAATACGATTATGAATCGTCATTTATGACACATAACATGCACTTTACAACGACTCTGTGAGGAAGGAGAGGGGATGGGGCACAGCTGCTCAAGGTTTGGGTACGATGACTCAGAAATAGCAGGAGAAATGACTCCCCAGCCAGCCGGGGGGAGGAGAGACGGGCCGGAGACGCAACAGAAACGATGTAAACTAACTGGCAGCGTTGAGACGGACTCCTGACGCAAAGCGACAGAGATGATCCACAGACGGATCAGCGTAAATTCAGGGTCAGAGTGGAGCAGACCAAACTGCCTGGAAAAACCCTGCAGTTCCAGCAGCTGCTCATTTGGGGGCGCTGTTATCCCAAACAGCTCCGACTAGGAAGTCCTTCGAAAACTTTGTTTAAAACCTCCTCCTGTCACCATGGTTACTGTGATTGACACTCTGACAGTTTACTACTTGTTTTCGTGAGTTTGTAACAGAATACTGTGCTTCTGGGAACACTCACTAACGTCATGTCTGCGCTGCAGCTCAGCTGAACCAACACCCTGCAGCAGAGTTCAGGGGATCTTCTACGTCTGCTGGAAAAGCAGGCGACCTGCAGCAGGGAGGCCCACCCCGAACCGTGGAAGTAACCCCGTGTCTTTTCTTCAGGGTTCCCTGACCTCGCCAAAAAGAGACGGCGCAACAAACTGTGTTTACCATCTGTGTTGAAAGATGCAGAGGAAGAGGAGGAGGAGGAGGAGGAGGAGGAGGAAGAGGAGTGTGAAAACAAGGAGGATGAGGAGGACGAAGATGATGAAGTTCTGCCGTCTGACGGAAGTGAAAACGAGATGGAGACAGAAATTCTTGATTATTTGTGACAAAAGTCATTTTTGACCTCAAGCTTTTTGTTTTGAAATTGAGTGTATTTAAATATTATAAATAAAGTTAAAAGCTGTTAAGTTTTATTATTAAAAGAAAAAAGTTGTTCCGTCTTTTGTCACCATTCAGACTTCATTAGACCTAACCTTTTTATTTATTTATTTTTCAAAATTGTTTTTATTGGATTTTAGAGCAGCAATATTCAACACGCGATAACAACTATGAATACACCCCCCCCCATTGAAACCAAAAACAAAAGGAAAAAAACCCCAAACAGAAAGGCGATACACATCCCATCACTAAGCCTAATATACACCAAAAACTAATAATAATAGTAATGAATAACTAAAATTAAGAAAATAAAATGGCAGTACAACATATGTGATGTATCAAAAGCAGCTCTCCAGGGATCATAGATGTGTAAAGCAATAGAACACACAAAACACAAGAATGGTCTTCATAAACAGAGAACAAATAGTTCAGGTCAGTGATATTTTAAAGTGACAATGAGTGAGCGCAGATAAAATAAATAAAAGTACATTTTTTGTTTTGGGGGGAAAAGGAGAGCCAGTTAGGTGGGTATATTACGTGATTGTAAGGTGTTCACGTGTCCAAAAAAGGTCTGCCAAAGTTTAAAGAACTTGCCCGTGGCGCCACGTAGAGTAAATTTAATCTTTTCAAGTTTACTATAATGCTAAACATCTTTACTCCAGATTTCTAGCGTAGGAGGAGAGGGAGACTTCCAACACAACAAAGTCCTGCATCTTGCCAAAAAACGGAGAAATGCCACAAAATCTGATTTTAGTGCTGGCAAGGTTGGCATATTGGGGATAACCCCAAACAAGGCTGTTAACGGCTCAGGTTGGAGGGGCAATTTGAGGGTCTGTGATAAGAACCCAAAGACGTTAGTCCAATATTGTGCAAGTGATGGACATGACCAAAACATATGAGTAGAAGAGGCGGGGGATTGGTGACAACGATCGCATTCAGGATGAATATCTGGGTATATCTGAGAGAGTCCAGATTTAGTCCAGTGTGTTCGGTGCAAAACTTTACATTGAGTCAATCCATGTTTAGCATACAATGAGGAGCTATGGACCCGCTTCAGGATTTTGTCCCAAAGGTCGTCCTGGATCACAAAACCCAAATCCTGCTCCCATGCCATTTTAACAGTCGCAGTAGAAGACTTGCCCATTAAACATATCCTCTCATACAGACATGATATCATCCTTTTTGATAGTGGTGGTGGCATCAGAAGATTGTCAAAATCATGGTCGGGTGGTCTGGATGGAAAGTTGTTCAAAGGAGGCAAACGTGCCCTCAATATGGAGGTCCTTGAGTGATAGACCTCACCTTTTTTTAGAGAAGAAAGCCTCCTCACAGTCAGACCTCGTGATGAAAGATGACGGGAAAAAAACGTCAAACAAACAAAAGGGATTCTTCAAATCTGGAGCCGAGCTTCAGTTTCTGGTCACGTTGTGCTGGGTGAACGCTGTCCCCCTGCATGAGTTCCCTCTGGGGTGATCATTACTGTTTAGAAGAGACTTTCACAGATTCACGAGGAGGTTTGGATGAACTTCTTCCTCGTTTATGCTCCATCTGGACAAAACTTGTGAGGAGGTGAAGAGCAGCTCTCTGTCTGTAGTTCATGTGTCATCATGAACTTCAGGGAATTGGTAGCTTTGTTCTTAAAGTTAAAATGACTCCTGATGTTTGAGTTGGACTCACTACCTAGAAGAAGACCAAAGAAGAGGTTGGTGGATGCAGGGAGGGGGGACATGAGGGGGGAGGCTGTAAGAGAAGAGGATGCAGAGGAGCAGACATTAGGAAAAGAAGCAAACTGATGAGTCCGTTCTCACACTGATAGTTCTGTCATGCTCAGACAGCTGAGGGGGGAGTCAGTTGAGAAGGAACACAGGAGTAATGTGACCAGCTGATGAGAGTTCCCAGGGGTGGGTGGGGTACTCCAACATCTGTTCATCCATCCATCTCAACCCGCTGACGGTCATCACGGTTGCTGGAGCCTATCCCAGATGCTGTTGGGCAAAACTGGACAATCAACTTGTAGAATCAAACTTTCCTCTTGGACTGACACTTTAACCCAACAGGTGAGTCGTTTGCATTTAGTAACCGACTGAAAGGAAAAGGAGGCAACACAAGAACTTCTGAGATCTGACACTGAAGGACGAGCTTTCAGTTAGTCTGTGTTTTACTTTTGTTCTTCTAAAGGCTTGGATTATGTCAAATAAAATACCTCTTCTAACTTTACCCCCCAAGAGTCTTTATAACTGCAGACATAAGTTATCTTATGTTTTACTGAAACACTTATCCCTTGTGCTATCCTAGGCACTTTAACATTGGGAGTTGGGTCATCTAGACCCACTAGACAGAGCTCTGAACCTTTTTTTTCAATGATTTGAGATCTTCACTGGTTCCATGGATTACATGAAATTTTTCCACCTTTATCCACCTTTGTCATGGTAGGGAGAGCACGTCAAAGTAAGGGCGGGGTCATCCAAGACAGCACAAGGTAATATTTTGTGCTATAATCAGTTTTTTTCCCTTGATTTTTATTGTTTTAAGGCAAATTATTAAATACATTCTCAACCAAAAAGTTGCATCTTTGTAGACAGACTCTAAGCCAGATTTCTGGAATGATTACAGGGATGAAAGTCTGGCTGCAGCAACGTTGCAGTAATTTCTGCTTGGTGTGCAAACAACTGCAGACCTTTGCGAGCTGGACAACTGTGCAAACAAACACTTTGGGGTTGTGTGATGTGAACTGGAAGGTGGATCAAAACAACCCTGGAAAGTTTGTCACATGTGCACATGAGGCGTCACGACGCTCATAGGTGCTGTTTGTATTTTGGCTTCATTTACACAGGGGGAGGTTGCTGGTTGAGGACTAGAAAACACTGCTGAACCTGCTGGCACACATCACAGTTTGCGCTGATTAAACATATATTTCTCACAAATACACCAACAAAACTGAAGAGGTTCCTGTGAGTCCCACACAGACTTCGATGAAGGTCTGTGGTCCGGCCGACAATTAGGGCCAAAATCAGGGCACCCATCACCATTGTTGGGGAGCACCTGATGCCACCCCTAGCAACAAAACCCCCATGCAGGGTAGCATCCGCGGTTGGACTCAGCTTACGGGCAGCCTGAGGCCGCCCACGCTCAGCCGACCCAACCGGGGGGACAGAGGGAAGCCACCATTATAAAACCCTCTGCAGGTGAGCAGCTGGTGGCACAGGTGGAATCATTGTACTAAGTGACCCCCCACCTGCTACATTATGGGTGAAAATAGACTGTTCATTCTCAGTTTGTTGATATTTCGCCTCATACTGGTGGGGCTTCTGGTTAGAAACAGGTTTAGTCATTTTGATACCTGTGTGCAACAGATCTGATTTCTGTTTTCTTTCCATCCTTTTGTACAAATCTGACACACATAAGCTCTGTGGTTAATCCAGCTTCACACTAAATACATTTGAATAAAGTTGTTTTCCATGAGTTAGAACAGAGAATCCAAACTTTCTGTGACATTTCTAGGAGTGTTTAAATGTCACCCAGAGGTTAATTATAAACCCAGCTGTCCTCCACAGATGATAATATACTTTATCAAACTTTTTTCATATAGAAATCCACAAAGTTCTGATGTTTCTCTTTTAAAGCAGTAATGCAGACGCACTGTAGAATTTCACCAACTCAATACCATCACTGTTGCTGCAGTGAAGCTCATTTTGTCCTGTTTATAGTCATGAATGTCGTCTGAAAGACACACATTTTGACAGACCAGAGGAAGAGAAACTGTTGCAAAGACTTGAATTTGGTGCATTTAGGAAAGAAAAGAAAATTAAAAAAAAGATATTTAACACGAAAAAAATTCATCGTCATTTTTCTTCTGATGCTTTTCTGTTGCAACGTTTCTTGAAAAAGTTTTAAGTTATTGTATGTTCTTTAGAGGACTTTTTTGTGTTTTTAGGTAAATGAAATAAAGCTGATTATGAAGAAAACACCTGGCAAATAAACAAAGGACATTAGTGAGGGGAAGTTTGATTAATAAAGAGTGGGCTGGTGCCGGCAGGGACCCTCTGGGTGGGGGGCTTGTCCCCTGTCCAGTCTGCGTTACAGCAAAATGGGATTGCATTATGGGATTGCTGTGAGACCTCACAGCATGTTGGACAGCTGAGTAAACTCAACGGAGGGTCTGGAATTGGACGTGTACACGAAATAAGATTAGACATCACCTGTGAAGAGTTGGACGGTGAAGGCTGTGGAAGCTTGTTGCTTCAACTCTTTAATTCCCACATTAACCTGCATTCAATAACTGATTGAACTGAATTTAATAGTTTTTCTATTCTAAAGGCTTTATTTCATATGAAAAAGGTAGAAGCAATAAAGTCAAAAGATCTGTGTCAGCTTCGTATTTTAACATTTCTTCGTGAAAATTATGTAAAATTACTGGAAAGCTTAACCCTGTTTACATTTTGCCTGTTTCTAGCCGCGCCCCCTTTAGTCAGAGTGACTTTTTTGCATTTGAGGAGGAGGAAGAAACTGCTGAAGGCATTTAATAGTTTGTCTTCAAAAGACTGGCTTACTTTCAGATTTGATAGATGAATCTAACTTCATAGCAATCGTTGTAACAATTTTTTTTCCACATCTCACTTGCAGCAGTGGCAGAAACCATGCGTTGTATTCCATTTTTTGATCATTTTTTTACTCTGCTGTCTGAATTCTAATGAAGCCAGCTTATGTCTTGAACCAGGTCCGTACTTTACATGAGGACATAGCTTTTGAATAATAAAGTTAAATGAAGGGCAAGAGGATTTTATCTGTTTTTTCCTTGATAATTTGTTTAGGAGGGGAAGAAAAGGAAAGTCATGAGTAGTGAATTCCTTTCAAATCAATAATGAATATGGTAATTTAAATACAATTTCCTCTACTAACTAAAGTAATGAATTACTTTTTAAAGTAATTTACCCAACACTGGTTATGTAAGTATTAAACACAAAGTTAATTATTTTCCGGCGGGTGAGAAAAAAGCTCTTTGAAGGTGTGGTTGCTCAGATGTTGTGTTGGTCAGAGGTGGAGTCTTCTTTATAAAGTCAGCTTATCGTCCATCCGGACTTCCAGTAGGATCCTGATGGCCATGCTTGGGATTTTGGCTGCTGTTGCCGTGTTTTTGCACACGGTCTCTGCTGCCTCTGTAAGTCTTCTTTTCTTACACAAAACTCTGCTTCAGTCGTGTCGGTTCAGATTCCCAGTCCCTGTTCTTCAGAACTACTGGACCATGAAAGGTTATCTCTCTAAGGCCAGTTGTCCCAAAGAACGCCTCTGCTTAAGTTGTGCTAAATTTATCAAAAGTTCAACTCGAAAAATTGTTGTTTTTGCTCATGCATGCATGCTCTGTATACTATTGCACCATTTCTTTAGCATTTAAGCTTCCCTGAAGCCACAAGAGTTTTTAAAAACACCATAATCGCAGGTTAAAAAGGAAAAGTCTGAAGCTCTGAACTGATGCTTTTCTGAACATTACGGTGGCTTGTTTTCAAGACTTTGATTTCATCAATGAAATCTGTTTAAACTCATGTTTATTTACTTCTTCATAATGTGGACTGAAATGATCGGAATTGGGTAATTCCCATCTGAACGGATGTGTTTCGACCATCAGTCTCTGGTGCTCTGCGATAAGCTGAAATGGCCTTTTCTGTGTGTGTTTGTTTAAAGCTCGGTGTCGTGAACACTGAGGGAGGGATGGTGGAGGGCAAAACCATCCGCCTGGGGTTACTTCGTACTATGGACGTCTTCAGGGGTGTCCCCTTCGCTGCTGTTCCTGGACGGTTTGAAAAGCCGAAGCCTCACCCTGGATGGGACGGTGCGTAGATTTACAGGGACTGAAGGAGGTGTTTCACTCCTTTTAATGGACTGAGAATTAAACGACAATTCATATTTATGAAGTAAAAGTTTTATAGTTTACTGACATATGCAGCACCTCATGTGTGTCCAAACTAAACTGTTTTATCAACACAGCATTTGATTCTTCTGTGTTTAGGTGTTATGAAGGCCACTCAGTTCAAGAGCAGGTGTCTTCAGCTGGACCTTACCTTGACTAACACCCTGGGTAGTGAGGACTGTCTGTACCTCAACATCTGGGTTCCTCATGGCTCCTCAGGTAGGAACTGACAGTTGATTATAGAGTTTGATGATGAATCAAGATGCACTACACCTTTTTTTGTCTTTCAGTATCCACCAACTTACCCGTCATGGTCTGGATCTACGGTGGTGGTTTCTTGGCCGGAGCTTCGATGGGGGCCAACTTCCTGGACAACTATTTGTATGATGGGCAGGAACTGGCAGACAGAGGAAACGTTATTGTGGTGACGTTGGGATACCGTGTTGGAAGCCTGGGCTTCCTGAGCACCGGAGACTCTGAACTTCCTGGTGGGTCACTGACAAGATCTTGATAAAAACTGGATTTGCTAAAAGTTTCATTGAAATGCCATTTCTTCGTGTGAACTTGTCCACACTCGATTTTGATCAGGAAACTATGGTCTGTGGGACCAGCAGGCTGCCATTGCATGGGTGCACAGGAACATCCGGGCATTTGGAGGAGACCCCAGCAACATCACCGTCTTTGGAGAGTCAGCAGGTGGAGCCAGCGTCAACTTCCAGGTAAGAATCCAGCTTTTCTTTGCAACACTTTGTGACAACAGAGGAAAGAAACGTCCAATTCACACTTTCTTAGTAACAATTTTGATCCATTCAAAGGGAACACAGCTTTATCTTGTGGTAGAATGTCTGTCTTGAGATTTGCAGGAGCATGGTTCCAATCTTATGTAAAACTTTATAAATGGGACCCAATGGTTGACAGCATTAAGGGGTTGGATTGGGGGTTAAACTACCAAATCCTTCCCGGGTGTGGCTGTGACTGTATCTCATTGTTCCCCCAGGGGACGGGTCAAATGCAGAGGACAAATTCCCCACAGCCAGCTGTGTGACAACTGATCCACTTTTCTCTTTCAACTGACAGATTCTCACCCCTCACAACAAAGGGCTCATTAGGAGAGCCATCTCCCAAAGTGGGGTTGCCCTTTGCCCTTGGGCAGTCAACCACAACCCCCGCAAGTTTGCTGAGGAGGTAAATAGCAGCTTCTCATATCTGTGAACTATCTGCATTTGGATCTTTTATTACATATGCAAGGTTTCAGTTATAGTAAATAACAAAGAGTTGCTGGAAAATGCCTTTAGGTTGCCCTCAGAGTCAACTGCCCTACCGATTCCAGTATGGCTGCCTGTCTGAAGATGACTGATCCTTTTACCTTGACAAAGGCGGGAACTATCCATCTGTCTGGCTCTCCTGATCGTAAGCCCACCCCTGTTTTCTTTCTCTGAAGATTTAGGTCTCACACTGTGTTGAAGTCTATCAGCTGTTAAGGACCGGTAACTGCTGTTCAACAATTCTGTGCAAACCTGGCAGGATCACACTGAGTCAGCAGATGCGGTTTCCAAACAAATTTGCCAGTTTGCCAGGATGGAGGAAAACAGGATGTTAAGGGTCTCAATTAAAAATATAGTCAGTGTTGGGCTTGTAATGACTGCTAAACCCCTGAGCTATAGCCAGGGTTATCGCCTCAAATATCAGGCCCAAGTCCTTAATATTAGAGATCTCAATTGATCATAAATCTTCTTATTGCCAAATGTTAGGAAAACTGAGTTAAAAGGTTGTCCACTAGGACAGGTTAGTCCTTAATCGAATTGTTGGGTGTACTCAGAACCAGAGTTTTTTTTCCCTCAATAAGCCAGAACAAATTTTCAGTCTGTGGAACCTCATCCGGGACCAGAAACGCCTCTCTGACCCATCTTTGAAGGTGGTTTCATGTTTGTTTCCAATCGCACTGTGCTTCGGCTCGCTCTGAGGTTCCTTAGTCTGAATACAATCCGTCCTTGGAGCAGAACATCTGGACCAAAACGGCCACCATTGTAAGTTGTCACATGACGTTAACAAATTAGGAATGAAGAAACCGATGGGTCATGGACAAACATAAAGCAACAATTGACATTTTATCAAACAGATAAAAGGGTCCAACTGTTTATTTGTTAGAACGTGTATTTCAGCACACCTGAAAATGCTTCTTACATGCTTTTGTGTGTTTTGTTACGTGCTACGCGCACAGTGCTGCTGGGATGTCACCATACCTTGTAGTTTCTTAACAGAATGCCATAATACCACAACTATGAGACACAGCAACTCATTGAAATGTGGTCGGATGAGTTCAGGCTCATTAAAACAACTTTTAACGTGACCCACATTGCTTCTCGCTGTTTACCCGAAAATCTACATGTCATAAACACTTATCAGCGTACCTTCACACCCGACGTCTCCTCATCACTCCTGTTTCTAGCATCCTCTGAGTTTTCTGTTAGATGATACCATGGCTGTTCCCAGTCCAGCAGCATCACCATTGTTATCCGACAGGGAGCTTCGCTCCCAGAGATCCTCCTCCAATTTATGCTTTCTTTTTCTCAGGAATCCCTGTGGCAACGCCACTCCCCCAATGGGTTCTAGCATTTTGAGTTTTGCACAGTTTTCTGGTGGTACTTACAAATGTTTATCTCAAAAAATAATATAATATTTTTTATAAATAATATTCTTAACGCATAGAAACAGGATTTGCTATAACGTTTCCACCTTAATGAAATATACCTTATTTAAAAAAAATCCTGCTATGTTCTTTGTCATCTTTAACTGTTTCTATTTCTTACACTGAAAACAAAAAGTGGAAGCAAACCATCAGTGTAATTGAGAGCCTGCTGCTTTTTTCAGAGCCCATTGTGAACAACCTGGTCTTGTCACCTGTGATTGATGGAGACTTTCTGCCAGATGAGCCTCACAACTTGTTCCACAACGCTGCAGAAGTTGACTACATTGCTGGAGCCAATGACATGGACGGACATATCTTCACTGGTTTAGACGTTCCATCTGTCAACAATGATATAGTTGAAACTCCCATGTAAGTTAATTCATGCTCACTACTAGACCATCTGTACCAGACCAAACTTTATCCCTTAGTCACTACTGCCCTCATTGATGGAAACGGGCTGGCTGCAGGCCAAATATGTGCAAATCTGAACAGACACACAAGTGGGCTGCATGTAGACCACTTTGTGAGCCTGTGGAGAGAAAATGTTCATGCACATTTTTTTGACAGGCAGGTTGTAGTGAAGACTTTTATAACATGCAAGCGTATGTGAGGGGGACGAAGGTGAGACACAGGCACGTCGTAGAAATCTGTGGACTGTGCAAGCCGTTAAGAGTTTTCCAAATGATAAGTGCGTACTCCTTGGGTGTCCGTGCGTGCAGCATGACTGTTAGAAATGAGAAAATTAGACAGAGTGTAGGTTATGTGGACTTCTTACAGGGGTCTTACAACACTTAGCTCTAATCTGCACACCCTGTGCATGCAGCAATCCTGCATGGTCAGTAAGAAGCCAGGGCGCTCCCCTCACCAAAAACTAGAGTAAGGCATAAGGGTACTGTACAACAGCATCACGTGTATGTTGTACGTGCATGTAACTAACAGTATCCTTACAACAACTTCAGGATACACTTACCACACACACAACAATTGTATATTCCATTTTCAAGACTTCCCTTATGGTAAATGGTAAAAATGGTAAATGGCTTATACGTATATAGCGCATTTCTACCTTACTCGAAGGCCCAAAGCGCTTTACAGTCACAGACCCATTCACCCATGCACACACACAGTCACACACTGGTGGCGGCTCCACTGCCAAACACTGGCACCCGCCTACCACCAGAGGCAAGTTGGGGTTCAGTGTCTTGCCCAAGGACACTTCGACACATGGGTGTGCAAGGCGGGAATAAAACCTGTAATCTTGCAATCATGGGTCGACCGCTCCAAGCGTCTTAACCCTTGTGCTATCCTATGACCCCCCCCTTACATTCACGTGTTATCCTTACCATGACAAAGGTGGATAAAGGTGGAGAGGATTTCATGGAAACCAGTGAAGATCATAAACCATTGAAGTTAAAGGTTCAGCACACTGTTTAGTGGGTCTAGATGACCCAACTCCCAATGTTACAGTACCTAGGATAGCACAAGGTTTACGGAAACTGCAAGGCGCATTTGCGCGGGTCAGTGGGTTAGACCCACCTTAAGACACCTCCGCTTAAGATGATCGCTGGTGTGTATTGCAATTTCCTGTGCATGGGTGAACCCCCATACGGATGCACGTCAAGACGTTAGTTGGATTTAGTTGTTTTGGTGAGCAGGTGGGTGTTGTACCTGATCTCTGTCCAAAAACCTTTCTGATCTTTGCAGTGAGGATGTGAGGAGGCTGTTGGGTTCCCTGACAAAGGAAAAGGGGCAGCTGGGTTTGGAGAATGCTTACTCCACCTATTCTTCAGACTGGGGATCAAATCCCAGCTGGGCTAAAGTGAAGCAAACTGTCGTAGCCATCGAGACAGACTACATTTTCCTGATTCCCACACAAACTGCCCTTTATCTTCATGCTGAAAAGGCAACGTAAGAAAACGTCTGCAAGCTGTTTTCTGTAGTTCTGTTGTATCTTGTTAGAATGCCTAACTTTGGAATGTTTTCTAATTAAACTTTAACATCTCCTTATTTCCTTCACCAAAGAACTGGTCGTACCTACTCCTACCTTTTCTCTGAGCCTAACCGAATGGGTGGTCTTATTGCTCCCTACCCCAACTGGATGGGTGCTGACCACGCTGACGACCTACAGTATGTATTCGGAAAACCTTTCTCCACACCACTGGGATACTGGCCTCGTCACAGAGACGTCTCCAGCTACATGATTGCCTACTGGACCAACTTTGCCAAAACTGGGTAAAAACCAACAAAAACACAAAGTTTCATAAAGAAAAAAGGCGAAAAAACTCTAACATGTTTTTTTTTGTTTTTTTTATTCATAGAGACCCTAATAGTGGAGATCTGAAAGTTCCTGTTGCCTGGCCAAAATTCCAAAACTCAGACCACAAGTTTTTGGAGATCAACGCCAAAACAAACAGTGAATCTGTGAATGAAATGTTGAGGTTGCGTTATGTGCATTTCTGGGCCAGTGTGTTTCCCAAGCTTCCTTCACAGTGAAGAGTTGATGCTCCCCAGTAAACGTTAGACCAGAGAACAACAAGCAAAATAAATCTCTTTCAGAATGTTTCTTGCTGTCATTGTGCTTTATTACAGGCTGCCTCTTCTTACACACACATGTACGGGCAGACTGCCTAACTCCTCTTCAGTCTGATATTAGGGTCCAGTTTTACCTGTGATTTGCAAAGACATTTTTAGAAATGATTGTCTTAGAATTCTTTAAAGCATCCTTTTGAACCAATGAACATCATTTTTAGATGACACATTTAAACAAAAATGCTTTACCACACTGGAGCAGCAGACGTGGGTCATGTAGGAGAAAAAATGTTCGAACCATGTGTGACGTCACTCATTAAAAATGCCTTACTTCCCGGTTTCAACGAAATGACGTCAATTCAGTCGCTCTTTTTATCCCAATATGTACATTGCCTTGTTCGAGCCAGAAATGGTCAGTGATTGGTCCAAGTCAGTCTGAGTCATCATTTCTATGGCAACCACTTTCATCAATTAGGAGGGAGCTCCTTGAAAAGCAACACCCCCACCACTTGAAAGAGGGCTCACAAGAATCTATCAATCGGACGTTTATAACGTTTGAGGTAAAACCACATACTTTTATCGAGGCATCTGATTGGTGTGTTTAGAACTTGAATAACTTGTTCTATGAAAAAAATCAAGAACATGTTAAAAGAAAAGGTATCAGAGCAAGAATGGTTATTCTGAACAGTAGAATAACTAAGTAGCAGCTATTCATTTCTCTATAGATGTCTACGGGATTTTGGCTTCTTGGAGCCACCGGGTAAACTCCTGTTTGGCATGGGAGGGGGGGGCACTACGTCCAGTTCTCATGTACAGTCAATGATCAATCCATTTTACACATTTTTTTAGTTGCTTTCCAGACTTTCAGGAGGAATTTCTTAACTTGTCTTTAGGTTTGAGGTTGGAGTGTTCTTTTTCCTAATAATCATGATGCAAAGCACCAACTATATTTATTCTATTCATCTTTGATCTTGCTAGATCAGATATAATTTGAGTTAATCAGACGGACAGTTGCAGTTCTTATGACCAATGTGTTCCTGAAGCCCTCAGAATGAAAGCTTTTATGAGATTTCATAAAGTTAAAATGACTTCTATTTAAAGAAAAAAGTCATAGTCCCCTCCCAGCCCCCCTCACTGCTATAGACTTTTAGTCTTCTTTTAGAAATTACTTTTGCTAGAGATGTGTTTTTAGGATGCTTCACGTTTTCTATGAGCTTTCATCTCTACGTCATAAATTCCACTACTCACAGTAAGTTAGGGCTGTTGTTATTTAAAAGAGTGATTTACCTATTTGGTCTGAATTATAATTAAAGAAGTAAACCTTTTCTTTGATATCTACAATAATGAATGAGAAGAAAAACTATTTTCCTTTTGTAAATATCAATTACCCCCAAAATCTAAACAATATTAAAGATCACCCCAAATAACAAAAATGGACCATGTCAATAGCGGTTATTTCCACCATCTGCTGCAGTGACAGCTTGTCAAGCTGACATCTCATAATCCTCACTAGATTTATGATGTTGTTCTGAGGCCATACTCTTTCATAAGTGCTACATGCAGTTCTGCCAGGTCACTTGGAGGTCCGACTATCCAGTCTCCACTCCAGGTTTTCCCAGATGTGCTCTATGGGGTTCAGGTCAGGACTCATTGCTGGCAATACCATATGAGGCCACTCCCACTTTCTGAAGTCTAGCTGTGAGAATTCATGCATCATGTGGTGGAGCGTTATCATCCATGAACAGACATTTGGGGGTGTGCTGGTGGAATTGGTAGATAATGATGGTTCGATGACATCTCTGAGGTAAAAATGTGCAGTGACTGAAACTTCTACAATAACCAAATCAGCTTTGCTCTGACTGGTGATTCCTGACCAGACTGTTGCACCTCCAACAAAGCCGACCCCTAGGACCATGTTGACCTCGGCATATCGCTCACCTCGCCTTCTCCAGCAACGCTGATGACCAACATTTCTATGCAAGGTCACCTGACACTCGGTGGACAGGATGGTAGACCATTGCTGCATTGTCCAGGTCACATGGTCTTATGTCCACTGCAAGCATTCAGGGGGGTGTCTTGGAGTGGTCAGGTGATGCTGCTCGTCCGTTAAGTGACGTCTTGTGTTTATGATGAACTTGACCGGAACTACTGACAAAATCAGCTTTTTGTCTCCACAGACTGTTGACATTGATGCCATATAAGGTTTTTGTCTTAGAATATTGTGGTTTTGGCATCAATGAGCAATACACACTGAACACAGTGAGGCCATTATGTGGAAAACACTAAATGAGGTACTGTGTGTCTATTACAGGGGTCGGGAACCTTTTTGGCCGAGAGAGCCATAAACGCCACATATTTTTAAATGTAATTTAGAAAGAGCCATACAATAATGTAGCGTCCCTGTCCCACACTGAGGCACGGAGACTTAACCTCTTTTAAGGTTCTTTATTCTGGTTACTGCAGACCGCAGCAAACGCCGTAAAATTAATTCATCAACTCCTGAATCTCTCCCGCTGAGACGAGAGCGCTTCTCCCAACTTTATATTCCATGCTCCCGCTCCAGTCCTCCTATTTCCCTTATTCGGCCCATAGCTGAACCCCATTGGTCCAAACTACCTAACAACAGGCTGAGCGACAGAACTGAGAGCCAATCAGATCTCTGCTTGATGCGTTTGCTGAACTCCAGAACTTTTAACGCGTCCCAACAGCGGACCTAACTCAGTCCGCGACAATATGTTTAAAACTAAATATACAAGTGAATGTGAGCATTTGATGTAATTTCAACATTTTTAAAGTACAATAAGTCTGTGGATTCTTTTTAATAACATGGTTATGCTGTTACTAATAAATGATGAGTATTTCTCGTGGTGGTTTTGCTGATGGTCTAGTCTGGTTGATCCGTGGTGAGTTTCAGCTTCATGCAGGCGTTGAGACTTTAAACGTGATGGTAGGTCTGAATGTTCTGTAGATGTGACAAAGACTCACATGCAGACCTGGAGGCAAACACACACACACACTGCAGTGAGTGACGGGCAGCGGGTTTCACGTTATTACAAAGCAGAAAGCGGAGGGTGGGGGGCACCCCCACCCTCTGCTTTCTTCCTCACATCCCGTCCCCGCATCTGCGCGCTCTTTCTCAGAGACGGGAGCGCGCAGGTTTAGGCACGGCAATTAATAGGTTTCATGCTGGAATAAACTCTGTGAAATAGTAGATAATAGTAAACTGAGTTCTGGCGCAGATTTTTCTCTCCAAGCACCACTACTACTGCGCGCCCCTCTGGCATCGCATCGCGCACGAGAAGGACTGGTCTAATGAAAAAAAAAAATGGTATAAATAAAGATTTGTCTGCGAGCCATACGTGACCATCAAAAGAGCCATACGTGGCTCGCGAGCCATAGGTTCCCGACCCCTGATCTATTACCTCAATACAACAACCTCCCTATCCCCAAAATCTGTGAAGTTAAAGAAACACTGTTTATGACTACCACTGAGTTTTTCACAGTATCCCTTACTCACTGTAAATAGTATATCTCTTAGACCAGAACAAGACCATGAACATGCATATAATACATTAAAAATCTTTTTTTTTAAATGCTGTTGTCACCAAATATTAGGTTTTTGTTTAACCCTTGTGCTATCCTAGGCACTCTAACGTTGGGAGTGGGGTCATCTAGACCCACTAGACAGAGCTCTGAACCTTTTTTCTTCAATGATTTGTGATCTTCACTGGTTCAATGGATTACATGAAATCCTCTCCACCTTTATCCACCTTTGTCATGGTAGGGAGAACACGTCAATGTGAGGGGGGGGTGATCTGGACCCCATAGGATAGCACAAGGGTTAAACCCCACTTGGTGTAAATCGCATTGCTTGTCTTCGTGAACTTATTCACTAAATTAGTGAACAACTCCATCACATGAACAATTAATTCAGCAAATGTTTAAGTCATTCAAAATCCAAACAAACCAAAGGAAAAAAATACAAAAAATCTATTATGAAGGAAAAAAGAAGAGATGCCCCCCCCCAAAAAACCAGATGTTTGTTTTATTGACTCGATCGTATTCACCATCAAGAAATGATATAACAGTTGGCTTTTTTCTAAATTGAGTCAGATCAGTCACACTTCAGGTGATGTATTCATTGAATGTATAATTGATGACTGTTAATAAAAAATGTTCTTGTGCTTAACCCTTGTGCTATCTTAGATGACCCCACCCTTACTTTGACATGTTCTCCCTACCATGACAAAGGTGGATAAAGGTGGAAAAATTTCATGTAATCCATGGACACCAGTGAAGATCACAAAAAATAAAAAAAAAGGTTCAGAGCTCTGTCTAGTGAATCTAGATGACCCCACTCCCAACGGTAAAGTGCCTAGGATAGCACAAGGGAGAAAATAAGACTAAGACTCAGAAGTTTATGCTCTCAAGATTTTATTTAGCAAAGACCAATTAATACAGAGCACATTAGAATCCAGTGGTGTACATGCAAGCACCAGCTCTTCATTTGGAGGTAGCTTCAGGAAGATCAGGCAGGTAGCTGGTCCAGAAATACACATAACCCAACCTCAACATCTCTCGCACTGAGGCACTGTTGATGTTGGCATTAATCTCCAAGAACTTGTGGTCTGCGTTGGTGAATGCTGGCCAAGTCACTGGGACACTCAGCCCTCCACTGTTAGGATCTCTGTAATTATGACCAGAAACATGTTTAGATGTTCTTTTCTCTTAGACCTTTCTGCAATGTTTTATGTTTTTTTGTGTGTCTGTTTTTTTACCCAGTTTTGGCAAAGTTGGTCCAGTAGGCGATCATATGCTCAGAGACAGCTTTATCTTCAGCTCTATAGATGAGTGGTGTGGACAAAGGTTTCCCAAACACGTACTGCAGGTCGTCAGTGTGGTCAGCTCCCATCCAGCTGGGGAAGGAGGGCATGATACCACCCATACGGTTGGGTACGGAGAAAAGGTAGGAGTAGGTCCTGCCGCTTCTTCAATAAGACAAAACAGAAAACAGAGTTGTCTAACAGACAAATTATAAACCATTTGAGGATCTATGCAGTCACGTCTGTCAGCTCCGATAGGCAGTTTATAAATAGATGTCACAAAATACCTGCGGAATAGTGTGATGCATGCAGACATTAAATGACGACTTTAATCATCATCCAACCTCTTAATCCTCTTCTCCTTTCTCGTACAAAGTTTAGCCTCAAATACCAAAGGGATTTATACAAATATACCCCGATTTTGTTCTATGCTACATACCCCCGACTGTAACAGTAGCATCTGTCTAACAAAGGAAACTCTCGGGTCTCATCTGTTTGCTCCGCCCCTGCACAGGACAAAGAAGTAAGGAAAGCGGACCTGTGCAAGGTCAGGCTTGAATTTTTCGTATAAAAACAGATTGAAAAAAATGCTAAAATGTCCAGTGACAGATAAACATGCGTGCAGAAACAGGCTGATTTCTGAAGAATACCGTACATAGATCAGTGGTCTGTCACCCTTTTTCTTCAAGAACGGTCCTGCTTGTTTTCCCAGTAACTGCACCGCTGATTAACCAGGAAACAGACGTGTTCATTTGGCATCACCTGGTCCAGATCTGTGAGGATCATGGATTCTTGGTCTTGCCTTCTATGTTTTAAACTTTTGTTTGGTAGTCTTGCCTAGTTTGTCAGATTTTTGTAACCTTTAGTTTTCTCGGCCCAGCTTTCAGGTTGTTTTGTCACTTTAGTTTTACTTTGTCAGTTTAGTTATTTAGGCCAAAGTTTCTGATTTTTTGACCATTTTATTTAGATTTCATTCACCTGGATCAGGTCTCCTTCAGTTCAAGCACTTAGGTTTAAGCACAATACTCTGACACATGTAAGAAATTGCCAGTGTTGTTTCTGCATGGATTCTGTTTTTAAACATGTCAGTTTCCATTAGAATTTGAGTTTTAATCCACTTGTTGTGTCTTGCATTTTTCTCACATTAAAAATTGATGAAGGTTCTCAGTCATGCAGGTGACGTCTTGAAACTGAATCATACAGAAGACTTTAGGTCTCAACTTCAAGACCACATTAAAAAGGTTTCAATATGTTTCTCATATGTTGAAAATTATCCAGGATGGTATTGTAATCAAAATAGTCAAATACATTGTCCGTTTATGGTCAGTGATGGGCAAAGGGTGGAATAAAAGTACAGAATAGAGTAATGGTCCAGAAAACGTTAGTTCAAAGTATCCACTTTAAATAGATACATTATTTACATTGTACTTACATTTAAAATGCTTTTGTCTGTTGTAAAATCTCATTAAAGCCCGAAGTCTTTTCAGAAAAATGTTTTATAATTGACAGCTTGTCCACCTATTACATTAGTTAAGGGTCAGAGAAAAGCAATTCAGTTAATAACTCATCTGTGTAAAAATGTACTTTTTTCCATGGTGACAAATGATAATTGATCAATTTTTTAAGATCTAAAAGTTTTGAAGAACCAGGATAAAAAACAAAAAGAAATGCTATCCCACAAAGATCCTGGTCTCCATGGGACTCAATTATCAAATTATTTTGAAATAGCTTCCAAACTACTTTTACTTTGAAAATTTTCACCCGCCTGTTTTTATAAACAATGTGTGCTGATGGTCTTAGTGTTTGATTTGCTGATGGAGCAACTCTAATGTCTACACAGATGTTGCTACTCTTTTACTTTTTTACACTGCAAAAAAGAAACAGTGGTTGTCATGGTTACACAACGCTGCTGTGACTTGTACCTTTTCTTGACACATGTCCAGATACAAACATACAAACCAACATCGACTGAAAGTGGATTCATGCTTGAAAGCAGCTTTCTTGAGAGAAAAATACTGTATATTAACTCGATATCTCGATCTGGACATTCACATCTGCCATTGTCAAAAAGGACGATATATTTTTTTGTCTGCATGTCAAAATCCAATATCCAGGAACATTTGATGAAGGTTGTATATTTGGTGTGCACGTGTGTCCTGTGTGTAAGAAAAATCCTGAATCATTGAATAACCAGAGAAGACGTACATATGTCTGAACCTCTTGCGCAACAAATTTCTTGTTTAACACAAGTAAGTCTTCTGGTCCAAGAATGTATCAAAGTCAAACATAATGATACAAAAGAGACACTTCTGAAGAACTTTTCTTACGTGGCACTTCCAGCATGAAGATAAAGGGCAGTCTGTGTAGGAATCAGGAAAAGGTAGTCTGTCTCAATGGCTACAACTGTTTTCTTCACGGTCTCCTGGCTGGGACTGGATCCCCAGCTTGCACTGTACGTGGCGTAAGCACTATCCAAACCCATCTGTCCCTTCTCTTTGGTCAAGGCAGTCAAGAGCCTCTTAACATCTTCACTGTAAAGAGGAAGAGTTTTCAAAATGACATCTGGCTCAACACCCACCTGCTGCAACGTCATTCTTCCCTCCCGAGAAATAACAGTTTGGGCTTACATGGAAGTCTCCAGCACATCATCGTTGACTGAAGGAACATCCATGCTACTGTACATACGTCCATCCATGTCATTGGTTCCGGCCAGATAGTCGATTTCTGCAGCGTTGTGATACAAGTTGTGAGGCTCATCAGGCAGGAAGTCTCCGTCAACCACAGGAGACAGGACCAGGTTGTTCACAACGGGATCTAACAAAAGCAGCAGATTCGGTCAACAAAAGGTTGCCATGAGGAAAATTACCAACAGCAGCCATATTGTTTGATAAATAACTGCATTTCAGAACAACAAGGAGTAAATAGCTTTATACCACAAGTCATTACATCTTTTTATACCGTGGTTTTAAAAAAATAACCATGGCTTCAATTTTGTTTTATTATTAATGATACTTTCAAGCAATGGTTCCAGAACTGTACCTCAGTTGCTCCATATACCTTACAGAACCAAATCTTTGAGATTACAGGCAGAAATGTCACTGAGCCAGGACATATTAACAAATTCAATGTAATCTAAACCCCTATAACTCCTATTTAATTATAAATCTTTTAAGCTGTGTAAATTAAAAGAATGAAACACGAAGTTGGTTGCTCTGAAACTTGGGGCATTTTGGTCAGTTTTTCTATTTTGAAGATCTGGAAGAGACTTATTGCGAAATGCTGAAATGGTGCAAATCTTGGTACAAGCTTTTTCTTTCACAGCTCTACTTTGACATAGAAAGACTTGGTGTCATATAATTATGGCCAAGCACAAACTGCAATTATCAATTTCTCCTCCATGGTCAGTTTTTGCACAAAGAGGCACTTTCCGTGAATCCATTGTCACTACTAAATCCGAGTCCCTGATTGGACAAAGTTGAACCTGGTTCAACTTTAAACACAGGTTCAGTGGCTGCACGATTTGTACATAGAGCTCAAAAACGGTCATAGAAACATGCATAGTTATACGTGCAATACGTTATACACGAGAGTTTTTAAGCCAAAACCACATACATATGCGTGTTTTCATAGACCTTTCATTAAAAGTACTTGCTGGAATGCACGTTGCCATGGGTAGTGTAGTTTCAGATGGTAATTCCACAGACTGATCCGAACGGAAAACTCGTTTTTGTTTAGATAAAAGGCTTTAGCAGCATTCATGGTAAAGTTTTAGAGAATGAGAAGAGAGTTCGACCTACTATCAGGAGATCCAGACATGTTGATAGTTCCTGCTACTGTCAGAGTTGCAGAGTCAATCGTCTTCAGACAGGCAGCCATAGTGGAATCGATGGGGCAGTTAACTTTTAGGGCAACCTGGAGGGTTTATTTACCATATTTGTGGTCATAGATATTCACAATATTTGAATAAAAGTATATTAAGTTTGCAGAGGCTGACATTTACCTCCTCAGCAAACTTGCGGGGGTTTTTGCTGATTACCCAAGGGCACATTGCAACCCCACTCTGTGAGATGGCTCTCCTGATGATCCCTTTGTTGTGAGGAGTGAGAGTCTGTGAGGGGACAGAAAAAAATGTTCATGATCTTTGAATGGATTTGGAATTGGAAATAACTTTTGTCTGTTCTCATACAGAGCCTTTAAAACTCTAAGGCTCACCTGTAAACTAACACTGGCTCCACCTGCTGACTCTCCAAAGATGGTGATGTTGCTGGGGTCTCCTCCAAATGATCCAATGTTTCTGTGCACCCATGCAATGGCAGCCTGCTGGTCCCATAGCCCATAATTTCCTAATGCAAACCAAGTGTGGACAAGTTCACATGAATACTTTTTTACTGGAACATATGGCAGATCCATTTTCTACCAAGATCTTAACCACGACCCACCAGGTATATCAGAGTCTCCTGTGCTCAGGAAGCCCAGAGGTCCCAGACGGTACCCGAGCGTCACCACAATAACATTTCCTCTGGTTGCCAGTTCCTGCCCGTCGTATAGGTAATTATTGAGGAAATTGACACCCATTGCTCCTCCCGTCACAAAGCCACCGCCGTAGATCCAGACCATGACAGGCAAACCGGTGGAAACTGCAAAAATAAAAATAATGTTATGCTAAAAAGCAGTGGGCTAGTGCCATTTTTCTCCAAATTCTGTTGGCTCTAAGCACTTAACCCTATATAACCATTGGTATTCCCCTAAAAAGAGAAAAATGTGTCTTGTCAAACTTTTTTACACACTAATAACTGGATCATATCTGATAAAAGTAAGTCATTGCGTGTGCAAAAAACTATCTGAGTGTACCCCAAGGCTGTGATCTAGGAAAAATGTTATTTAGCTCTTATATAGATAATCAAATTTAATTTACCAGACGTATCCCAAAGAGCCAGTAACGTGTAATATCTGCTCACAAATCAGGTTTTACTTAGTGTTAAAGACCCAGAAAACGTTTAATACCTTTTATTCTAACTGCTTAAGATCTCCATCCTGGTGTCATGATATAAGGGACAAAATAAAAATTATTCATCACTTTAAACTTTTACAATTTTGTTTAAGTATGAAGTTCAGAAAACAAAGGTTAGCTTTTCAGAACTTTTGGAATGAACAACATAAAATTAAGATTTTGTGATACACTGAAAGCGCATCAGACTCAAGCTGTGTTCAACCAACAGGAAAAGAAAAAAATAGTTCAAAGTCAATTTGATGAAACTGAGCATACATTCTGAGCATCATTGTTACCTGAGGAGCCATGAGGAACCCAGATGTTGAGGTACAGACAGTCTTCACTGCCCATGGTGCCCGTCATGGTCAGATCCAGCTGCAGACATCTCCTCTGGAACTTGGTAGCCTTCAGAACACCTGATGGAGGAAACAGCACAAAGGCAGTCAACTTTTATTTATCTCATCATGTAGGTGAAGAGGCTTTCAGTCTGTAAAACATGTTTTCTTCTTTAACCTGAAGGGAGAGCAGAATATTTCAATGACTGGAAGAACTGTCAACTGTAATTATATGAAACTCATTAACTAAAGTCCATCAAGTCCCACATGGCTTCTTCCTGTGCTTTAACAAATAATGACCCCCTCCAGACTCAAACTCAAACTTTGTGTTTTAACAGCAACACAATCAGGCTAGCATTTGTTAAGAAAGTTGCAGAAGTAAAATCTTAAGTGCTTACATACATTTTAAGGCAAACGTTGGTTGTCACTTTGTAGGAAATAAAAATAGACTTTAATAAAGGTCTATCAGTTTTGTAAGAGAGCTGGAAAGAGGCCGGTGCAGTGAGTCTGGGGTGGCAGTCGAAGGGAGGTGCCTCAGCAGCCCCAGCCCCAGTCATGGCACTTAGCTTACAGCAACAAACTATACAAAATCAAATGAAAACATGACATGCCTGAAAAAGACGTGTTAAAAAATACAGGGTTACACTTTTCATTAAAAGAAGTTGTCATAACTGGCTCATGAATTGGACAGAGAAGAGCGTGTCCCATAATGCATCTGTTTAAACACATTTGTATCAGACCACAGGGGTCTTTCTTTGCAGTCTGACTTCCGAAGCTTCAGCTCCTCCTCACCTGCTTTCAAACCTGAACATATATTTTCTGCCGAGTCTCCATCACCATTTCCTCACTGGATGAGCAAAGCTCCTTTACGTGCATTTTCTTTTACTGATGTCACTCTGGTTTAACACACATGCACACACGTGCACAACTGATGGTAGGTTTTGAAAGAAAAGGCAATAAAAGTGATACATGCAGAATTTTTATCAACGTGAATTATTCTCTTGCATTATTATGCACATCTTGATGTGGATGTAAGATGTGTTTTAAAACCAATCTGAGCTAATTTTCTTAAGCAAACCTGAATTCATTTCCACTGCTGTGTTCAGATTTTCAGTCAGAAAAACCTCTAGAAAACATGGAACCCAGCAACATGAGCGGGTAAAGACTGAGCAGAGAAAGTTCAATCCATGGTCATGTTTTGGTAAATGCACCCACCGTCCCAGCCGGGGTGGCGTTTGGGCTTCTCAAACCTTCCAGGAAAATCCGCAAAAGGAATCCCCTTAAAGACGTCCACATAACGACTGTTTTCCAGGAGGATGTTTTCTCCCTCCACCAGCCCTCCCTCGGTGCTGACAATCCCGAGCTGCAACCGCACACAGGGAAAAAAAAGCATGCACTCATTTTTCTGAAAGATTAATAATTATTTAATTGGAGACAATAGTTTTTGTCTGCATAGTGACAAAGGTTAAATTCCTGATTTTGGGCTTTCAGGAATGTAAAAGAATTTTATTAAAACTCCAATATTCTACAGCAAGGCTGCCCAACCAAAATCTTTACCCCACTGGTGGCTTTTGGCCCCCCCTGCCCTGCCTGCAGTGCACTACCTGCATCACCCGATTCCTGGTTCTGGCTGTTTTTTTTAAAAAGCAAGATTTACGTCTTTCTGATGTGATATATCAGTTTGGGTCTAAACTCACGGAGGTGGCAGAAACCGCCTGCAGGAACACAGCAAACGCAGCCAAAATCCTGAACATCATGGTCAAACTGGGAGGCATCAACTGTCAGGGCATCTTTTTAAAGGAGACCCCACCCTGAACAACATCTGACCAAGCGGGCAGTCAGTGTTTGCTTTTCTCACTCCTAATTTAATAACAACCATTTCAGGCTCCCTGCTTGTTCCCCAATTCTCTAAATCGGCTAAATTCTTAAAAGTTGACAGTTCAGCTAGGATTCCTCGCAGACGTAAAAAAAAACATGAGGTTCGATTTTTTTCTTGATTCCAAAAATGGAAATATGGAAAAGTAAGAATTTTCAGCAGTGAAGTCAGCACCATCTGGGCTCTTTGGGTTTTGAAGAAGCGCCAGCTTTTGGTCTTATCAACTCTGCCGAATCCAGCCAAAAAATGTTGCATGTGAAACTGGCAGATGCAGTGACCTTGCAGAACCAGACACGTAGCTAATCATTTGCCCACAAAATCTTTAATTAAAGATTCAAAATTGTTAACATAAAAAATAGCTTAAAAATTGAAAAAACAAAAAGCAAAGGCTTCATTTTGAGTGTGATGCTTCCTTTGGAAGCAAAAAAACTCTGCAGGATTGAGGCGCTTTAAACACAACTTTGCTTCTGTGCTGTAAAGAAATGTTTTGTGCATCTCTGTGTGAGGATTAGTGCTTCATGTTTGGCTTTTCTTGGTTGTAGTCATCCTTTGTAATCACATTCTGTTAGAATGTATGTTATCCAAGTCCCAGTCCCACCAAGTCTCATTTCATGCTTTGCTGTTTCTGTTAAAAGGTCAATTTATCCTCAGGATAACAAAGTGAGGTTTTCAGTCTGTCTTGGTCAGGTTATCTGTTTGTTTCACTATTTTTTTTCTCAGTTTTTAGCAAGACACAAAAAGGAAATAGTGTACTGTGGTAGAGTGGTTAGCACTCTGGTTCCAAACCCAGAGTGCTAACCACTTTGGGTACTCTGGGTTACTCAGGAGTCAGCAGGTAGAGAAAATTAATGGATGGTATCTCTAGGTAAAGAGGCAGCATTGTGTGGTGGTCAGCACCTTTATCTCACAACAAGAAGGTCCATCTTCTTCCCCTTATGTGGAGTTGAGTTGCAGGGGGATGCAATCTAAATCAGTGTTTTTCAACCTTTTTTGAGCCACGGCACACTTTAGCCTTGACAAAAATCCCGCGGCACACCAGCATCCAAAAAAAAAAAAAAAGCAAAAACTCAGTCTGTATTGATCGACAGCCGCCCCCCGGAATCTCACATGCATTTTCATGATAATTGTGGCAGAAAAAGCTGGAAGCTGCAGTTGTTTTTTTTCTAAAAGTTGTATTAAAAGTTAAGTTAAAAGATTCAAAAACTGTTTGATGTGTGTTCCTTGTTTAAAGACGTTAAGAGGACAGGCTCATTGTGCGCTAAGACAGTCATTCTAACCCAATGCATCATGGGAGATGTAGTGCCGTAAATCCGCCCACCGCAGAAAGGCCAGCTTCTCTGAGCTTCATGGTTTTGTCCACTTGTTCCACGGTCTGACACCAGATTCTGTGGAAAGCTACACCACTAAAGACGAAATTTAGCTGGTATTTTTGTTAGAACTGAGCGACTTTTTGAGCTAAATCTAAACAAGGAAGTGAAGACTTTAACCACTTCTGATTGGTCAGACTGATGACATGTGACAAAGCCTTCAAGAATGATTGGTGGAGACAGTTAAAGGGGCGGCACTTTTCCACAAACAGGTATAGCTGCAGCAAAATCGCGGTCATTCTTATCAAAATGTATTTAATAGAATCAAATAAACACAAAGAAAAAATAATTTAATGATCTTTTATATTCCTAACTACTCAGTGTTTTATCAGGGGCCTGTTTGGATGAACAAAGAGCTGATTTCCTGGAGATGGAAAATGTTTTTAGATCAGTTAATGAGGGCAATTTCCCACGGCACACTTGACCATCTCCCACGGCACACTAGTGTGCCGCGGCACACTGGTTGAAAAACACTGATCTAAAGAAATGAAATCTAAAAATCTAAAGAAATGCCCATATCCCTCCTCTCTCCACAGTTCTGCCCTGAGGTGAAACCAGACCAGCTGGGAGACATAGGCTACGTTCACACTGCGGAGCTTAATGCTCAATTCAGATTTTTTTTAAAAATCTGATTTTTTTGCAAGACCGTTCACATTTCCTAGTAAATCCGAACTTTTGTGGTCTCCAGTGTGACCGTGACACGACCCAAACGAGACCCGCATGCGCAGAAGAGTACTCAACGGTGAACGATGTCACTCGTCGTTTGCGGAAGTAGCTAATGTTAACAATGGATGTCAAGAGCAGTGATGTCAACAGCGGAGCTCTTTTGCATTATTAAATCTATTTTCACAAAGGAGCCGCACAATTACAATCTTTTCATTTTAAGAAGGCGTTGGAGCCGGGATCGTCTGTACCCACTGTAGTGGAATGGGGATGTGTATGTGCTGGGCCCGCACGCGCGTGTGTGTGTATGTTTAAGATAAGAGAGAGGAGAAGAAGAGCATGTGCAGCGAGGTGGTAATGAGGGGGCCAGTGGGGGGCGCATTCATGTTGTGTGTTATGGAGGAAGGAGAACGGTAATAAAAGAAGGTTTCCCCATGAATAAATGCTTTTGACTCTCTATTAACCCGCTGTGGAGAATGTGAGTCTGAACGGGGGAGTGAACCCCGGAGGAGGATCCGCCTTCGGCCCTAGAAGCCGGTCTCCCCCGCGCTTCTGACCACGGTCGGAAAGAGGAAAAAAAGTCATCGCGGGGAAGGTTCAACACCACGCTCTGCCATTTAGCTGGAAATCTTTTCAAAAACCGCCCGGTTGTGACAAGAGCCCTGGAGTTTGGCCTGAATAGAGCGATCACCCCAAATATGAATCCAATCGGTGACCTGCTTCCCTTCACTGACTGATCTCAGCAGCATCGTCCACCATGGTTGATGTTTACGTTCTCGTTCCCGCCTACTTCAAAGCAGAATGATGATGTTTGTAGCGTGTCGATGACGTACGATTTGGATTCAGGTGGCCTGGCCGGACAGACGGCGGACGCAATTGAAAAGATCGGATACGTATCGTAATCAGGACGGCATTCCCAAGTGGCCTGGGTCGCATTTGAAAAGATCGGATCTGTGTCGTTCAGACTGTCATGAAAAGATCGGAATTGGGCCGCATAGGGGCAAAAAAATCGGAATTGGGTCGTTTCAGCCTGCAGTGTGAACGTAGCCATAGTCCCACCAGCAGGTTCTGGGTCTTACCTGAGCCTCTTCTTGGTTGGAGATGGAAAGAGATGCCCAAGCCACCTAGACTGGTCTCTTTCAATGTGGAAGAGCAGCAGCAAATGGTCAAGCTCATCACCCTACCTCTAAAGCCTCAGTCACATGCAACCGTATAGTGGATGGGGGGGGTTTGAGTTGTCCGGGCCCACAAAGGGTCATAGAGGAGGGACTGTATCTTAAGGGGAGCACATGTGTCTCGCAGTTCCTTTGAGGCTCGTGCAGCCACCTTAAAGGACGTCATGAAAATGAAACGTACCATTGTCGTGCGCGTGGTAAGTATATCGTGAAGTATTTGTAAGGATAACGTGTTACACAGACTTATGATGTACAGGTGATGCTGTCATACAGTATCCTTACACCACAGTCTAGTCATTTAAAGTGTTAGTACTGGCTTCTTACTGACAGTGTATAAATGCTGCCTGCACTGGGCGTGCTTGTGATACATGAGTGCCCGTGGGACGCCTGTAGGATGTCCATAAAAACTCTGATTGTTTAATTTCCCAAATTCTAACAGTCAGGCTGGACACAAGAACCGCAGGCTTATCACTTAAACAGCACTAATGGGCTCCTTGTGCCGTGCTCAAGGTTTGCAGGATGAAAAGTCAATTCGACTTGCCTGCATTTCACTTTTACTTTCCCTTCTGCTATTCAGACCAGGGATGTGCTGCACGTTCAAAAACATGCTATAGGCAGTTCAGACTGTGGTGTTCACACCAGACCGGTGCCGGATAAGCAGGGAGTGGCTTCTTTTTCTTTTGTTTCAATACTATTACTACTGCATGTCCGCTACCAACAGTTGGACTAATGCGTTTAGCAAATGCCTAGTTTGTAGTACAGCCCGAAAACAGATTTAAAACTTGTGTAGCAACGCACGAACATGAGGGTTTTGAACACAGAAGCTGATAGACTTTTCATTTAAAATGGCCACTTGAACAGTTGAAGTTGCCGTGGCTGGTGTTAATGTAGCTTTACATATAAGTGTTTGCTATGACCTGTTGCCCACAGCATAAAAAAAATTGAATGAACATTTTCCCTCTTCAGGCTTACCGAACACAATGGTCTTTCTTGACACAGTTTTGGTGTTTTTGTTCTGTTTTCTGACTGCCTCTGTGTTTTGCAGGTCAGCTGTCACTCCTCCTGGATGGCTCCTCCCTCCCCTACCTGGTGCTCTCTGTGGAGGAGTGCACAGCTGCCTGCACTTAGTAATCATGCCTGTTTCAGTTGATGTCACTCCTGTCAGTCCTCAGTGTCGGTGCTAGCCTGTTAGATCTGTGGTTTTCCTGCTCAGCCGACACTGAGGTCTGCTTGTCCTTTGGGGTTTTTTTTGTCTGAGCTTAGTCGTTCCCTTTTTGCAGTTTTCCCTCTTATGAGGAGTTTTGTGTTCGTGATCCCACCTTGTGGCGCTTTCTGTCAGTATTAAATCGCTTCTTAGCACATTCAGAGTCTCAGCCTGATTCCTCTCTGCACTTGGGTTTCTGTCCTTCCAGCTGACTGAAGTCTCACGTAAACGTTTGCCCATTTTTTTGCCTGCAGACAGCCTGTATCCACCCATAAAGTCAGTTGTGACTAAGTTTTAGACCGTGCCCACCCATGCTGTGAAGAATACTTATGTGGAGCTGCTTGTATCCAGGAGTTGATCCTCTCAGTCATGACCACAGATCATTACCCCAGTAGAGAGTAGGAACATAGTCTGTTCTGTAAACTAAAAGTTTGGCCTTTGCCAACCAGGACAACCAAAATCCAACAACTAGATGCTCTAATGCAGAACACAGAAAGACACTTCCTTCAATGGTCTCAAGGAGACCTCAGTGGGGGGAGGCCATCCAGGAGAAGTCACAGCAGCCTGCACAGAAACAAATAGGATAAAGCACAAAAACAAGGGGGAATTCATAACAGATCCTCAAAGTACTCTTTCCACCTCTCTACAATACTCTTAGTCGAGGCCAACAACTCACCACCTCCACTGCAGGGGGAAGGGGGACATTCAGCCTTGACATCTGAGCTTTCTGCTCGGTGTCCTGGATCCCGTTGGCATTGCCTGTCTCATTTCATTGGTGTGCATGATCCACCTGTCTCCAGCTTTTTGCTGTGGCAAAGAGAAGAGAAACCATTTAAATACTGAACATGTGATCTAATCCATGGGACCCTGTCAAGATATTTAGTCCTTGCAGACTTCAGCCCCCACCTGAAATGACAACCTTTCTTCTCGATTTCTTCCACAGTCCATCAATGTGTTTGCAGTTATTAGATTATAATATAAATATGTCAGTAGCTCACTGCTGACGGGTCCAGGTGTTCTCTATCTCCACCAAATGGACTGGAATGGGTGACAGCACACCCAGTCATAACAAAGGTGGATTATTTAATCTCAAACTTGAACACACCAGAAATAAAACAGAACAGCATCAACAAAAGAATAAAGTGTAATATTGCAGTGTTTCTAAGTTTTGGTCCTCATGCCTCCTCCCTCCCGGCTCAAAATCACCTGATTTGGCTCATCATCAAAGTCTGCAGCCTGAGAATGATAGTCAATAAAGTCAGGTGTGTTTGAGCAGTTCAATGTGGAAACATGCAGGATAGTTGGCTCTGAGGACCAGCTTTAGGAAACTGATAGAAAATACTGAGAATCGTAGTGATTTTTAGTTACTTTAAAAAAAACGGCTACTATAAACGGCTGCAGTTAGTTAAGTTGTTTTTTTTTATCAGACTTACATTCTGTGCAGTGACAATCAGAACACAACTGACTGGACCTCTACTAACAGGACCACCAAGACTGGAGAACTTCTCTGAACTGAAAAATATTGGCTCAAAGAAACACCAGCACCTCAAACATCTGGAAAACAAGGTGCCGTCTTTAGGCAAACAGGTTTTACATAGAAACTGAATTCCAACATTTTCTGGGATTCAAATCCTGGTTGTTCAGGCCAATCACAGCTAAGCAGGATGAAAAGACGCTCTAGAAAAAGGGGTAGGCCAAAGGTTTTAGGATGCTGCATTGAGTTAGTAAAATTAATCACAGGAACACAAAAGTCAGAAACTCATCAAACATTTGCTGAGTGTTGATTTAACTTCACATAAACCTAAACAAATCTGCTGGAATGCCATTCTGAGCTCTGCAAACATCTTCTTCACCACAGCTAAAGTTCTTCTAAGGTGTAAACAGACTGTTTAGGAATCTTTTTGAGCTCATGGCCTTAATGTGAAAAAACACTCGTGTTTCCAGTTCAAACCAGTTTATCCTTTAAATGATCATCAGTTTTTCGGTCGAAACAGGACGAGGAATTCTCTTTACTGCAGTTTCTCTGCAGCGACTTCTGCCTGTCTAGTTTCACATCATCTGCATAGATGTATTTATTTATGGCTCAGAGCAGAAACAACAGACTTTATGATGATCAGGTCATTCATCTGCACTTCTACAAGAATCTGCAGAGCTGCTCTGCCTATGTTTCAGTCTCCTTATTATAAAGCAAAAATCACAGTAATAATTGAAAAAAGAACTATGTTGCTTTTATGTAAATGATGCTAAAATAAAATAAACACCTATGAGCTTCATGAATGTCCCCATGTGACAAACTTTCCAGAGTTGTTTTGATCCAACTTCCAGTTCACATCAAATGTTTGCACAGTTGTCCAGCTCACCTTCTAGTCTCAAAGGTCTGTGCAGATTATTTTTTAAGACCTGCTCTCTAAGAAATGATACCCTGATGTTTGTGGAGTTATGCAACCGTTTTAAATGAAAATAAATGTGACTTTCAGCTCCTCCCTTTGGGGATCGGCACAGCAAATCCTCTACCTTCATCTAATCCTATCCTCTGAGTCCTCCTCTTTCAACCAATCAACCTCATGTCCTCCTTCTTTACGTCCATGAACCTCCTGTTTGGTTTTTCAAACCAACATCATCACCGCTCCTCCTCTCAACATGTCCAAACCATCTGTTTCTTTTGTCTCCAAAACTTCTTCCATGATCTGCTCCTCTGATGGATTCATTCCTGATCAATCCTGGTCAATCCCAAAGAGAAGATCCAGCATCTTCATCTCTGCCTCCTGTCTCTACATCAGAGTCTCCAACAACATGGTTGCTCTCACCACAGTCTTCTACATCTGTCCTTTCCTTTTTGATCACACGTCACGCCTGAAACCTTCCTCCACCTGTTCCGACCTGCTTGCCCCCACTTCTTTACCTCTTTCTCAAAACTCTCTGATGTTCTGGACTGTTGGCCCCTGACCACTTGACCCTATATAACTATTGGTATCATATTTGATACATGCATTTCTGAGATCCCTATCTCATTTACATGATCTAAACCTTCCTTTAAAAAAGTTTATTTAGTTTGTTCCATGGTTTCTGCCCTGTAGTTCATCATCATTCCACTTGGGGCAGTAGAAAGGCCTTTCCTGTTCATTTAAAAATAGCTGCTTCCATGAAATCTCAGAAAAGCTTTTGCTTATTTAAAAAAATGTGTGCTAACAATGGCTCATCTACTGTTATTCATTTTTTACATGACTAATTGCTGTATTGGCAGAAGGCAAAATAAGTTTATAATTAATTCTTTATAATACAGCTGCACCATGTTAAAATTGTGTGGATCACAATTAAAAAGTAAATAAAGGGCGTTTTTCTGAACACTCTGAACAACTTATAACAAATCACCAAAAATATCATAATTGATACCATGAATCCTACCACTTATCCATGGAGATTCTACTGCATGGGGCGCCGTTTGTAAAGTTACAAAGTTAAATATTAATAGCTCCACCTTTTAATTCATGTATTTATAAATGTTACATTTAATAACTAAACATTTAGTTAGTAACATTTAGTTAGTAAGGTAAATATCTAGTTTAAAGTTAAATCTTTTTTTTTTTATAATTATATATTCAGGTTTCGAACTAAATATTTAGTTGCCAATTAACTATTTAGATCTCAACCTGTTTAGATTTTGATTATATTTATTGTTTTATACATTTTAAACTCTCACCTTACCCTGCGACAGATTGGCGACCTGTCCAGGGTGTCCCCTGCCTTCGCCCAAGTGGACGGGATAGGCTCCGGCAGCCTAAACAGACTAAACAGAATAGAAAATGAATGAATGAACTCTCATCTTTAATTTGATGTCATTTTTTTCCCAATTTAATGTTTTTAAATGCTGGTTACTATTGTGACCCAACGCAGAGGACAAGAGAAATAACATAGGCTGCCTAATCACTAGTCATACATTTGAGCAAACATATCTTTCAAAAGGTAATTATCTTGGCAAAAACATAAACATTTAATAAATAAACCTAAACAGGACAAAAACTGTGGAGACACAAAAAGCAGATGACCTGACAATGTGGAAATGAAACCAGATGCTTCTATTAAAGACAATGAACAGAAATGAAAACAGCTATAGATGATGAACATGAACCTGGAGTGACTGACAGAGAACAGAACATGACCAAAAACACCACTGAAGAACTAAACTGCAAAATCCTCACAGCCACAGCATGATATCATTAAATACTATTAAAATATTCACCATTCTGGGGATTAAAGTTGTAGGGTGTCTGTGTTTAAAATATTACCATTAAACTGGATTCATGTTGGTCAACCCTGCAGCACATGGTGTCAACATAAAAAGCCTGCAGTGTTTTATGCTTTGATGTCTTCTATTAAGTCTATGATAAAGTGAACAAACTCACGTTGACAATAATTTGCTCGCATAAAAGAAATGACAATTGTATCACTTTCAACAGTAGCTGAATATCTATCTTGGTTTATTTTAAACTTATTTTTACTTAATTTCCATGTTGTTTAAAGGACAAAAAAGGTGCTTTTGCTGCACTTTTCAGACTTTGAGCCCTTGCCTCACATCCTGTTACTTTTGTCTCCAGTTTATCTTAACACCTCAGTTTTGTTTCTTTTCATCCCACCTGCTGTTTCTTTGAATATTGGTCAGAGAACATAGATCTCTTGTGGTATTTGGTTGAAAAGACACATGCTTTCATGAGAGTCAATTAGATCCAAAAAACCTGGATAACTACAGACCCGTATCCAACTTATCATTTTTAAGTAAAATTATAGAAAAAAGTGTCGCTACTCAACTGCATGAGTTTTTAAATGCCCACAAAATTTTAGAAAAATATCAGTCTGGTTTTAGGAAAAACCATAGTACAGAGACGGCTCTTTTAAAGATCGTTAATGATCTTAGATTAAACTATGACTCACAGAAACTTTCTGTTCTGGTGCTACTGGATCTTAGTGCCGCTTTTGATACGGTAGATCACCACATTTTATTAGACAGACTTAGGAGATTAGTGGGCCTCTCTGGAAATGTTCTTAAGTGGTTTTACTCTTACCTTACAGATCGACACTTTTATGTAAGTATGGATACGTGCTCTTCAAGAATCCATGAAATAAGTTGTGGGGTTCCCCAAGGATCGATTTTAGGGCCAATACTGTTTAATTTATATGTTGCCTCTTGGGGAGGTCATCAGGAGACACGGTGTTGACTTTCACAGCTATGCTGATGATACACAGCTTTACATCGCCGTGTCTCCTGGTGATCTTGAACCTATTAACACTCTTTTAAATTGTATTTTAGATATAAAGTCATGGATGGCAGAAAACTTCCTACAGCTCAATCAGGACAAAACTGAAGTTTTAATCATCGGTTCTGAAGACAAGAGAGAGATGATTTTACCACATCTTCATAATTTTAAACCTTCTCAGTGTGTGAGAAACCTGGGCGTACTTTTTGACTCTGAGCTAAATTTTATCCCACACATTAAAAATGTCGTTAAGACAGGATTTTATCATCTCAAAAACATTGCCAGAGTCCGCCCGTTCCTCTCTCTTGCCAGCACAGAGGTGCTAATGCATGCTTTTATTTTTAGTAGTTTAGGTTATTGTAATGCCCTGCTCTCTGGTTTACCCAAAAAGTCGATCTCAAATCTACAGCTATTGCAGAACTCAGCGGCACGAGTTCTGACGAGGACCAGGGGGCGGGAACACATTACACCGGTTTTAAAACCGGTGTAATGTGTGTAAGCTGCATTGGCTCCCTGTGCGTTTCAGGATTGATTTTAAAATTCTTTTAATGGTTTATAAATGTTTTTATGGTCTTGGGCCTTCTTATTTAAATGATATTATTTTAAAATATAAGCCCTCGCGGACCCTGAGGTCCTCCGGTGCTGGCCTCTAAGTGAGGACCAAAATTTATGGTGAGGCTTCGTTCTGCCATTACAGTCCTCGTCTGTGGAACAGCCTGCCGGAGAACCTCAGGGCTGCAGAGACTGTAGAGGTTTTTAAGTAGAGGCTCAAGACCCACCTTTTTAATTTAGCTTTTAGTTGATTTTAACTGCTAATTTATTCTATTAGTCTTAGTCTATGCTACTTTAGGTATTTATTTTCATTTTATCCATCTTATTCTCAATTTTATGTTTTTATATACATCTTATGTTTTTAATTTTAGCTTCTTATCATGATTTTAGCCCCAGTGTTTCTTGTGGGGATCTTTTCCTCCAGGGCTTGCCGGCTTGGCCGTTGGCTGTTCCTGCAGTTCTTGCCCTTGCTGGGGCGGCTGGGGTCTAACTTTGCAGCTTCACGGCTGTGAAGTGGACCCCAGTGTTGTCCTGGTTGGGGTAGGCGCTGTGGCGATGCTCCCATGGCCGGGCCGGCTCCTGGTATGAAAGGATTCCCAAATGCCGTTTCCTCACAGCAGAGCCAAGCCATACTTGTATGTTTGTTTGCTTATTTATTTATTTACTTACTTACTTACTTATTTATTTATTTAAGCTACATAGTCATCATTCTTTGTACGTGGGGGCCATGGGTCATATGTTTTAACGGAGGGGAGTGGGAAGGGTGAAGGATGGGTTGGGTTTTTACTGTAATTTGTGTGTTCTGTTTTTAATGTAAAAGCGCTTCAAGCTGCACAAAATGCATGAGAAGCGCTATTTTATAAATAAAGTTTTGATTTTAATTTGATGAAACACAAAAAAGTTACATTTCGACAGAGAACAGCAGCTGCATTTCCATGGGCAAAAGTAATCAGAAAGAAGAAAATGTGTCATGTAAACGCGCCGTTCGGAATACTCTGCCCCGATCAGACTCGTTCAGATCAAACTTTCTTTCCGATGGAGATGGGTGGGTTATACCGATTGTTGATCCGATCGTGGAGCATGTAAACAGTTCATTCTGATCGTGTGTCACTTCTGCTCTAGTTTATGTCATTTATAGATGGTGTTTAGCTGAGAGAAAGCTTTGGAGCTCATACGGGACCGACCAGCTGCTCTGCGGAGGCCCTGTGAAAAGCGCCGCTCCGCTCTCGCCCCGCTGGCTCTCTGCCTCGCCCCTCTCTTACACCCCTCACGAGGGGGATGCGGGGCAGGAGCGCTTCAGTCCACCCGGGCTCTGGTGCCAGTGGACCGAGTGAGCAGAGCAGCCGGATAACTTTGTGTGTGAGGGGAGGGAGGGATGCTTTGTTACGTTTGTTGTTTTGTTATGTGTGGGAGAATTCAGACTGTGAGCCGTCCCGCTGCTCTGGGTTAGCGGCTGCAGGACTCAGGAGGAACCGTGTGCGAGCAGAGCTCGAGCCGCTAGCTCACAGAGTGGCTTTGGGGTGGTGTGTGAACTTTTCAGAGCAGAAATAAATGTCGCTCAGTCCTTAGAAACTGTTCAAACAATCACGTGGATTTGTGTTTCCAGTTGTGTCCCGACAAAATAAAGGCTGATGTTATTCCCAAACATTAACGTGCAGCCAGGATGCAGATTGCAGCGTTTCCCCACATGGTCCTGGATTCTGTGTCCACAAGGCTAATGTTGTTAGCCCGTGTTAGCCTCCCCTAACCCTTCTCCAGCTCCGTTCTTCCACAAAAAAAGCACTGACCACACGGATAATATAAAACAAGGAGCAAACAGGCGCTTCATAATATTCATAACATTAATAAAAAGCACGTTTGGAAGATCGTCTCGTATATTACCGAGCTGCTGCATAAATGTCTGTGACAGCAAAGGGTTGTTTACAACGGGACACATCTCCTCTTCCGGGATTTTTTAACACTACTGCTGAAGGAATTTATATTTTTGTGATCTTATTTCTTTTAAGGTTTTTATCTTATCATTTTATTTCAGCATGAGATTGTTTTCAGATTAAGTGTGGGAGCTCCCGGACTTTGAATTTCAAAGGGACATCCTGTCTCTTTTAACTGTGAGCTCCAGAACTCCCCCCCCTGCAAGAGACACCTGGATGTTCCTAAGACCAAAGGATTGAGACTGACTCCTGTGGAGAAGGTTCCGGACGGGTGTTGAACTCCTATGGGGACACAGTTGGGGGCCGGACACGTCCGTCTGCCATAGTAACCCCCACGGACTGCTTTGGCGCCAAAATGGATGCTGGGACCTAATATGGACTGAGGGAGTGACCAGACCGTTCGCCAGCCAATCCAAGCATGCAGAAGGAGGAGTGAAGCGGTCATATTCCTTCCTGGAGGAGGGACTCTGAACACATGCTTAAAACAGCCATGCTTTGGAAAAAGCTGTGTCTCCAGACAAGCTGCATGTAAATTCGGATTGTAACCCCTTGCGTATTGCAGGCTTTGGTTTTGGACACCCAGATCGATCTGTTTTATTTTTGTTTAGAGCTCTTTGTTAGGGAAATAAATTTTTGTTCATCTTTTAAAAGAACGAATCCGTGGTTTACTTGTTTTCTCACTTTTTGAACACGCAAAGAAAGTATCTACAAAAGCGACTAGATATTTTCCTCCTTCATTCTTGGTGACCCTGATGTGATAAAGTTAAAAGTGAATAGTGATAAAGGTGACGGCAGGAAGCCGGCGGATTGGATCCGAATTATTGAGGATGTTTGAAGAGATCTCAGACTTTCGGCGAAAAGTCAGTGCACTTTCCTCCCGCGATTCTACTTTCCTGGAGGCCTCCCACACGGTAAGCTAGAGCCTGAATTCTGCGTATTGAATACGTTATTCAACTAGTGAATAACTCAAATTGTGGGAAAGTAGAATGTGTGAGCGGCATAGTGCACAATTGGTTTGTGGTTTATCCGTGTCCCTGGACAATGGTCAAAATACGGAGAATTGATTATTTGCAAATTAAGCTACGGCATTTCGGTGCGCGTGAGCAAGAAAAATAGTGAGGTGGGTTTTACCGTCCCCTGAACAAAAGGTGTTCATAAATTCGGTAAGGTTTGCGTCTGTTGGAGCCTTTGCGGCTGGATCCGCATAAAAAACAGTGTTTGGTTAAATAAATTCGTAGGTTGCGTCTGTTTCCTAGGTTGCCTCAAAGGCAAAAAACAGTGTTAGCATAGAAACTAATTTTGCGCGTATAGGATTTTCGGAAGAACCAGAAAGGCGGCGACCTTCACCAAATTATTTTTTTTACTGCGGAAAGAAACCACAGAAGGATTCAAAGTAACCATGGGGGCACCGGACCGGTGCATTTTACTTTGACGACAGACTTGAGACGCTGCAGACAGACGACTTGACTTGACAAAAGTGGTGCAAATGACTTGAATGTGAATGAATGGAATGAAATGTATGATTTTGAAAAGAATGGGATGAAGAAGTGTTTGGAAGCGGTAAATTTTAACTTTGTTTCCACATTTCCTTGTATATTGTTTTCTCCATGGCCGCTGCCATCTTGTGTACGTCGAAATGAACCAATGACAGGACGGTTGAGTCGTTTTCGCATGTGTCCACGGCTCTGGTTGGTTTTGTGTGTACCACGTGGTTAGCGTGACGGGGCCTTCGGACGGCCATGATTTGCTTTGTTCGTACCACGTGGTTAGCGAGTCGGCGTACCTAGCAACCAACATGGCGGAACGGCGCTGAAATTTCACGAACAAATCTGGAGAATTTTGGACAAAATTTGCGGTACAATCATCGCGGGGATTGTCTTATTGGGCATGGTCATGACCTCGGTTGTAAGACTTCGATCAAAACAAATTTCGATGGGCTTTTGGTTCGACGAAAACGATTTTTAAGGTAGTACCGGTACAATTACATTCTGTGTAAAATAATTCTGAAATTATTTCGGTTTTCTCATTTTGAATACACGTCTCTAACTTGTTTGTAGTTCATAATTACTGTGCTTTAGTTCAGCTTTGTCCAATGAAGTATTATTGACATTTCTTATGCCTATTTGGTGGTTTAGATCCGGACTTCCTTAAAAAGAACTTCTACAATGCTTACAATGTTTGATTTCGTTTGCCTGTTTGTTTTATTATTTCCCATATTACTTTGGATTGTTGTGAAGCAATTGTGTGAATGAGAACGAACGACTGGCGGTTTTGTTTGTTTGAATCATAATCCAGAGTATTTGAAAATTGTTATCAGAAATAGCTGAGAATAGAAAAGGACAGAGTAAAGAAAGGGGAAAGTGTGGTTTTAGGATGTGCAATTATGGAAGGATGTGGAAAGTGTAGAGACAATAAATGTAATGGAAAGGCAGTGTAGAAGGAAAATGATGTGCATGGAAAGTGATGTAGGGATCTGTGAACACAGCAGACCTGTTTGTGAAAATCAGAAACACAAGGAGGAAGAGGCAAGTAAGAACATTACCAGAAAGTTATTTGTTGGTGAGAGGAAGAGATTTTTGGAAGGAGACAAGAGGCAAGAGGATGGAAGGTCTCAGGAAAGTGCAGAAAATATGATGTTGCTATGATGAACAATGGTCTGTTGATAAAGTGTCATTTCTGTTAACTCTAAATAGGACTAGAACTGTTGTTTTCTTCTGAAAGTCACATCTTAAAGGAGGATGAGGGAGTCACACCGGGAGAGGAGTTTTCTGAGCAGGGCTTTGTTGCAGGCGTGAAGATTGGTTGAGACTGGTTGTGATCGAGAGAAAGGAATGAGGAGAGCTTTGATGTTCATGGAGTTTGAGTAAGTAATGGATTCAGGAATGGCTGCTAACAATTATTCTGAGCTCAGCAACAGCATTGAACAAAATGTTTCTTGTTTTTTATTTTTATTTTTTTAAATAAAAGGGCCTTGCATGACGGAGTAAGAGAAGTGTTTTAATTGTGCGCAGGCAAAAGGAGTAATTATACAACATGATGACTCTCTATCTAACACCCCCCTTTTTTGCCCCCTCTGAAGCAGTTCCCATCTGTGGCATGGAGGAAGATGCAGAATCTGTGGGTCGTGAATAGTGTTGTAGGTCAAAGGGCCTTTTGTGTGCCAGAAAATTCACACCTTGTTGAATTCTTTACGATCAGAAGCCACAGTAAACTGTGGTACTTAGTAATTAGTAATGCAGACTTGACCATTCCAGTATAATAGTAGCTAGTTTTGGTTTGCTTTTAACTTTGAAAGATAAAGATGTTACTACATTTTAGCACTTGTATGTTTTGCAGCTTTAAGGAAAGGTTTGGATTGTGAGATTTCAGATTTTAGCACTTCTAAAAAAAATTTTGTAGGACAGCAAGTCCTTAATGGTAAGTCAAAACAATTAGTCTTTGTTTCTTGATTTAAAAGGGATTGATTAACTGATTTGCACCCATGGGGTTGGCGACAGTGAAAACTGAACACTAATAAATTTTCTAAATCTTTGTCTCAAGCAGTAGATGGGAGAGAAAAAGCAGACCCCCCAAAACCCTCATACATTTACATACAGAACCCCCTCTGCTTCCAGTGGTGAGTGACAAAAGGCACAGAAGTTTATCCATCCCCCGCAGCTCTTTACCTTCACAGGAGGGGGCCGAGTCAGCAGTGACTGACCCCCAGAGCACATTTGAAGAAACAGGACAGAAGAGGGGGAGGTTGAGCAGCTGAAGAAAAACAATTCCTTACACTGCTGAAAGAATTCACACAGGATAAAAGGTGTTTTAAAAAAGAAAAGGATACTAACATGCATTTTGACTTTTGATGCCCTCAGAGACAGCAGTAATGACGTGTCATGCTCAGCCATTCGGATGTACAAAGGCAGGATGATGGGTGGAAAAATCCTGGGAGCAGCAGGCCGCCCAGGAGACCCCAATAGCGGTTGAAAATGGCATCTATGGCGCTCTGAACCCTTGGGCATGTGACAGCCCACACCGAGGTGCCCAACAGCAGAATGCACAGAACGAGAGGCAGAGGGTCTGGAGGAAAAATGAACAGTACCCATGACCCCTCCAAGCCCTCCTCCACCGTGGCGAGGACCACAGGGGCAAGTCGGACAATACCACTTGATTATGCAGGAGCCATTGTCTTTTCCAAGCTCAAAGGGAACCACTGATGAGTCTACTGGACACTCTACCTGCTCTGACAAATGAACAGATGACTCCTCAAAACCTGCAAACGACCATCCGACTGACTTTTGACCAGATGGTGGAACATTCATGCGTGCATTCACCAAACACGCCTGTGAATCGGTTGGGACGGGACAGTCTTGTCAAAACAGGAGACAGCAGACTGGAGGCCATGCCACGCACCACAGCCAAACCCATTGCAGACAACCAGAGGGCCCTGAAACGCCAGGTGGTTTTCGCTAATTTCAGGTTTGAAGCCTGGACTCCTGTGTTTGAAGCCTCCGAATGGTCTGACCTGTACACTCCATTACGACAGAGAGCAGGATTAACAGTAAGAAGTATTTCAGCAAGTAGAAGACCACACGTGGCATTTGACCTACACTGACATATATTGGCCCCGAGGGCGAGCGGCTTATTGTGCATTCATACACTCACAAATGCAATGATACTAGCTGTCAGACACAGCTGTATCTCACATAGGATTAGACTAAGCAGGACATTAACAACACATTGGTAGAATTGTGTTTTTTCAGGTGTTCACTTTCCTCCCTCAATAAAATTGTACAGGTTAACCGTTCATCCAACGACAAAAAACCATTTCTGCATTGTCAAACATCGCAGCAGACAGAAGACAGATCATGAAGATGCAGAGGTGCTGTTAAACACGCTCTCTGATGCTTCGTGGTCCACAGGTTCATTTATGTTGGTTCAGACTTCACTGTCCCCCCAGTGGTGATTCAGGTAATTGCAGGAGCGCAGACTTCACTCTCCCCCTCCCCCCAGTGGTGAGTCAGGTAATTGCAGGAGCACAGACTTCACTCCCCCCCCCCCAGTGGTGATTCCGCTAACTGCAGAAGCACAACCTTTTAGATCTCAGTACCCCAGGGTGAAGTATGCAGATGGATTGATGGATGGAACTTTGACTGGTTTGTGGAACTCTGGTGTAGCATCCGCATTCGTTGTAGTGTCATCATTTTAGACTAATTTTGAAAGCAGATGGTAACTTTATCGCAGGGCTGTTAATGACGTCACCATTACTCTAGGCTTACCCGTTCCTGACTTATATTGTATGTTGTCAACTTTTAGCCTCATAATGTGTGTTGTTCACTGCCAATGATTGAACAAACGTTTTCTTTTGCATTCCATTAAATGACAATAGCAGACATTTATTCCCATTCAGTACAGATGAGTTACAAATTCTCCTGGCATTCTTGATCACTGTTTGAAGTCTCTCTAGGAGAGGGTTGTGTTTTGATGACTTGCTGCCAGCAGCACCAACTGCTGAAACTTGCCTGCGAGTAATGAAAGATCTTCTGTTGCAATTGTATGATTTTGGGTTTTGAAGTGTAACAGGAATTTGCACTTTAGCAGAAAGGAAGTTGCATTTTTAGGCAGAAATAAATCTTCAATGTTTATGGAGCATAGAAAGTCTACTTTGTAGCATTACAACTGGAAATAGTTTGGACATTTGGTTTTTGGGTCTTTGTGAATATGATAAACACTTTCTTCTTTGTTTTATGGAACATATGGTCCCCCTTACGTAGTTTCATTTCTTCACGTTATTATCTTGCCTTCACAGGAACGTGGACAGAACGCCTGTTCACCTTACCGGTGCACAAAATTCTTTGTTGTTATTATGTTTTTAATTTCAAGTTCTTTCATTTTATGTGTTTGTGTTTTAATCTACATTTTTTCACTCCACTTATGTCCTGGGATTTTCTTCCCAGGCCAAGACAGGGAGGTGGAGGTGGAAAGAGGTCTCAGTGATTCTTTGAAGGAAATTGTGTTAAATTATTATTGTTTCAGTTATCATTGTTTGTCTAGGAAGAGATTGACCTTTTTACCTTCCAGAGTTTTTGTGTGTCTGTTCATCTGGTTCTCTCATCCACAGCAAGGAGGAGTGGGAAGTTGTACACTGTCCTGGAGTTAGAATCCACCAAATAGGTCATTAGACGGCAGCCCCTAATAAACTTTTCTCTTTGTTTTGAATTTGCATACTTCCACCTATGTTTTCCATGAAAACAGCACGAGGAGAAGCAGACCTTGGAGAGGAAAAACGTGGTGGACCTTTTCCACCACATATTGTTTCTCTTCTGCGCATGCGTAATTTTATTCTTGTCTCATTGTGTTTTGTCTTTGTTGTTTTATTATTGTCTTTGTTATTACTTTATTTTTTTTTTAAGTTCCTGATCCTAACCCAAATATTCAGATCCACAGCAGACTCATCTTGGGGAGACACCCCAAGCTCTTTTGCAGCTGTTCTGTTGTATCACATGTGTCAGATTGAATAATTACCAGGCTTATGTAGAAGTCCATAGGGGGCCAGGTCCAAGCTTGCCAGAGCTTGTGGGACATGCAGAGGAGGACGTGAGTGGTCAAAGCCCTGAATGACTTTTTGGATTTTGTTGCAATACTAACCAACTAACTAACTAATATTAACAGAATATTGCTATTCTTATTTGGCCAGTGTTTGACAATTCTATTTCTCTTTCGTCCCCTGTGTGATTTTGTTTTGTCCTAACATCTCCCCATTTCTCCCTTAATTCTAGGTGTTCTTTTTCTTACAGGAAGTGTTATTTTTATTGTCTTTATATTTTATATTTTTACTTTTTAAATAATTTTAATTTGCATTTCTTTTATTTTTTATTTCAAATTTACATTTTTGTATTCTCTTAATTTGATTCTACACTCATTGCATCAATCATTCACCCTGTTTAAAAAATCCCAGTTATTGATTGTGTTGCAGAATGTGAGGGCTTATGACCACAGCTGGACCTGCTGAAACGCTTAGTCATTGTATGATGTAGTATGTGTTTTTGTGTGACCTCACTTCATGAGGTCAAGACAGGGAACTGAAGGAATTTATATTTTTGTGATCTTATTTCTTTTAAGGTTTTTATCTTATCATTTTATTTCAGCATGAGATTGTTTTCAGATTAAGTGTGGGAGCTCCCGGACTTTGAATTTCAAAGGGACATCCTGTCTCTTTTAACTGTGAGCTCCAGAACTCCCCCCCCTGCAAGAGACACCTGGATGTTCCTAAGACCAAAGGATTGAGACTGACTCCTGTGGAGAAGGTTCCGGACGGGTGTTGAACTCCTATGGGGACACAGTTGGGGGCCGGACACGTCCGTCTGCCATAGTAACCCCCACGGACTGCTTTGGCGCCAAAATGGATGCTGGGACCTAATATGGACTGAGGGAGTGACCAGACCGTTCGCCAGCCAATCCAAGCATGCAGAAGGAGGAGTGAAGCGGTCATATTCCTTCCTGGAGGAGGGACTCTGAACACATGCTTAAAACAGCCATGCTTTGGAAAAAGCTGTGTCTCCAGACAAGCTGCATGTAAATTCGGATTGTAACCCCTTGCGTATTGCAGGCTTTGGTTTTGGACACCCAGATCGATCTGTTTTATTTTTGTTTAGAGCTCTTTGTTAGGGAAATAAATTTTTGTTCATCTTTTAAAAGAACGAATCCGTGGTTTACTTGTTTTCTCACTTTTTGAACACGCAAAGAAAGTATCTACAAAAGTGACTAGATATTTTCCTCCTTCACTGCACATGCCCAAATGATTCATTCCGACCGAAAGTGTGACCCATGGGAACGTTTGTTCTAATCGGAAAAAGGTTTTCTGGGCCCATGTGCACGGGTGAATTTTAACCCAACCATTGATCCGATCAAGATATTTTGCCCATGTAAACGCGGCTAATGACTGATCAAACTTCCTTTGTGCCAAAGTTAAGAAAATAACTAAGCAGCATTTCATTATTAGTGGGGGTGGGTTAAAAAAACACTCAACTCTAGAAACATTCCAGTCAACAACCCTACGTGCAAGGCAGCGCATCGACTGTTATCGTGGAGGAACCAAATACAGGAAAATTAAGGCAAACATGTTTATTTTTTTATCAATTAATTTATTACTATACGATAAAAATTACATAAAACTTTATAACTTTTTAAATTTCCTTAGGGATTATTAAAGACCTATTCTATTATATTTATAAAGCAATAGAATAGAACAGGGGTCGGGAACCTTTTTGGCCGAGAGAGCCATAAACGCCACATATTTTTAAATGTAATTTAGAAAGAGCCATACAATAATGTAGCGTCCCTGTCCCACACTGAGGCACGGAGACTTAACCTCTTTTAAGGTTATTTATTCTGGTTACTGCAGACCGCAGCAAACGCCGTAAAATTAATACAGTAACTCCTCAATCTCTCCCGCTGAGACGAGAGCTCTTCTCCCACTTTATATTCCATGCTCCTGCTCCAGTCCTCCTATTTCCCTTAATCGGCCCATAGCTGAACCCCATTGGTCCAAACTACCTAACAACAGGCTGAGTGACAGAACTGAGAGCCAATCAGATCTCTGCTTGATGCGTTCAAGGAACTCCAGAACTTTTAACGCGTCCCAACAGCGGACCCAACTCAGTCCGCGACAACATGTTTAAAACTAAATATACAAGTGAATGTGAGCATTTGATGTAATTTCAACATTTTTAAAGTACAATAAGTCTGTGGATTCTTTTTAATAACATCGTTATGCTGTTGCTAATAAATGCTGAGTATTTCTCGTGGTGGTTCTGCTGATGGTCTAGTCTGGTTGATCCGTGGTGAGTTTCTGCTTCATGCAGGCGTTGAGACTTTAAACGTGATGGTAGGTCTGAATGTTCTGGAGATGTGACAAAGACTCACATGCAGACGTGGAGACAAACACACACTCACACACTGCAGTGAGTGACGGGCAGCGGGTTTCACGTTATTACAATCCCTGTGCGATTCACCTGCTGCCTGTGGAAGAAAGCAGAGGGTGGGGGGCACCCCCACCCTCTGCTTTCTTCCTCACATCCCGTCCCCGTATCTGCGCGCTCTTTCTCAGAGACGGGAGCGCGCAGGTTTAGGCACGGCAATTGATAGGTTTCCTGCTGGAATAAACTCTGTGAAATAGTAGATAATAGTAAACTGAGTGCTGGCGCAGATTTTTCTCTCCAAGCACCGATACTACTGCGCGCCCCTCTGGCATCGCATCGCGCACGAGAAGGACTGGTCTAATGGAAAAAAAAATGGTATAAATAAAGATTTGTCTGCGAGCCATACGTGACCATCAAAAGAGCCATATGTGGCTCGCGAGCCATAGGTTCCCGACCCCTGGAATAGAATATGACAAAATGCTGAGGAGCTTTTCCATAGCATGAAAGAAGAAAGAAAACGTTGAATAGGGTATACAACAAAAAAGTGCTATTTCAAACTTTCAATTCACCAAAGTGTGTAATGTTTTCCTGAATGTGGCGGACTCAGGTGCTGGAACCCAGAAACAAGACAGAAGAGTGGCAGGTAAGAAATAGTTTTATTTTCTCCGGGATGATGGAGCTTGAAGGTAGTGATGGTCCGGATACAGATGTGGCTAGTGGCGAGGCTGGAGGTGCTAGCACGGTCAGCAATGGCCGAGAGGTCCGCCGGATTTCCGAGGGATGGATCGAAAGTCCAACTGACCTCACTCATGGTGAGCGTTTCCTGAAGCAGGAGAACAGAGTTAGAGCCAGAATGAAAACAGTGACAAGAGCTGATGAGCACGAGACGAGAGACCAGGCTTAGTCACCGTAAGGGCCAACGAATTGGCGTTGAATGATGGGGTTGAGTCTCCTTTGGAGCTGCAGGGCTGATGAGGTTGAGTGGCGACAGCTGGAGGTAGTTAGGAGTGGAGCAGAGCTGGAGTAGGAAGGGGACTGGCCAAGACCATGACAAAGTGGTCACAAATAACATAATAGAAATCAGTTCATTTAAACTTTGTTTATACCCATTATCAGTTGGATAAATCTTTCTTAAATTTTGTGTAATCTTTCAACTTCTTTCTTTTCTTCACTTCACCCTGCAAGAAAAACTACTACATCTAGTATTTTGTATGAGCACCGTGATTTTTAAGGACAGCATCAGGTCTTCCAGGCATGGAGTGAACAGGTTGGTGACATATTGCAACAGCTATTCTTTTTTCTATTCTTCAAGAAGAACCTCTTTAGGGGGCCTGGATGCTGGATGGAGAGCGATCCTCCACTTGTTCTTCAGAATTCCCCACAGGTGTTGGATTGGGTTCAGATCAGGCGACATACTCGGCCTTTCAATCCCCTTCACCCTGTTCTTCAGAAATGCGGCAGCAGCTTTAGAAGTGTGTTTTGGATCATTGTTATGTTGGAAAAGTGCTCGACAACCAAGTGCATGAAGTGATGGCAGCATCTTCTCCTTCAGTATAGAGCAGTACCTTATTAAGTTCATGATACCATCAATGAAATACAGCCCCTCCACACCAGCAGCACCCATGCAGCCCAGATTAGGACACTGCCACCACCATGTTTCACTGTAGGCACAAAGTATTTTTCTTTGAAATCCTCACCTTTGTGACGCCATACAGTTTTCAAACCATTAGTTCTACAGAACTCAGCAGCACGAGTTCTGACGAGGACCAGAGGGCGGGAACACATTACACCGGTTTTAAAATCGCTGCATTGGCTCCCGTTGCGTTTCAGGATTGATTTTAAAATTCTTTTAATGGTTTACAAATGTTTTTATGGTCTTGGGCCTTCTTATTTGAATGATATTATTTTACAATACGAACCCTCGCGGACCCTGAGGTCCTCTGGCACTGGCCTCTTAGTTGTCCCTAAGGTGAGGACCAAGACACACGGTGAGGCTTCGTTCCACCATTATGGTCCTCGCCTGTGGAACAGCCTGCCGGAGAACCTCAGGGCTGCAGAGACTGTGGACATTTTTAAGAAGAGGCTCAAGACCCACCTTTTTAGTCTGGCTTTTATATGATTTTGATCGTTCCTTATGTCTTTTATTATTCATCTATTATTAATTGAGGTATTTATTTACCTATTTATTTATTTATTTATTTTCTTGTAAGGACTATTATTATCTCTGTTTCTAATATGCAATTCTTTTTATTGTTATTTTACCAATGATACTTAGGTTATGTTTTTATCACTGACGTATTTTATTTTTTAATTACTAACATACTTATATCTTATTTTATTTTTTGTCTTTTTCTATTTTTATTGTTGTTATTTTATGATCTTTTTTATTTTTTATTCTGATGTTTTTTACTCCAGTGTTTCCTCTTGGGGATCCATCGTTCTTGGGCACCACCAGTCTGACCTGTAGGGGGTGCCGTTGCTCTGGTGCCCGTTCTCATTGGGCGGGCTGGGGTCCCACTCTGTGGTCTAATAGCCATGGATGGGGCCCTGGGCTGCCCTGTGTTGGGCGGGCGCTGCGGTAATGGCCCCTGTGGTCGGGCTGGGCCTTGGAATGAATGGATCCCCATGATATCGTTTCTTCACAGCAGTACCAAGCCAGACCTTCTTCAACTGCAGTTCTTTGTTTCTGTTCAGGGTTCTACTGGGGTAACTGGGTGGGGGGGGGGGGAGGAGGAGGAGTACCTTTTTGTGTGATTGTCCTTTGTTTTCTGTTTTTAACAACTTTCAAAATGAAAGGCGCTATATAAATAAATAAAGTTTGAGTTTGAGTTTGAGTTTGATTAGTTAAAAAAATGGTGATCTTTGTCTCATCACTCCAGAGTACTGAGTCCCAGTGGTCTTCATCTTTTTCCTGCATGGGCCCCAGCAGATTCTAGGAGTGCTTTTTTGTGCATGGGTTTTAGGAGAGGCTTCCTTCATGGATGATAACCATGCGTATCATTCCTCTGCAGTGTGCGCCATATGGTGTCACGGGAAACCATCTTTCCAGTTTGGCTTTCTGCTGCTTTAGCTAACTGCAGTGAACTTGCATGATGATTTTCTTCAACCCCTTCTCATCAGAAGATGCTCCTGTTGAGATGTTAGCTTCCATGTGTGAAGGGGGTAAATATTAAAAGCTGTAAGAAGTTAGGAGATGGAAGGAAAAGGATGAAATTGAATTATTGCAGGTTAGAGGGATGATCTGGGTGAGAACACACATGCCACAAAAGTGGAACTGGGTTTTTTGGCCACAACAACAATGTATTGATCATAAAACCTGGCTGGCCACTGAGATATGGTTAAAAACTATGAAATACATAAAACAGTTCTAAAAAGTAGAAAATTCAATAAAATGCTGACACAGGATAAAAACTACTGAAAAGAAATACTAGAAGCCCAGGGGCAGTTAACACAGTAAAAAGCGGCTTGGGGAGGCCACAGATCCGGGATCGAGGGGATGTCTTCCTCTCACCAGACTTGGCCCATGATGTCCACTCCATCGATGACCAAGGAAGTTCCCCGGTCACACGCACCCGGACCTGAAGGCAAACACATCTGCCAGCACCAGAAGCGACCACGGTTGCCTTAGGCCATCCCAACGAGTGTGGCTAAGCGTATTCAGCGTTACACACTCCTCCCCATGTCACTTCTGGCTTGCCTTCCGACGCACTGGGACTCACCATTGGCAGGGTCCCTGCCCTACCCCTGAATGTGGACTAAGGCCATTTTAACATTTAAAAGCTAGACTGGATGTGTGTTGCAGATATCTGTATTTCAGTTTTTCCTTGTCAAAAAGAACATTTCAGATATCCGCAACTACATTCTTCCTATCCATAATTGTAATTTCAGATATCCTCAAAGATATTATTCCTAGGACAAATGACATCACTTTCACCATTCATTTGAATGGGGTTTATAATTACAGATATCTACAATTCAGTTGTAGATATCCACTTTATGAATTTCAGATATCTGTAACTGAATTGTAGATATCTGTAATTCCAGTTTCAGATATCTACAATTTGATTCTGACGACCCTTACCCTGCGACAAACTGGCGACCTGTCCAGGGTGTCTCCTGCCTTCGCCCACAAGTAGCAGGGATAGGCTCCGGCAGCCCCGTGACCCCGAAAGGGACAAACGGTATAGAAAATGAATGAATGAATGATTCTGACTCGTCATAACTCCAGTTAAAGATATCTTTAATTCAAGTCAATTCAAGATATCTACATGTTGCTTTTCAGATATCTTAAATTAAGTTTTGACTAGGTGAAATGATGTTATAGATATCTGTAACTGGAATTATGACTAGTCAAAAAGATGTAGATATATCAAACTGGAGTTAGGGATAGTCGTAATTTAATTGTAGATATCAATTATCAAGTTATAGATATCTTGAAATGAAATTTGATTATAGATATCTGAAATTTTAGATATCTGTAATTTTCATTCAGCCTAGTCAAAATGAAATCACAGATATCTTGAATCAGAGTTTTGACTAGGCGAAATGACGTTGCAGATATCTTCATGCAAATGAATGACGTTGCCGATATCTTTACGCAAATTAGGCCCGCATCGCGCTTTAGGTGGGAGCAGAGCGTGTTGTTCTAATCATTCAAATCGCTCCTGTAACCCTTGTGCTGTCTTGGATGACCCCACCCTTACTTTGACGTGTTCTCCCTACCTTGACAAAGGTGGATAAAGGTGGAAAAATTTCATGTAATCCATTGAACCAGTGAAGATCACAAAAAATTGAAAAACAAAGGTTCAGAGCTCTGTCTAGTGAATCTAGATGACCCAACTCCCAACGGTAAAGTGCCTAGGATAGCACAAGGGTTACTTTGTAATTAGCACTGTTTAGTACCATGTCGAATAGTACGACGGAGTTTTAGGGCCAGTTTACAAAAGAAACGAAAATGTATGTATAACTTTTATCTGGTAAATGTACGAAAAAAAAAAAAAAATAGATAATAGATAAACGAGATAACGAATAATAGATTAACGAGGAAAAACACCAAAGTTTTCCATTTATCGGAGCCTTGCTTGAAAATGAAATATGTGGAGCCTTTTATGAAGCTTTATTTCCGGATAGGTTTAAAAAACAAAGAGATCCATTCTAACCCTTTTGGCGACTCAAAATCAGATTATTTTCAGTGGATCCGGTTTTCCGGGGTTCGGTGTCGGTAAAGCGGAGTTCCATCAGTAAAATAAGGAGCTCAGAGACAGGTTTGTGTGAAGAGGACCACTGCAGCCTTTATACTCCTTTTCATTCACACACCCTGAAGTTCATCTGTCACCTTACGTCATCAACCTGACATCCGAACACAAATGCGGAAGTAAACAGTGTTACATTCGCCCCCTCCTCCAGATGAAACGTCCTGTTTCAACATAAAACAATAAAGAGGAATGAAAATAGTCTTATTAGCATTAGAAAGTTGCCAGAAAGTGCTCCTCCTCGGACGGAAACGTCACACAAACGTATATATCTGGTCTTTAATGGAGGAAGAAAGGATTCAGGTGGACAGCTGCAGGGACACCGACAGCTTCGGGCTGCAGAGAGCCGGCAAACCAACCATCAATAAATAAAACATGAATAAATCATAAATCAAACTAACGAGCTTCCAAACATTTGGGACGTTATCAATAAACATTCAGCTCACCTGTTCAACTAAGTTTAGTGGGTCTGCTCTGCTGCGTGGTGTTCACCTGCTGCTCTGTATGCTCACCTCCACTTTAATGTAATAAATTTGCGAGTTTTTTTTCTCATAAATTTACGACTTAAAATCTCGTAAATTTACTAGATTTTTTTTTCTCATAAATTTAGGATTTAAAATCTCGTAATTTTACTTTTTTTTTGGTGGCCCTAAAACTCCGTCGTAGTGCAGCCAGCGGGCGAAGCAATTTTTAATTCTCTTTTTAATGCAACAGCCCGTGCAAGGAGGAGCTAGTGATGATGACGTTTGAGATATCTTTAACTTTCATTCTGACTAGGCAAAACTGAATTACAGACATCTGCAATTGTCATGTAAGATGTGTGACGAGTTGAATGTCGTTTTCAATGACGTCATTGAAAACGACATTCAACTCGTCACACATCTTACATGACAATTGCAGATATCTATAATTAAGTTTTGCCTAGTCAAAACTGAATTATAGATATCTCTATCGGTCGTTTCGCCTAGTCACAATTACGTTACAGATATCTTGAATATCAATTCCAACTATCCAAAATGTAATTACGACTAGTCAGAACAACGTTGGTGATATGTACAATGTTAATTCTGGATAGTCAAACTTCACTTTTAAATGTTAAAATGGCTTGCGAGAGTCGACTGCATGGGAGAACCGGCGGTCCCAGTGGTCCAATTGCTCCCGGTGCGTGAGCCCTCCTTACATCATCTGCTCATCTGACGAGTGGTCTGGCGGTCCAAATGTGTCCCCTGTGTGGACAGGCCCAGTGGTTCCCGGAGCGTACACCATGCTCCCAGGGTGCGCAGGTCCAATCGCCCCTGGGGCGTGCGCCCTTCTGGCCAGGTGGGAGCCTTTTCCCAGAGTCTGCAACTCCCTTGTGCAAGCGTCCTCCTCTGCTCTTCTCTGCTCCACTCCTATTGAAGGAATTTATATTTTTGTGGTCTTATTTCTTTCAGGTTTTTGTCTTATCTTTTATTTAAGTGCAGATTATTTTCAGATTTTAAGTGTGTGCTCCCGGACTTTGAATTTCAAAGGGACATCCTGTCTCTTTTCACTGTAAGCTCCAGAACTCCCCCCCCCCCCCCCTGCAGAGACACCTGGATGTTCCTAAGGCCAGTTGAAGGCTGGCTGCAGGCTGACAATGGATCATAAAATGTAGCATTTCATGGGAACCTCTAAAATGCAGATTCACATGTGGAGACCAAAGGGGTGAGACTGGCTGCCTGTGGAGAAGGTTCCGGACGGGTGCTGAACTCCCATGGGGACACAGTTGGGGGTCGGACACGGCCGTCTGTCAGAGTAACCCCTCTGGAACTTTCCACCAAGGACCAGATGCTGGGACCAAATATGGACTGAGGGAAGTGACCAGACCGTTCGCCAGCCAATCCAAGCATGCAGAAGGAGGAGTGTAGCGGCCATGTTCCTTTCTGAAGGAGGGGGCTGCAGCCATGCATCAAAACCACTGAACAGGGGGATGCTCTGTGTTCTCTCTTTGAAATAGCTGGCAGGGTAAGTCGCCTGTAAACTAGGCACTGTGCCAGCCCTGGAAACTCCTGAGAACTCGGGCGCTCGTTATAATTTTGGGTGTTTTACTATGCTTTAGAAATATTGTTAGGGAAATAAATTTTTGTTTATCTTTTATCCGAACAAATCCGTGGTTTTCTTGTTTTCAACTTTTTTGAACACGCAAAGAAAGTATCTACAAAAGCGACTAGATGTTTTCTCCTTCACTATATAGTCTCTCAATTAAGAGCAGGTGTATCCAATTGAGGGGCGTGTCCGCATGCAGCACACAAAGTGTTTAAAAACACAGCAAACATTCAAAAACCACCCAATCATGCAGTTAGTCTTTGTCCCACCTGCTCACACGTGGACGGTCTGGACGTCTCTGTAAGATAGTTTCACTTCCATCTTTCTTCCTTTTTTGGATCACTTTTGCTTTAGCATTTTGACTGATTTGTAAAGGCTTTGCTGATGGCGGCCTTGGTGCAGCGGTAGGGCGGTCAACCTCTGATCGTAATATTCCAGGTTTGATTCCCGCCTTGCATGCCCATGTGTCAAAGCGTTCTTGGGCAAGACACTGAACCCCACTTGTCTCTGGTGGAAGGTTGGCGCCGGTGTTCGGCAGCTGAGCCGCCACCAGTGTGTGACTGTGTGTGACTGTGTGTGTGAATGTTTGTGTGAATGGGTGAATAGGTGAGTGGGACTGCGAATGAAAAGCGTTTTGGACCTTCAAAGAAGGTAGAAAAGCGTTATATAAGTACATGCCATTTACCCTCTTCTTGTAGCTCTCACGTTTTGTGCAAAGAAATTATTTCCTTTTTCAGATTTTGTGAAAAAGGAAATCAAATTTTTTGGTATATTTAAATGAGTAAAGAAATGACAAATTATTCTTCTTTTGACGTTTACTTTATTTCTAATATGTTTAAGTTTCACAGGATATATTTTTTACCGAGAGAAAAATATGTTATTTAAGGTTTAAGTTGATTTATTCCAGAACAACATTTTCTTTTTCTATTCTGACCTGCAGCAGTCACTGACTGCAAGGACCACATTGTTTTCGCAGTTGGCAAGATTTCTGCTTCTTTGAGCGAAAATTTGACCAAAACACCAAAACCAAACCAACCAAAAAACACATGTCAGGGATATCCAAAGAAAGTTTTGAAATATCAATGGGACAGCCAAACGACCTACGGATTGGCGGCCATTTTGTGGCAAACTGTGAGAATTGGCAATATTCGTGTTTTTCGACCTAATGAGAAAACAACATTTTTGTTTGTGCGATTTTCACAAATTTTCCCACACATGCCGCCAGGTCAAATCTTCAAACACCACAGAAGTTTCGTGACCTTTGACCTTGGGAAGAGGCCGCCATCTTGAAAAAGAGAACCTTACATACTACATACAAATGAAAACTCATCCTGGAGATATTTCTCGATTGCACATTAACAGCGTGCACATGGCAAATTTGCGAATTTTTGATCGGAATGTCGTAAAAAATTGATTTGCAATTGCCCGGTCCACATTGAACAAAACGATGTAACAATGTAACAGTGTTAAAATTGTAGGCGTGGCAAACAAAGAAACTGTTGCAAAAAAATCTGCTGACTTAGTTAAAACAAAAGCTTTTAGAAAAAATGTTTTAGAATCCTCAACTGAAACCAAAATATCCGTGTCGGAGATATCCAATGGACATTTTGGATTCATTATGGGATAGCGACGCGACTTACGGTTTGGTGGCCATTTTGTTCCGAAATCTGAGTTTTTGCGAATATGCGTTTTTCCACAATATGGGAGAATTGACTTTTTTTCTGAGCGATTTTTTTCACGATATTTCCCACACATGCCACTAGTTTAAGTCTACAACCACTTCTGGAGTTTCTCTGACCTCGGCACCTTTAGTACCAGATCCAAACGAAAACTCGTCATTGGGATTTTTATCGATCGTCTCGTAACTTCTCAGGCATGAATGGCAAGCTATTGTGGAAGCTACTTGTAGGTTTTGAACAGCGTGCATGGCGAGCTCGCAGAAGTGGCTTACTCCTATTAAACACACATTTTTCAACTGAATACTGTTAAAACTAAGTGCATGCATCCATAGCTAGAACTAAACAAATTCAGTTCAAGCAATTCAGAACAATTCAAATTCCAAAAAGTGGATTTTTTTTCAACTTATCACATGTAGCTCTTACCAGTATGGAAGTCTGTTCCAGATACGTGGAGCATAGACGCGGAATGCAGCTGCTCCTTGTTTAGTTTCAAACAAGGTTGGGTGTTATTATAAATATGCTAATTCAGCTTACGTGTACTGATGTCGGACTGTATTTTTTTTTACCCGTTACAAATAAGGTTGGGAGTCAGCGTAGTCTTAGCAATATTGATTTTAGCGGTAAATTAGTCTGTTTTTTATGTGTTACTAACAAAGATAGTGTAACAGTTTCAGTTTCTTTCCTTTTATGTTTGGTTCTTTGTTGGTTTTGGACAGGTTGTGTTACTTCCTGTTTTATTTTGTAAGGTTTCCTGTTTTGTTGTAGTTTTGAGTTTTACCTTGGTCCCCATCCTTCCTGATTGGTTTAACCTGTGTCTCATTTGTCTGTATGTATTAAAGTCTTGTCATTCCCTTCCTCCTGTGCTGGTCCATAGTTTAAATTTCGGCTCTTCCCCTGTTTCGAGTGTTTTATACTGTTTTGAGTTTTCTGGCCTGCTTACGCAGTGGTTTTTGGTTTGTAGCCTTTTGTTAATATGAAAGCCCCTATCCACCTTGACCTCATGCCTCATCCTCTCTGCGCCTGGGTACTCCCCCAACCACCCGCCGTAACAGATAGGACTTATTGTAGTGTTGGTTTCAGCAGTATCAGCCTGTGTTTTACATGTTGTGGACAGGGTTGGGAGTTACAGGTTGTGAAAACTTGAACATGTAGAATGTCACAAAAAAGTTCTAGAAGTACTATAAACGTAAGTAATAAAGACTGACGGACTGGCAGACTCATTTCTGACTAATATGTTGTGCTTAATGCGCCTTATAGTTTGGTGTGTCTTATATTCAAGATTCAAGATTCAAGAGATTCAAGAGGTTTTTATTGCCATATTCTGTGTAGCTACACAGAGTAGGAATTTGTTTTGGTGCAAATGTGCAACATAAAACAGAAGAACAGTGAGCAACAAAATTTTTACACAATGGTCCGAACAAAAATATAAATATAAATAGAGGCAGTAGTGCAAAGAGTGTCAAAACAGTGCAAACTGAGAATGTTCAAGGTGCAGGTAGTTGGCTGGTGACTGATTGGACATTGAGGTGGAATTTAGGGGGGGTTACCGGGTGTTTAAGAGTCTGACTGCAGAGGGAAAGAAACTGTTCTTGTGTCTGGAGGTTCTGGTCCTGATGGACCTTAGCCTCCTGCCTGAAGGAAGTGGCTCCAGTAGACCATGACCAGGGTGAGACGGGTCGGCAGCTATCCGGCCTGCACGTCCCCAGGTTCTGGAGACGTATAGTTCCTGGACAGATGGGAGGCTGCAGCCAATCACCTTCTCTGCTGAGCGCACAATACGCTGTAGCCTGTTAATGTCCCTGGTTGTGGCACTAGTGTACCACACGGTGATGGAGGAGGTGAGGATGGACTCAATGATGGCCGTGTAGAACTGCACCATCATCCGGGCCGGCAGCCGGGCTTTCTTCAACTGCCGCAGGAAGTACATCCTCTGCTGGGCCTTTTTGAGGAGAGAGCAGATGGATGGCTCCCACTTGAGGTCCTGCGTGATGGTGGTGCCGAGAGGAAACGGACAGAGTCCACAATGGTGATGGGAGAGTCTGTCAGGATGAGAGGGGGTGAGGGGGCTGTGACTTTCCTGAAGTCCACTATCATCTCCACTGTCTTCTGGGTGTTCAGCTCCAGGTTGTTCATGCTGCACCACGACCCCAGCCGGTCCACCTCCCTCCTATAGGCAGACTCATCGTCATTAGAGATGAGCCCGATGAGGGTGGTGTCATCTGCAAACTTGATCAGTTTGACAGAGTCATGGCTGGAGGTGCAGCAGTTGGTATACAGGGAGAAGAGCAGAGGGGAAAGTACACAGCCCTGTGGAGTTCCTGTGCTGATGCATTGGGTGGTGGAGACATTCTTCCCCAGCCGCACACACTGCCTCCGGTCTGTTAGGAAGTCAGTGATCCACCTGCAGGTGGAGTCAGGCACGTTGAGCTGGAGGAGCTTTTCCTGGAGCAGAGAGGGGAGGATGGTATTGAACGCAGAGCTGAAGTCCACGAACAGGATCCTAGCATAGGTTCCCGGGGAGTCCAGGTGCTGCAGGATGAAGTGTAGGGCCAGGTTGATGGCATTGTCTACAGACCTATTGGGTCTGTAGGCGAACTGCAGAGGGTCCAGGAGGGGGGAGGTGAAGGATTTGAGGTGGGGGAGGACCAGACGCTCGAATGACTTCATGACTGCAGACGTAAGTGCCACAGGCCTGTAGTCATTGAGGCCAGTTATGCGGGGCTTCTTGGGGACAGGGACGATGGTGGACAGTTTGAAGCAGGCCGGACGTGGCAGGACTCCAGGGAGGTGTTGAAAATGTCTGTGAAGACCGCTGCAGTTCGCCTGCGCAGTGATTCAGGGTGGCAGGGGAGATGCCGTCCGGGCCCGGAGCCTTCCGTGGGTTTTGCTTCCGGAAAAGCTTATGCACCTCCTTTTCTGTCACTGAGAGGACAGTGCTGGGGGAGAGGTGGTCTGGGGGGGTCATACTGTCCTCAGTGATAGTGGTGGGGGAGGAATGTTGTCACCAAAGTTGTTGAGGAAACCTGTTCAGTGAGGGGGGGGGGGGGGGGGGGGGGTGGGACCTCAAACCTGGCATAAAAGGTGTTAGCCTCTCAGCCAGTTGAAGGTCGTCAGCAGCGTGGTTGGGCTCTGGGCTTGTAGTTGGTGATTTGCCTAAGCCCTCTCCAAACAGAGGTGACGTTGTTGACAGAGAATTTAAAAAGATGATCTAATAATAGTAAAATAAACTTGTTTTCACCACTACTGACATGACACTAAATTAAGAGGTGTAATGTGGTTTATCAGTCCTCCAAAATGCACACGTAAGAAGATTAAGTAAAATGAATACATCTATTGACAGAACTGTTGCATATTAGATTAGGTTTAAAGCTCATGTTCTTATCTTCTGCTGTACGACCCTTAAAATAAGTGCATGTACATCAACTGCTTGAGAAAAATCTTTTTTTTGGCCACCTTTTTTGAAACAGGATTTCAGCAGGTATTTCTTCAGGTATTTTTTCAGGTGTTTCTTCAGGTGTTTCTTCAGGTGTTTCTTCAGGTGTTTCATCAGGTGTTTCATCAGGTGTTTCATCAGGTGTTTCATCAGATGTTTCTTCAGGTGTTTCATCAGATGTTTCTTCAGGTGTTTCATCAGGTGTTTCATCAGGTGTTTCTTCAGGTGTTTCTTCAGGTGTTTCATCAGATGTTTCTTCAGGTGTTTCATCAGGTGTTTCATCAGGTGCTTCATCAGATGTTTTTTCAGGTGTTTCTTCAGGTGTTTCTTCAGGTGTTTCATCAGATGTTTCTTCAGGTGTTTCATCGGGTGTTTCTTTAGGTGTTTTTTCAGTTGTTTCATTGGGTGGTTTTTCAGGTGTTTCATCAGGTGTTTCATCAGGTGTTTCATCAGATGTTTCATCAGGTGTTTCATCAGGTGTTTCTTCAGGTGTTTCTTCAGGTGATTCATCAGGTGTTTCATCAGATGTTTCTTCAGGTGTTTCTTCAGATGTTTCATCAGATGTTTCTTCAGGTGTTTCATCGGGTGTTTCTTTAGGTGTTTTTTCAGTTGTTTCATTGGGTGGTTTTTCAGGTGTTTCATCAGGTGTTTCATCAGGTGTTTCATCAGATGTTTCATCAGGTGTTTCATCAGGTGTTTTTTCAGGTATTTCTTCAGTTGTTTCATTGGGTGTTTCATCAGATGTTTCATCAGGTGTTTCATTAGATGTTTCATCAGGTGTTTCATCAGGTGTTTCATCAGGTATGTTGTCAGGTATTTCTTCAGGTGTTTCATCAGGTGATTCTTCAGGTGTTTCATCAGATGTTTCATCAGGTGTTTCTTCAGGTGCTTCTTCAGGTGTTTCATCAGATGTTTCTTCAGATGTTTCTTCAGGTGTTTCATCAGGTGTTTCATCAGGTTTTTTTTCAGGTGTCTCTTCAGGTGTTTCTTCAGGTGTTTCTTCAGGTGTTTCATCAGGTGTTTCATCAGGTGTTTCTTCAGGTGTTTCATCAGGTGTTTCTTCAGGTGTTTCTTCAGGTGTTTCTTCAGGTGTTTCTTCAGGTATTTCATCAGGTGTTTCTTCAGGTGTTTCATCAGGTGTTTCTTCAGGTGTTTCATCAGGTGTTTCTTCAGGTGTTTATTCAGGTGTTACATCAGGAGTTTCTTCAGGTGTTTCATCAGGTGTTTCTTCTGGTGTTTCTTCAGGTGATTCATCAGGTGTTTCATCAGGTGTTTCATCAGGTGTTTCTTCAGGTGTTTCATCAGGTGTTTCTTCAGGTGTTTCTTCAGGTGTTTCTTCAGGTATTTCATCAGGTGTTTCTTCAGGTGTTTCATCAGGTGTTTCTTCAGGTGTTTCATCAGGTGTTTCTTCAGGTGTTTATTCAGGTGTTACATCAGGAGTTTTCTTCAGGTGTTTCATCAGGTGTTTCTTCTGGTGTTTCTTCAGGTGATTCATCAGGTGTTTCATCAGATGTTTCATCAGGTGTTTCATCAGGTGTTTCTTCATGTTTCATCAGGTGTTTCTTCAGGTGTTTCCTTCAGGTGTTTCATCAGGTGTTTCTTCAGGTGTTTCATCAGGTGTTTCATCAGGTGTTTCTTCAGGTGTTTTATCAGTGTTTCTTCAGGTGTTTCATCAGGTGTTTCATCAGATGTTTCATCAGGTGTTTAATCAGGTGTTTCCTTCAGGTGTTTCATCAGGTGTTTATTCAGGTGTTTCATCAGATGTTTTTTCAGATGTTTCATCAGATGTTTCTTCAGGTGTTTCATCAATGTTTCATCAGATGTTTTTTCAGGTGTTTCTTCAGGTGTTTCATCAGATGTTTCATCAGGTGTTTCTTCAGGTGTTTCATCAGGTGTTTCTTTACATGTTTCATCAGGTGTTTCTTCAGGTGTTTCATCAGGTGTTTCTTCAGGTGTTTCATCAGGTGTTTCATCAGGTGTTTCTTCAGGTGTTTCATCAGGTGTTTCTTCAGGTGTTTCATCAGGTGTTTCATCAGGTGTTTCTTCAGGTGTTTTATCAGGTGTTTCTTCAGGTGTTTCATCAGGTGTTTAATCAGGTGTTTCTTTTATCAGGTGTTTATTCAGGTGTTTCATCAGGTGTTTCTTTACATGTTTCATCAGGTGTTTTCTTCAGTGTTTCATCAGGGTTTCATCAGGTGTTTCTTCAGGTGTTTCGTCAGGTGTTTTATACAGGTGTTTCTTCATCAGGTTTCATCATCAGGTATTTCTTCAGGTGTTTCATCAGGTGTTTCTTTCATCAGGTGTTTCTTCAGGTGTTACATCAGGTGTTTCTTTACATGTTTCATCAGGTGTTTCATCAGGTGTTTCATCAGGTGTTTCATCAGGCGTTTCTTTAGATGTTTCATCAGGTATTTCTTCAGGTGTTTCATCAGGTGTTTCTTTCATCAGGTGTTTCTTCAGGTGTTTCATCAGGCGTTTCTTTAGATGTTTCATCAGGTGTTTCTTCCTGTGTTTTTTCAGGTGTTTCATCAGGTGTTTCTTCAGGTGTTTTTTCAGATGTTTTTTCAGGTGTTTATTCAGGTGTTTCATCAGATGTTTTTTCAGATGTTTCATCAGATGTTTCTTCAGGTGTTTCATCAGATGTTTTTTCAGGTGTTTCTTCAGGTGTTTCATCAGGTGTTTCATCAGGTGTTTCTTCAGGTGTTTTATCAGGTGTTTCTTCAGGTGTTTCATCAGGTGTTTAATCAGGTGTTTCTTTCATCAGGTGTTTCTTCAGGTGTTACATCAGGTGTTTCTTTACATGTTTCATCAGGTGTTTCATCAGGTGTTTCTTTAGATGTTTTTTCAGGTGTTTATTCAGGTGTTTCATCAGATGTTTTTTCAGATGTTTCATCAGATGTTTCTTCAGGTGTTTCATCAATGTTTCATCAGATGTTTTTTCAGGTGTTTCTTCAGGTGTTTCTTCAGGTGTTTCATCAGGTGTTTCATCAGGTGTTTCATCAGGTGTTTCTTTAGATGTTTCATCAGGTGTTTCTTCCTGTGTTTTTTCAGGTGTTTCTTCAGGTGTTTCATCAGGTGTTTCATCAGGTGTTTCTTCAGGTGTTTCATCAGGTGTTTCATCAGGTGTTTCTTCAGGTGTTTCATCAGGTGTTTCTTCAGGTGTTTCATCATCAGGTGTTTCTTCAGGTTTTTCATGTTTCATCAGGTGTTTCTTCTTTTCAGGTGTTTATTCAGGTGTTACTAGGAGTTTCTTCAGTGTTTCATCAGGTGTTTCTTCTGGTGTTTCTTCAGGTGATTCATCAGGTGTTTCATCAGATGTTTCATCAGGTGTTTCATCAGGTGTTTCTTCAGGTGTTTCATCAGGTGTTTCTTCAGGTGTTTCTTCAGGTGTTTCTTCAGGTGTTTCATCAGGTGTTTCTTCTGGTGTTTCATCAGGTGTTTCTTCAGGTGTTTCATCAGGTGTTTAATCAGGTTTTCCTTCAGGTGTTTCATCAGGTGTTTCTTCTTCAGGTGTTTCATCAGGTGTTTCATCAGGTGTTTCTTCAGGTGTTTCATCAGTGTTTCTTCAGGTGTTTCATCAGGTGTTTCATCAGATGTTTCATCAGGTGTTTAATCAGGTGTTTCCTTCAGGTGTTTCATCAGGTGTTTCTTCAGGTGTTTCATCAGGTGTTTCATCAGGTGTTTCATCAGGTTTTTCATCAGGTGTTTTTTCAGGTGTTTCTTCAGGTGTTTCATTAGATGTTTCTTCGTTTGTTTCATCAGGTGTTTCTTCAGGTGTTTCTTCAGGTGTTTCTTCAGGTGTTTCTTCAGGTGTTTCATCAGGTGTTTATACAGGTGTTTCATCAGGTGTTTCTTCAGATGTTTCATCAGGTGTTTCATCAGGTTTTTCATCAGGTGTTTTTTCAGGTGTTTCTTCAGGTGTTTCATTAGATGTTTCTTCGTTTGTTTCATCAGGTGTTTCTTCAGGTGTTTCATCAGGTGTTTCTTCAGGTGTTTCTTCAGGTGTTTCTTCAGGTGTTTCTTCAGGTGTTTCATCAGGTGTTTATACAGGTGTTTCATCAGGTGTTTCTTCAGATGTTTCATCGGGTGTTTAATCAGGTGTTTCTTTCATCAGGTGTTTCTTCAGGTGTTTCATCATGTGTTTCTTCAGGTGTTTCATCAGGTGTTTCTTTACATGTTTCATCAGGTGTTTCTTCAGGTGTTTCATCAGGTGTTTCTTCAGGTGTTTCATCATGTTTCATCAGTGTTTCATCATGTTTTCTTCAGGTGTTTCGTCAGGTGTTTATACAGGTGTTTCATCAGGTGTTTCTTCAGGTGTTTCATCAGGTGTTTCATCAGGTGTTTCTTCAGGTGTTTCATCAGTGTTTCTTCAGGTGTTTCGTCAGGTGTTTCATCAGATGTTTCATCAGGTGTTTAATCAGGTGTTTCCTTCAGGTGTTTCATCATCAGGTGTTTCTTCAGGTGTTTCATCAGGTGTTTCATCAGGTGTTTCATCAGGTTTTTCATCAGGTGTTTTTTCAGGTGTTTCTTCAGGTGTTTCATTAGATGTTTCTTCGTTCGTTTGTTTCATCATCAGGTGTTTCTTCAGGTGTTTCATCAGGTGTTTTTCTTCAGGTGTTTCTTCAGGTGTTTCTTCAGGTGTTTCTTCAGGTGTTTCATCAGGTGTTTATACAGGTGTTTCATCAGGTGTTTCTTCAGATGTTTCATCGGGTGTTTAATCAGGTGTTTCTTTCATCAGGTGTTTCTTCAGGTGTTTCATCATGTGTTTCTTCAGGTGTTTCATCAGGTGTTTCTTTACATGTTTCATCAGGTGTTTCTTCAGGTGTTTCATCAGGTGTTTCTTCAGGTGTTTCGTCAGGTGTTTATACAGGTGTTTCATCAGGTGTTTCTTTCATCAGGTGTTTCTTCAGGTGTTACATCAGGTGTTTCTTTACATGTTTCATCAGGTGTTTCATCAGGTGTTTCATCAGGTGTTTCTTTAGATGTTTCATCAGGTGTTTCTTCCTGTGTTTTTTCAGGTGTTTCTTCAGGTGTTTCATCAGGTGTTTCATCAGGTGTTTCTTCAGGTGTTTCATCAGGTGTTTCATCAGGTGTTTCTTCAGGTGTTTCATCAGGTGTTTCTTTCATCAGGTGTTTCTTCAGGTGTTTCTTTGGGTGTTTCTTCAGGTGTTTCATCAGGTGTTTTTTCATCAGGTGTTTCTTCAGGTGTTACATCAGGTGTTTCTTTACATGTTTCATCAGTGTTTCATCAGGTGTTTCTTTAGATGTTTTTTCAGGTGTTTATTCAGGTGTTTCATCAGATGTTTTTTCAGATGTTTCATCAGATGTTCTTCAGGTGTTTCATCAATGTTTCATCAGATGTTTTTTCAGGTGTTTCTTCAGGTGTTTCTTCAGGTGTTTCATCAGGTGTTTCATCAGGTGTTTCATCAGGTGTTTCTTTAGATGTTTCATCAGGTGTTTCTTCCTGTGTTTTTTCAGGTGTTTCTTCAGGTGTTTCATCAGGTGTTTCATCAGGTGTTTCTTCAGGTGTTTCATCAGGTGTTTCATCAGGTGTTTCTTCAGGTGTTTCATCAGGTGTTTCATCAGGTGTTTCTTCAGGTGTTTCTTTGGGTGTTTCTTCAGGTGTTTCATCAGGTGTTTCTTTCATCAGGTGTTTCTTCAGGTGTTACATCAGGTGTTTCTTTACATGTTTCATCAGGTGTTTCATCAGGTGTTTCTTTAGATGTTTTTTCAGGTGTTTATTCAGGTGTTTCATCAGATGTTTTTTCAGATGTTTCATCAGATGTTTCTTCAGGTGTTTCATCAATGTTTCATCAGATGTTTTTTCAGGTGTTTCTTCAGGTGTTTCTTCAGGTGTTTCATCAGGTGTTTCATCAGGTGTTTCATCAGGTGTTTCATCAGGTGTTTCTTCAGGTGTTTCTTCAGGTGATTCATCAGGTGTTTCATCAGGTGTTTCATCAGGTGTTTCATCAGGTGTTTCATCAGGTGTTTCTTCAGGTGTTTCTTCAGGTGATTCATCAGGTGTTTCATCAGATGTTTCTTCAGGTGTTTCTTCAGATGTTTCATCAGATGTTTCTTCAGGTGTTTCATCGGGTGTTTCTTTAGGTGTTTTTTCAGTTGTTTCATTGGGTGGTTTTTCAGGTGTTTCATCAGGTGTTTCATCAGGTGTTTCATCAGATGTTTCATCAGGTGTTTCATCAGGTGTTTTTTCAGGTATTTCTTCAGTTGTTTCATTGGGTGTTTCATCAGATGTTTCATCAGGTGTTTCATTAGATGTTTCATCAGGTGTTTCATCAGGTGTTTCATCAGGTATGTTGTCAGGTATTTCTTCAGGTGTTTCATCAGGTGATCTTCAGGTGTTTCATCAGATGTTTCATCAGGTGTTTCTTCAGGTGCTTCTTCAGGTGTTTCATCAGGTGTTTCTTCGTGTGTTACCAGATGTTTCATCAGGTGCTTATACAGGTGTTTCATCAGGTGTTTCTTTCATCAGGTGTTTCTTCAGGTGTTACATCAGTGTTTCTTTCTTTACATGTTTCATCAGTGTTTCATCAGGTGTTTCATCAGGTGTTTCATCAGGCGTTTCTTTAGATGTTTCATCAGGTGATTCTTCAGGTGTTTCATCAGATGTTTCATCAGGTGTTTCTTCAGGTGCTTCTTCAGGTGTTTCATCAGGTGTTTCTTCGTGTGTTACCAGATGTTTCATCAGGTGCTTCATCAGATGTTTTTTTCAGGTGTTTCATCAGATGTTTCTTCAGGTGTTTCATCAGATGTTTTTTTCAGGTGTTTCATCAGATGTTTCTTCAGGTGTTTCATCAGATGTTTCTTCAGATGTTTCTTCAGGTGTTTCATCAGGTGTTTCATCAGGTGTTTTTTCAGGTGTCTCTTCAGGTGTTTCTTCAGGTGTTTCTTCAGGTGTTTCTTCAGGTGTTTCATCATCATGTTTCTTCAGGTGTTTCATCAGGTGTTTCATCAGGTGTTTCTTCAGGTGTTTCATCAGGTGTTTCTTCAGGTTTCTTCAGGTGTTTCTTCAGATGTTTCTTCAGGTGTTTCTTCAGATGTTTCATCAGGTGTTATTCAGGTGTTTCTTCAGGTGTTTCATCAGGTGTTTCATCAATGATCCATTGAGAATGTCTTTATGTACTTGCCGTAAACGCGCATTAACCCAGGGTTACCAAGTCGAGCGCAATTACGCTAACTCATATCCGGTCTTTTGGAACCAACGTACCCAGAGTAAACAAGTTCAGGCGGATTTCAGCCAAATCAATTTTTTTTCAATTCAATTTTATTTGTATAGCCCAAAATCACAACAACAGTCGTCTCAATGGGCTTTGAAGTAAAACATGAACTCAAAAGGATCATGAATACAAAGAGTCAATAGGAAAATACTAAAATAAACTAACAAATTGACTAAGCTATACTGGCATCCCTGCCCTTAGACCCCCCTTCGTGGTAAGGAAAAGCTCCTAAAAAACCGAATTCCGGAAAAAAATTAAAAGAAACCTCAGGGGTGCCCACATGAAGGAGGGATCCTCCCCCAGGACGGACAGTCGATTTACCAGAACTCATAGAGAAGAATTAACTCATCTAACTCTACAACTACAAATTTAAAGTCCAGCAGACGAGCTTCATCCAGCCGGGTTGGGGACAGTCAGGGGCGAGTCGAGCCGGAGACAGGAACCACAGCCAGGTTTAGGAGCAGGAGGAGAGACGAGGTACACGGTCAGGAACAGGAACGGATGGGCCAACTGGAGTCTGGAAGCACTCCCACTCCCCAGGAGTGGAGAGGGAAAGAGGGACAATACATGAATCCAGAAGCCAGAGTTCAGGGTTAAACTCAGGTAGTTTAAACATGCTTCCTGGAATACCCCCCCCCCCCCCCACCCCCAGGTGGTTCATCAGGTGCTTTATTTTTAGCTGAAGAACCACATAGAGATCTTCGTGGAATGGGCTTCCATGGCAGAGGAACTTCATCTACACACCACATCAGTTTAACCTCAAAAAGAAAACTTTTTGGAATAAACGAGAACAACCATGAGCCATACCTTCTGATTAAACATCAGTGAGATAAAAGAAAAGCTGTAAGGTTAAGATTCAGCAAACTTTCTCAAAGGAGGGGAAAGAATTTAAGCTTCAAACATGGGGGGCGGAAGATAAATTAATATTAATCTCTATAGATGGTAAATACCATGTCACTTAAAAATAGGAAAAAATACTTAAATATCATACAGTTTAGTTGTAATCAGCAAACTAGGTGAGATATTTGCATTAATATGACAAAAATGGCAGATTCCGCAAAAATGTGATGAATCTAATTGGTCAAATTGTTGCAGCTTGAATGACTTTAGTATACGACGAAATCTTTTCACACAACCTGTGATTTAAATCCCATAATATTTCAGTCTGCATTTGTCCTGGGAGGCTCTGCTTTTGTTACACACTGGGCTCTAGCTAGAGCAGCAGAGTTCCAGAGGCCTCGGGCTGGTTAATGGCTCTGGGCGAGATGTCCTGGGAACGGATCTGTTCCTCTAATTCACTGCTGGTGGACACACTGGATTTAACCCGCACCGTCCATGGCTATGCGCTAGACACCCGAGAGAACCACTGCTGCGTGCATGCATACGTGCACTCCCGAGAAAGCCTGCCGAGAAGCCTCTCTCCACTTCATCAGATTAGCTCCATTAGTGGATTAGCCGGATTAGCCGGATTAGCGGTTAATTGGAGTCCGCTGCTGCGTTGGTGCAGGAGGCTAATGACAGCTAACGCCGGATAATCGCAAACAAACCGCGTTGGCCAGCCACGGCCACGTCTGGCAACATGGCACACACTCAGGGAAGCCAGCAAGCTGCAGCTTCCCATGAGGATTAGGAACAGGCCGAGTTTGGAGTGCGCATCTTGCCAGCCAGCAGCAGATTTACGTCCATCGGTTGCCAGGATGTCACAGTTTGGTCACTGATGCCGTTTGTCCCTCGGGTTAAGAATAATTGAATGAAGGTTTTTCTAAAGTTTTCAGGGTAAATGTAGTTAGAGAAACAACAAATGCACAAAATCTTCATATAAAATTAAATGAACCTTAAAAATGTTTAACTGTAACCGTTATGCTTTTCATTTGTGAAATTGTGCCAATTGAAACAGATTTTGTTTTCCTTTTTTAATAAAATACATTTTTTATATCTTATTTTGGAAGTTTTTCCTTCAAATTTAAAGTTCCATCAGTGAAATCAACCAAAAAAGGGGGAAATAAGATTTTTCAGTCACTGTGTTATGCAATTGCACTGAAAATCACTTTTTCCTCTGAATTGAATCTTTTTTTTTTAGAACCTTTTCAATAAAAATAAAATACTTTGGAACATAAAAGACAGATGGTATTTCAGACATTGAATTATTAATAGTTTTGATCTTTATAAAATAAAATAACAGCGAAGCTTTACAATGTTGTGATGATCACATCTACTTTTACACAGAACTACACAAACAGAAACACACAAAGCACAAATAATATTCTATTTCCAAAGAGAGTCCAGCTTGATGCCGTTACCCCAAGGTGAAAAACACAAGGACACCACATGAGGGGAAAACATGAGGACACCGGACGATGAAAAACCGGGGAAGAGAGTGAAAAGCAAACTTTTTCCAAAACAAAAGACAAAAAATTTAGGGAAAAGAAAAACACAACCGTAACAAAAGAGCATCAAAAGACACAGAAACGGGCAAATGAAACACAACGTCTTTAAAGGAACACAACACAATGTAGAAACAACCAGAAAACAAGACTTTTGCAAAAACACAAAACATTTCTGAAACAAACATGAGATCAAAAGACACAATGAGATCAGATTTACAGAAACACTCTTTAAAAGCATCTACAAACATAAGCGTAAACACAAACTTTACAACACAACAAGGCACAAACACCAGGCCAAAGACAAAACAAGCTGTTGTCTTCTCTTTTTGGTTGTTTGTATTTTCTTTTGTTTGTTTGCTCTGAGTGTTTTTTTGGCTATTTTGTTGGTGCGTTGTTTCTGTTTTTTTCCATCTACCTTTTGTTTGTTCGTTAGTTTGTTTTGTTTTTTTGTTTGTTAAGAAAGGTTTCAGTACAATTCTGATAAAGGAACAAATGACCACAAACACCCAAAAAACCCCAACCACCACAGGACGCTG